>CM053746.1:34778336-34933119 GCA_028658305.1 Pachyuromys duprasi | reverse complement strand
AGAAAAGGCTGGCTTTAATACAATTGTCATTTAAGATGTGTATCTACACATGGAATCTGATTTAAATATTAACTATTTTTCTGTCTGTTTCTTCTGTTTCTAATGCTATATTATCATCAAAATTTCAATCCTTTCAATATTACTTTGCCTATTTCTGAGCTGTCCTTTTCCCATTGCTAATTTTACTTCTTAAAGATTTGTTTATAAGTGCTCTTAGGAATATTTTTAAATCTTATTATATGTATGAATGTGTTTGAAAGTAGCTTTTGGAGTAGTGTATATAATGTGTAACTGGTTCCTATGCCAAAAGCATGAGTGTTCCTCAAGACAGGACATACAGCCTGCTAGTCGTGGTTATTAGGAGTGGAGAAGTAAAATCAGGAGGGGATTGGATAATTGTGAGAAATTTCCCTTATTTATTTTATAGGCTTATAAATCTTGGTGTGGCACGATTATAATTTGCTTGGTTATTTTTGTTTTTCTTTCTGGGACAGGGTCTTAGTATGTAGACCAGGCTGGCCTCAAACTCAGTGAAATCAGCCTGTCTCTGCCTCCTGGGTGCTGGGATTAATATTTTTGGTTTTTTGAGACAGGGTTTTTTTGTGTAGCCTTGGTATCCTGGACTTGCCTTATAGACCAGGCTGACCTCAAACTCACAGAGATCTGCCTGCTTCTGCCTCTCCAAGTGCTGGGAATGCAGGTGTATGCCATGGTGCCTGGCTAATTATAACTGTTTTTAAGTCACGAGCATGCATAAAATTATTTTAAAATTACAACAAAAAGAGCACTAAATTCAAGTATTATTCCTTTGGAAAACACATTTATATGTTCTTTCATGGTTTGATGTTGAGTCATTTGGGGGTTTTGTTATTGTTTTAGTTAATAGTACCTTTATGAGGTTTTTTTCTACTTTATTTTTTATTTTATTGCACTGGTGTTTTGTCTGCATGTATGTCTGTGTGAGGGTGTCAGATCTTGGAGTTACAGACAGTTGTAAGCACTCCCACTGAGCCCAGGTCCACTGGAAGAGCACTCAGTGCTAATTGCTGAGCCATCTCCCCAGCACCCCTTTGTGAGTTCTTCAGTCACGCACTATATGTAGTCTGTGACTTAGCCAATTTCTCCAGAGGTGATGCATATAGGTATTTGAATCAAGAAAGAAGCTATAGGGCTAGAAAGATGGCTCAGTGATTAAGAGCAGTTCCTGTTCTTGCAAAGGAACTAGGTTTAATTCCCAGCACCCACATGGTGGTTCACAAAGTCTGTAACTCTGATTCCAGGGAATCTGATACAGCCATCTGTTCTCCACAGGTTCTGCACATATGTAGTACATATATAGGCAAATAGACACATATTTACAAGTAAAAATTATTTTGAAAATTAAGAGATATATGAGGAAAGCAGATGTTAGGTAAAATATGTGTTAAGAAAACACCTTCGAATACTTAATGGCTATATTTTTTAATTAGTTAATTAATTTAGCAATGGAATCTTGCTATGTAGCCCTAACTAGCCCAGTACTCAGTGCATACTCCAGGCTGCCCTCACTTCATACAATCCTCCTGCCTCAGCATCCTGAGTACTGGAATTAGAGGTACATGCCTCCACATCTGGATTATGTAGCAGTTTTGGGTTTGTTTGTTTGTTTGTTTGTTTGAGCTGACACATGAGCGCTAAAGAGATGACTGAATGGTTAAGAGTTCTTCAAAGGACCTGAGTTCATTTCTAGCACCAACATAGTTGCTTACAGCCATCTACTATTCTAGTTCCAGGGACTCTAACACCCTCCTCTGTCCTTTGTGGTACTGCGTGTACATAGTGCACTTACATGTGTGCAGGCCGAACACTGCTACAAGTAAAATAAAAAATCATTTCTTAAAAGGCTGACACACTTTTATCTGCAGACAACTTATGGGGAGTCATTTCTCTCCTACCATAGAGATTGCCAAGGTTGAACTCAGGTCACAAGGCTTAGTAGCAAGTGCCTTTACCCGCTGAGCTACTCACCATACCTCAATATAATAATTTAAAATACTGTTTTTATTTCCCAACGATATTTAACTATTGCTGGTTTTAAAGTGTTTTTTTTTTTTTCTTCTCAACTTGCTTTGGAATTTTTAAGTCTGGGCATTAGCCAGATCACTGTATAAGTAAGTTCCTTGAAACCTTAGGCATATAGAATTATAACTATAGACTATGATTAAGTCCCAGTACTATATCATTCTAATAGCCAGTCTGTGTAAATCACTACAACAGTGCCTTGACAGTAAGTCTGTCATGTTGGTGTCTCTGGAGAACAGATCCATCTAAATCACTTTGCCTTTGCTTTTCTTTAGGATTCTGATAATCCTGACCTTCGGGATCGGGGTTATATCTATTGGCGCCTCCTTTCAACTGACCCTGTGACAGCCAAAGAAGTGGTGCTGTCCGAGAAGCCACTGATCTCTGAGGAGACCGATCTGATTGAGCCTACTCTTCTGGATGAGCTCATCTGCCACATTGGTTCCTTGGCCTCTGTGTACCACAAACCTCCAAATGCTTTTGTGGAAGGGAGTCATGGGATTCATCGCAAACACTTGCCAATCCATCACGGGAGGTGAGCAGATGCAGGTCCCTCTGATGAGAAGTAACTTGCTTGTTGGGGCATTTTTTCTGGAAAAGAGCTTGCTGTGCATCCTGGGATCTTGCTGCTCTAAAGGGCTTCTTTCTCTGAGTTCCAGTCCAGGAGCACAATAAAACTGTAGGAAATTATGGTGAAACCTTCTGTATAGACAAATTTTGAAAGTTGCTTAAGTGTCTGGTAATGTATTGGATACTGGGGCTGGGGAGATAGCACAGTTGATAAAGTGAGTTTTATCTCCAGAACCCAAGTGAAAAAGCTGGGTAGGAAGTGCTTCAGGTTGAGCACTGGGGAGATGGAGAACAGAAAGTTCCAGGGGTGCACTGGCTAGCCAGACTAATCAGTAAGCTACAGGTCTCAATGAGAGATGCTGTCTCAAAAAGCAAAGCAACATGAGCTGGAGAGATGGCTCAGTGGTTCAGCATGCTTGCTGCTCTTCCCGAGGACCAGATTTCAGTTCCTAGTACTACACTGAGTGACTTACAATCACAAGGGGACCAGCATCTGGTCTTCTTGGATGTGGAACACATGCAGCATACGCTAAAACAAATACAGAGATAAATAAATGAAAAGAAAAACGTCTTTAAAGATAATGAACAAGGCACCTGAGGAACAATACCTCACCCTATCTTCTGTCCTCTACTGGTTGGCACATGCCCACATACACACAGAAAACATTACTACATACTATTTTTCTAGTATAAATTACTTATGGCAGAACTATAAATGGAATACTTTGGCAGAATTGAAATGTATAAACAGCTTAGAGTCTATATATAAATGTAGCTTTCAGTTTTGTATGCCTGCTTTGTTTTGTTTTTACCAAATTAGGTTAAGGAAATCAGTAAGGAAAGCGTTTCGATCAGACCACAGGAAACATGCGGCTGTTGCTTTCTAACTCCCCCACTTTTATAATCAAAGAAGAAGAACATTAATAAACTCTTTTTGCTTTTTTAAATATTTTTTTAAGGCAAAGAAACAGTCCCAGTACAATATCATCTTATACGTAGGTGCCCAAGGGTGGCCAGAACTCATTGCGCAGAGTAGAAGCTTTTCCTGCCTCAGTTTCCCATGAAGCTAGGATTGCAGGCCTGGGCAACTGGATCTGGCTTTATACATAGGTCCTTATCAAATCCCCCTTATCCATTTGTACTTATTTTTGTCTTTAAATACTAATACAAGAAAAATAGCTTTTGGTATCAGCTGGGATGATGGCTCAGGAGTATACTTCAGTGGCAGAGTGCTTTCCTTGTACCTGCAAGGTCCCTAAGTTCAATTTCCAGCATCCCAGCCCATCCAGAAAACAAAAAGGATGTGTGTGTGTGTGTTTGATTGCTGCAAATGGCATGTCTGTAAAGTCCTTTCCTAACTCTTCTGCAACAAAAGTTAGTGACACACTTATGACATGAAACAAAGCAACTTGAAGGCTTTAGCCTGCCTTTTTGTAGAGGTTCAAAAGGTGACATCACTAGGTTTTTCAGAATCACTTAGAAGAGTGAAGTGCTGTTTACCCAAGCACTTCTTGTGCTTAATATCTGCCAGCTGCTCTAGGAAAGCAATGTGGTAAACAGTTGTCTGATTTAGGACAAGTTAACCTTTTGGGAGTTTTTCTTTGCTGGCATTTGTGCAGTTAATTTTACATGACTTCATAATGGGAAACACTGATACTGATTTTCTTGGATGTATACTCATGATTTATTTTGTTCTTCATGTTTCTCTTGAATCTACAGGACTATATCTTGTCCTCTGCCTGACTTTACCTTAGAACATTCTTAGCATATTCTTTCTTAGAATATTCTTTCTTTATAGTAAGGAAAATTAGAATATTCTTTCTTTATAGTGAGAATATTCTTAGAATATTAAGTGTTCATGTGTTTCTTACAAGTTGTGAGATCATCTGTGACCTCTGCACTTATTTGGCCCCTTGTTGACGTGGCTTTATTGATACTTCTCCTCTTAAGTCATCTTTCACAGATTGTCTTTCTCTTTAATCGCTGCAGTTCCATGTTGTTTTGGTTAGTTTTCATGTGATAACTTCTGACAGGAACCACCCTAAGGGAGGAAGAGGGGAGAAGGGATCTTGTCCTTTAAGGAACTGTCCTGTGCGGTGTGGTATTTGAGCTTATAGTTTCAGAGGGACTTCAGTCCATCTTACTGGGGAAGACACGGCACCAGGCGTGCTCCAGTCACAGCAGTGGGAGTGTGAGGCAGCTGCTTCTCACGTGGCAGCAGATGGAACAGAGGAGAGCAGGCTGGTACCAGAGGCAAATGCATCTTCTGCTAGCCCTCTCCTAACGGTCTACTTCCAACAACTGTGGAAACCAATCTCAGGGCTTTTCTGTGGGGAGTATATAGATTGGGTTAATTTAGTTGGGAAGGCTCACCCCAAGTGTGGACTGTACTATGACATGGGCTGGGCCCAGACTGAATTAAAAGGAGAAAGTAACCTGAGCACAAGTGTTCATAGCTCTGTGCTTCCTGATTGGGCAGAGTGTGAGCAGCTGAGTTCTGCTCTTGACGTGATACCTTCCCTGCCATAATGAAACCAGCCTCCAGCTGGGAGCCACAGAAACTTTCTTAATGGCTTTCATCAGATATTTTGTTCCAGCAGAGAAACAAGTAGCTAGTACATTTATCTTATCACTGTGGCAAAATACATGACAGAAACAAGAGAGTGGGGTTTACTGTGGTCCATGGTCTCTGTCGTAGCAGAGAAGGCCTGGGGGACAGGGACAGTGTGAAGCAGCAGCTTGCTCTCATAGAAGTAAGGAGGAAGCTGGTATAACTTTCAGAAGCCTGTTAGGCCCTGTCCCCAAAATATTCCACAGCCTTCACAACAGTGTGACAAGGGAGGGACTGCGCATTCAGACCGAAAAGCGTGTGGAGGACAGTGCATATTAAGGCTCGACACCTGTCCCTTCTTTTCTTTAATTACTGGTCTTGGTTAATTCAAAAGGTTTGTCTGAACCTCTCTTTCTGTGCTTCTCTTCATACTCCCTCAGGGAGCTTATGGGATAGCCATAAGTTACTGCTAATACAGTACAAAATTCTGCCACATAACCTCCTGCTTTTGTTGGACCCTTACTTTGATAGCCTACCTGGGGTGGTATTGTTTGCATTCTCTTGAAGAAGAAACTTCGCCATAGAATTGTCACCCACAGTTAACACTGTAGATCCTACACTTGATCTTTGATGTCTGATTCTAGATCCCCTGGTCTTACCTACACAGCTCCCGCTGGTAATTTACCTGAAATGTGTATATAAATTCCTTTCCAAGCTTTTTGTCCAGCTCTGACTGCCAGTCACTCATATTTAGTTGACTGCTGGGCATCTGTGGTTATTTTTCTTAACACATAAACAGAATTAAGTGTTGTGAAGCCGTGGCTGTAGATTGTGTTTTGTGTGTGTGATCCCCAGCACCAAAACAAAAACAAACAAAACCTGAGTGTCTTACATTTCTATCATCCCTCCAGATTCCCCGCTGGTAGCATCAGTTAGGTTTTTCTTAATGTTTGTTTACTGACAGTCTCCTTACTCCTCCATGTTCATATTTTGTCAAAAGCTCCTTAGGTATTTTTGGTTTGTTTTTGTTGTTTTAGTGTGTATGCATGTGTCTCACGGAGGACAACTTGTAGGAGTCAGTTCTCTCCTTCCTTGTATGGATTCAGGGGCTTAAACCTGATGGCGTGAGCCTTTACCTACGGAGCCATCTTGGCCCTGTTCAGTCACTTGATTGCATTTTTAGTGTTTTGTAACTATGCTGTGACAGTCACCCGCTGCTTTGTTGTATTGTGGATGAAGATGGTTTTTCTCACTTCTCCTCTGTGTGTTCGATTGCAGCGCTGACGCAGGTGATAGTCCTATTGGCACCACCACTGCAACCAACCTGGAACAGCCTCAGGTCATCCCCTCTCAAGGTGACCTTCTGGGGGATCTTTTAAATCTTGACCTGGGTCCCCCAGTGAACGTGCCGCAGGTGTCCTCCATGCAGATGGGAGCAGTGGACCTTTTGGGAGGAGGACTGGACAGCTTGGTAAGCATCACTGTTTCTCTCGGTGATTTTCAGTTGTTGGTGGACTAGAGAACTTGATTTGGCTTTCCTTGATGAGCAGAAATGTCCTTGTTAAAGGACAGAATTATCCATCTTTAGAGAGTTAATTACCGTTCTGTTTATCATTGGGATGCAGTATGTCTGCATGTGCATAGGTTTATCATGTTGACCTGCTTATAATTAGAACTTCTGATATTTAGCCAACATGTTATTTGGCAATCTTAATTATTAATGTCCTCACCAGAGTTCATTATTTTTCCTGCTTCTTAGCTTCCTTTGGTCCTGAATATCATTAAAGTGGCTCCATAATGGTCACCCTCTTTCAGACTTTTAAACCTCTCCCTTGTTGGGTGTGGTGGTTCATACCTGTAACCCATTACTGAGAGGACAGGGAGAAGGTTCAGGAGCTCAAGGTCAGCCTCAGCTACAAAGTGAATTTGAGGCAAACCTGAGCTACATGAGACCCTTCCTCGGCACACGCACACACACACACACCCTATCTTTTAAATGTTTATTGGTTTGTGCCTTTTTCAACTCTGAAGCGTTTTGAGATTATGTGAGCATTTTTATCTAAAGTGTACCTTTATCACAATTGGAAAGAACTGCTTGACTTTTTTCCTTCTTCTTCACTTCTACCTTTGTCATACTTCCAATTTAATTAGCTTCCAGGATTCTAATAATAAAAGGCTCCAAAGTCCAGAATGACTGTGGACATGTGCCACCAGTTTGTTGTTGTACAAGATGGAGAAATATCAAATGCAACTGTCAGTGTCTGGGGAAAAGGCTAGGAAAATGATAGGTTGCAAGACTCCCTGTGGGTTAGGTACTTAACCGAATTACAGACTGCTGTCTGATACTCTGACAACTGTCAAGATGCCTGACAAGTTGATGTGTTTCCCAGCAACATTGGAAAACACATACCTTAAGTAGGAAATGTACTTTCAGAGATGATAGAAGCAAAGCACCTTGTTTTCTTCTGTATATAATGGTGTTGTCTCTTAAGCTTTATGAGGATTGTGGTATCCGTGGCTTATCCATGTCAGTATAAATAGTGAATTGAAGTTTGGCAGAGTCCATTAAAGTATAGTCAGACTCTGTGGGTTGCGTACTCTATCCAAAGTCTAGGCACAGACCATGCAGGGGACTCCAGTTTGTTGGCACAGTGAGCCCCACCCACTATTGTCTTTCTTTTGAATATAGCATTTAGGCTTGACTGATTACAGAAGGAGAATAGTATCTTGTCATCATTGCACATTGCTGCATATATAGTCTCTTTAGACTCAAGGTAGACAAATAAATATCATTGATTTACCTAAGAAATGGAAATAACTCTTGTTATATTGACATATCAACCACAGGCTGAATACTGTATCCTCAGGTTTATGCTTTGACTTCCTACTGCTTTCCCTGGAGGTTTACTACATGATGGGCTCATTGAATCTAAGAAGGCAAATAGGGTTTAGAAATGGAAGTGGAAAAGAGGCCCTGATTTTGAGTTTCCAGACTTACAATTATAACAGGTGGATAGGTATGTAATACATAAAGATGAAACTCATTGTAAGCACCACTTCAACTAAAAAGGCTGCAGGAGTTGCTAGGAGATGGCTAAGACTTGAAGTGTGAGAACCTGTGTTTGGTTCCTAACACCCACATAAAAAACTGGGTAATGGCTGGGCGTTGGTGGGGCACGCCTTTAATCCCAGCACTTGGGAGGCAGAGGCAGGCAGATTTCTAAGTTCCAGGCCAGCCTGGTCTACAGAATAAGTTCCAAGAAAGGCAGGGATACACAGAGAACCTTCTCTCAGGGAAAAAAAAAAAAATGAAGAAGAAAGAAAAAAACAGGTAATAGTGGCAGTTTATAAGTTCAGTACTCAGAAGCATAGACATGTAGATCCCTGGGGTTTGGCTGGCCAGCATAGGCTAATGAGTGAGTGTAATGGTTCAAAGGACTTGTTTGAGGTTAGGCATAGTAGCCTTTAATCATAGCACTGGGGAGGCAGAGCTCTGTGAGTTTGAGGCCAGGCTGGTCCTCATAGGAAATTCCAAGCCAGCTGGGGCTATATCCTAAGACTCTTGTCTGGGGAAAAAAAGTAAAAAAAACTGCATGGCACTTTTTCTTTTTTTTTTAATTAATTAATTAAAGGCATATGGGTGCTTGTCTTCATTTTATGTCTTTGTCCATGTACCATATCCATGTTCAGAGACCAAAAGGGGTCATCCTATCTTCTGGGACTGGAGTTACAGAGGGTTGTGATACCGTGTGGGTGCTCACAGCCCTTACTTTTACTGTGGATATGTATGTAGTTTAATATATTCACTCAGAGAGTGAATTTTTTTTCAATCTGTATAAATAGTGCCATTTCTAAATGAATCCTTATTTTATAGAAGCCTTTCACAAAACTATATAATAACATGTATAAAGATCGTATATAAAAGAGAGCCTTCAGTTAGGCTCTGGTAAAAACCCAGTAGTCTGCATTTGGGGTGGTTGTGTTTGTTTCTTAGTATTTGCATGTGTTCCAGTGTGTGTTTCTGTGTATGTATGTGTGTGTGTTTGCGTGTGTGTGTGGATGTTAGAGGACAACCTTGGGTGTTTAGTCCTTGCTTTCCAGCTCGTTTTTGAGGCTGGTTTTTTGTTTTGTTTTGTTTTTGTTTTGACATGTTCTTCATATGTAGCCTAAGCTAGCCTCAAGTTGATGATTGTCCTCCCTCAGCCTCCCTGGTGCTGGCATATGGCACAAGGCCCAGCGCTAGTGTTGGGGGTGTAACTAAACTTCACCCCATGGAGGTCAGTTATGTGCTGCTAATGAGCTTTTTGCCTGCCAGCTCCTTCCCTTTTTATGGTTCTCATTCTAGCTGGATAGTTAACCTCACCTTATTTTTATCTAAAATTGCCAGTGAACTCAATGTATAGAACAGGCTAGCCTGGAACTTAGAGAGCTGCCTACCTCTGCCTCCCAAGTGATGTGATTAAAAGCATGTACCACAAAGCCTGGCCCCAAATACTCATTTCATTTTTAAGTTGTCCAAGAGATTTTAATTTTACAGCCAGGATTGAGAACATTGAGCCAAATAAGATTCCAAATGGAATTAGGTAGCTGATCTCTTATGCCAAGCAGTGACTTCTTCCAAAAAAGAAAAAAAGTTTTCTGTTTTCTGACAAGCCTCTTTGACACAGCTTACAAAAACACACATCGTGGGCCAGTGATGACCTGAGTTCAGTCCCTAGAATCCAGGGTGGAAGGAGAGTACAACTCCTGAAGGTTGTCCTTTGATCTATGCACGCTAATAATATAAATGTAAAATGAAAGAATTTTAAACTAGACATCTTAGCCGGACAGTGGTGGCATATGCCTTTAATCCCGGCACACTGGAAGTAGAGGCAGGCAGATCTCAGAATTTGAGGCAAGCGGACCCTGTCTCAAAAAAAAAACAAAAAAAAACCCAAACTGAGTTTACCTTGTTTCTTGTTTGTTTGTTTGTTTTAATGAGACAGGGTTTTTCTGTGTAGCCCTGACTGTGCTGGAACTCACTCTATACCTTTATAGTCCAGGCTGATCTCTAACTCACAGAAATCCATCGGCCTCTGCCTCCTGAGCACTGGGATGAAAGGCCTGTGCCCCCATCTCAGGGCTTCCATTCTGATTTTAAGTGATTCAGTCTGTCTTGGATAGAAGTTAAATTTGACTATATATATATTAGAGACTGTAGAAATTAAGGGCATTTTATATTTGGGATTGTTTACCTTTTTTTGGTCAAGATCTCACTCTATCCCTGTTTGTCCTTAGCCTCAAACAAACTGGGATCATAGATGTGCACCAGAGTGCCCAGCTTTATTGCTCACTTTTGTAAAAGTTTGTGTTTGCTAGCAGATATTTTCAGCCTTCTTTTTTAGGTTCTTTTGATTCTCCAGTTTGTCTTTTTACCTTCTTTCATCGCCACTCTTGAGAACTTTTGCAGTTCAGTGACCTCTTCCTAACACTGTCATGCCAGGAAATACTAATTTACTAATCATTTGTGAAAAAGGCTTTTTCTTCCCTGAATGATAGGACTCCAAAATCTGAGATTCTTGCAGCAGAGTGGGCTGGGGATGCCGCTGTGATACAGACATGAGCACACCATGTTCCTGAGGCTTGGGTTAATGTCTTGTGTGAAGAGGCAGTCACCTCTGAAAAACAGGAATTCAGGTAGTTTTAGAAATGGAATGCCTTACTAGCTCAAAACCTGAGTCAATATGACTCTGCAGCTATTCTTGTAGTCTCGTTGCTGCCTCTATTTTTGTTGCCCTTCAGCATCATGTGAAGACCAAGGGGATTCAGTCTAGCAGTAAGTCTATCTACATAGGCGGACCTGGGCTTTTTATCTCTTGTTGAAGCCATATGTGTTAATGGCATTCACAATCAGTCTCTAAAACTGCCTGTCCCGGGTTAGGTGTGATTTTAATCACAGTGCATATCCTGGTTTCGTGTAGTGTAGGAGATGACCTGAGGGCCACGTGTCTAACTCTTGCATGTGTGTTACGGTATACATGAGAGTCTGAGGATCTCAGTTATTTGTTGCCTTCACTTTTAGTCTGTCAACAGAAACCATGGCAAAGTTGATTTGTTTATCCAAGGTACTGTGTGTTGTTCTGTTTAAATGGTGCTGTTGGGTACCAAAAATTATAAAGAAAACATTATTCCGAGCGCCCTTTATGCTGAGGAAGGACTTCATACTAACGAAGTGTTCTGTCCCCACTGGAGTCAGAGCAGCATCTAAGAGAAGTTGCATTTTTCCTGAGTCCTAGAGAGCTTTTCAAAGCTTCCCACGCTGTTCCCTGCATTTTATTTTATTTTATTTTATTTTACCTAATGCCTGTTTGTCATGTGCTATTTTATTAAGGTGAGTGCTGAGCTCACAGGAAATTCTGCATGAAGTCTGGTTTTGCACTGTCATTTCTCCCGTAGGACTCCAGCACCAGCTTGGGACTGCACAGACAGGGCTAGAGTGAGGTGGCACAGGATAGCAAGAGCTCATGGTGGACTAAACCCACTGACTTTGTGGCCGGGACGTAAAGCATGAGAAGGATTACAGAGGCCCATGCTATTAAAAGACCCTCTCTTAATGATCAAAACGCTTTTCATAAGGTCACCCTTTGCGCGTCTGTTGCTTCCCATACCACCGCACACCACAGCCTTCGTGTGGCCCAGGTCTTTAACACGGGGGCTGCGTGGAGGTACTTACCCAACCTATAGCAGGCAGTTTAGGAGAAATTTAACAGTCATTTACTGTTAATTCTTATGCTAGGACTTTTGTAATTTCTAATCCTTACACTTTATGACTATTTTATGATTCTGCAGGTTTGTTTATAATGACTATTTTCTAGAATAGCATTTAAACAGTTTCCTCTCAAGAACCCCCTTTCTCCCAAGAAATTTTATGCAATCCTCAAAACCCACATAAAATATGTATACGAATCAAATATTTTCTGATGATAAATCATTTTTTATTCATTTATTTATTGATTGATTGAGGGGATAGGGTTTCTCTGTGTAGCCTTGGCTATCCTGGACTTGCTTTGTAGACCAGGCTGGCCTTGAACTCACAGAGATCCACCTGCCTCTGCCTCCCAACTACTGGTTTTAAAGCATGTGCCACAACATGCAGCCATAAATTTGATTCCAAATAATTAATTGGCATACAGGTAAGTTTATTATTTTAAAAAGATTAACTTTCATATGTTATATGTATGGTTTTCATGCTTGCATGTAAGTATACTGTTGTACATACCTGGTACTGCAGAGGCTAGAAGGGTGCCCTGGATCCCCTGGAAATGGAGTTGCAGATGGTTATAAGCAGATGTATAGACACAGGAATCCAACCTGGACCCTCTTTCAGAGCAACAACTGTTCGTAACTGCTGACACCTCTGTAGCTCCAATTTCACCCCTTCTTAATGACAACAGCAAATTTGCATGCTAATGAGATGGATAGTTAATTTTAGATAAAAATTAATCTTGGTTGAATATTTGATATTTTAGCTTGAACGTTTTCAAAATTGATAATTATATTTTATGGTTTTTAATGCTCATAAAGCTGTTTTCTCACAGATACATAATACAAAAGTGGCAGAACTGTATTTAGGTCCACCCCATTGTTGGAAATTCTGTCCTAATTTCAAGCCAAAATTCACTGAATGATTTTTTTTTAAGTAGAACTCAATGCAGTAACTCAGAACAGCAATTTAAAAAATCCGACATTCTAACACAATACAGATATATACTGATTTGATACTTTTGTGTTAAAGAATCAGGCGGGAGGGCTGGAGAGAAGGTTCAGTGGGTAAGAGCCCTGGCTGCTCTTCCAGAGGTCCTGAGTTCAATTCCCAGCACCCACATGGTGACTCACAACCATCTGTAATGGAATTTGATTCCCTCTTTTGCTGTTCAAGAAAACGGTTTTCATATACATAAAATAAATAAATCTTTTTTAAAAAAGAAGAACCAGGTAGGAAATTTAAGTTTTTATTTTCCCCAGTTAGTCTGTGATGTTTCAATAGGAGCAGGAAATTCTGTACAATTCGTAGCACACAGTAATACCCAATCTGAGCCAAGGGCTTTGACAGTGTTGTTGGCTGTGAGGGGCACGACACCATGGCAGTGCAAAGTTCAGGTATTGCCTTTTCCAGACCAAGACTTCAATGAAGTCACGTGATACAACACGGTGAGCAGTGATTCATTACACGCTTCATTTTTATTTAACTTTTGGTCATTGCGTGTCCAGGAAGCTCTTACTGTCTCTGGAATTTTCATGACCCTGTATTCTGCTGCATTGTTCAGCATTGTGCTCCAGAGTAGAGTCCAGTCCCCCTAACTTTGATCGCTGCCCCGTGGAACACACAGGGCGATGAATATGCATTTGAAGCTATGAGATAAACATGACCGATTAATCATCTTGCAATGTCAGTCTTGCTTAATGGTGATTAATGAAAGCAAGGAACAAACTGACATGTTGCAGCACAAAATGGAAATTGCTTGACTGTTTAAGGCAAAGCACAGGCTGACTTCTCCCACATGTCTCTCTGCTGTACCTCTTATGTTCCGTGGGCATGTGTGCTTAGGCTCATATGTCATTAGGAGGTGCATGGCCGTTGGAGAATTGGAGAACTGTATTTGTTTGTGAAGAGGAACAATGGCCAAATTCACTGACTTTTTTTTTTACAGGAAAGGAATTAGATTGCTCCTCTTACACCCTTTCAGGTATTTCAACAAAACAACACCATCTCATCTACTTGGCAGTGATTCATGATAACATAGAGCAGCTAAATGATGTGCCAAAATAACTCAAATGCTGGTGTGTAAACTGGGTGAGGCTGAGGTAGGAGGGTCATTGGTTTGAGGCTAGCCTGGGCTATAATAGCAAATAACTGGCCATCCTCATCCACATATCAACTCTGTTTCAAACACAAATAAACAAGCATACAGAGAGTACCTTTCTAGCAAGGCATTCTGCCTAGAGAGTTCTTTCACCCAGTTGGTTCTTCTTAAACATGCTGACTGTATTGATGTTGATAGTGTGATGGTTAGTAGACAATTTGTTGTCTTCTGTCCTTTTGATGATTATTTTCTCCAATAAAATGATTCATTGCAAAATTCATTCCTAAGAACTATTGCCAGTAGCTGTATGGTCACTAGAAGAGTGATTCATTCAATAAATATATATTGAGTGCTTATGATACATCAGGCTTTACTCCAGGCACTAAGAATAAAGTTAAGCAAGCCAGTTCCTACAAGCGTCTCCTCCAGTGGAGGGAGAACTGGTGAATTCCTCTATAGAGAAGTAATAATGCTGTGAAGCGCAATGGGGCAGAATGCAGCTTCCCGTGTGAACTTCCTGTATTCAATATATGACTTCTGTCTGACTTGTAAGCCCTATAGTGAGCTTTGAGAGAACTTTTCAGTTCCTTTTCAGGAAGCAGTTTTATACAGCTTCCTGCTTTTTCCTTTGAGGAAGCTGTGATGAGGCAATGTATTCTCAGCTATCGGTTTGTTTCTTGGCTTATGTGCTCACAGAACTCTCCTTGTGTATTTTACTGGTGATGTCTTATGATACTTCTCTGCATAGCTTTGAGAGTTATTTTTTCTACCCAGCAGCTGAAAACCATATTTTCACTCACAGGTTTCTTTGTGGTGAGAATCATTGTCTTGTTCTTCTATGCCATTCTAGACTCCTGAGCTGTTGGCAAACTGTGTGGGTTGGAGCATTCCTTAGGGTCAGTTCCCTTCGATGATTTTTGGAAAGCATTGCATAATAGAGATAAGGGTCTAGACAGAAGTGTAGAAATGCTGAGCTTGAAGGTCTGCTCCTGGGCTTAAGAAAATCTCTTCGGGTACCTAGACAGCTGTACGGTTTTAGAAACAGATGTTTCTGCACTGACCACAAACAGGGCCTAGCCTAGACCAGCCATTATTACTACATGGGATTTTTCTCTTTAAATCAGTGGCCATCTCTGTTAATATTGTTTTGTTATGCTGTTCTTTTCCCTTAGAGTTGAACAGAATTGTTCTTTAATAGAATTTCCATCTTCAGTTCTCTCTATGCATTGCTCTTTCATAGTATGAGTCCATTCACACTGAGCTGACATTTCACTTTACTATCTGGAGCTCATCTGGAGCTTACATGTGGCTCACTAAGCCTTGCCTGATTCTGCTGCAGAGCTCATGTAATGTGTCTAAATCTGTTCAGTTTATAAGTTACAGTGGTCACCATGGAATCGCTGCTTTCTGTCCAGTTCCTGGATTAGTTCTGCAATGACCTGTTACTGTGTGATCCAACATTAATTTCAGTGTGCTTATTAGATATGCATTATTAGATAGCATTAGATATGGTGAAGTGACGACGCTTTGACAGTAGCCAAATGTTAGTTCTATTTGCAGTACCATTTAATGGCAACGAGTCCTGTGGTTTAGTCTGGAGAATAAGGAATTACATTACACATTGGAAGTATCAGCTAAACACCTTTAGAAAAAATCCTCAGTTTCTAGCATTTGAAACATTCTTTTCCATAGCCAAGCATGCTGGCCCATATCTATGGTTCCAGGATACAGGAGACTAAGGCAAAAGGATTATCAGTTCAAGACCATCCTAGGCTATATAGCAAGGCCTTGTCTCAAAACAAAACAAAAACTACTCCCCTCCCCTTCTGAAATTGACACCTCTCCTTCATTCTTGTATTCTGATTTAGTTGCCCTGTGGTTAACATTATTTTCTTCATAGAGAGAAATCAACCTTAGTAAGGCAATCCTGGGAATGATAAGATATAATATGTAAACAATTTGAAGTATTTAGACTCCTCAGATTAGGACACAAGTTCGTTTTTACTCTTAGCTTCCGTAACTTACTGGGTAACAGAAGCCTGACTTTTATAGGTCCTAATGTGATTGATGTAGAATAGGATCCTGATAAGAATGAGCTCTCAGAGTACGCCCTACTGGATGAATCTCATACCAGCAGCTGAGCTGGAGATAACTCATGTCTTGTTAAGGCTGGTGTGCAATAACTCTTGTAGGTATTTTTCTTGGTTATCTGCTTCATTACATTTGTCAGTGTGGTGGATAGATAGGATCATGTACTGGGTTGCTTCTGTCTTGCTCATCTCTCTCTATTAGTCACTGCGTCTCACCTAACATTTTGCTATCACCTTGCCATGTTCTCAGAGAAGAGGATGACCTCCCTTGGACTCTTTTGAGGTCAAGAGGGAAGATTCAAAATAAAGTCTGAATAAACTATACTTTAGTTTTGCTAGCTGGGAAACCTTGGCTTTGTTATTTTCCTTTACTCTGGCCATCGTACAATAAAGTTAACCTTTATATTTCTGACTGTCTCTCATATCCTTTGGGTCTTATGTGTGTCAGACTCTAGATGAATTGTGGTTTTGGTTCTAGATGAATTGTTGGTAATATAAAACAGGAACATCAAGATTGTTTATCTTTTTTGGTTGGTTGGTTTGTTTGTTTGTTTCGAGACAGGGTTTCTCTGTGTAGCTTTGGCTATCCTGGACTCACTTTGTAGACCAGGCTAATCTCTTAACTCATTAAGGTCTACTTGCCTCTGCCTCTTTGAGGCACTGTGTGGGTGCTGGGAAAGAAAGTTCTCTCAACCACTGAGCCATTTCTGCAACCTCCAAGATTGTTTCTTCTGTGGTTTCAAATAAAAGTGGTCAATAGCATGGGGAAATATTGTGTATAGATTTTTTTCCAGATAATATTCTTGTGGTTGTAAATTTAAGAATGAGTGTTGTGCTGTATGATGTTTATTATTATTTGCCCTATGATCATCACAGCAGTATTATCTAACCCACTATCATAAATAATAAGACACAGACACCTGTTAAATTTTATAATTGCCTTATTTACCTTGGGTTAGGCAGATATTTCTACCTACGCTGTCTGAATCATCTCACCATCCATCTCCCAGCCCCCATCCAATACCACCCTCCTTAAATACCCTATCTTCCATCCATAATCTTAGGAATACTTTTAGTCTTCATCTGGGCCTTTTCACACCATTATTGGAGTCCTTCCTTCTGGCCCCATGTAATTTTTTTCTCTAGGCTAACCCATCAATGCATCCTTCTTCCTCTCTTCCTGTTCTCTGTCTCCCTTGATTCTCTTTTGAACCCCAAAGCCTGGGAACCTTAGCCATGCCTACCCTATTCTACCCTGCCCAGGTATAGGCTGTTTAATCAGCCAATCAGGTATATCTTAGGCAGGTTTAGAAAACAAGGATGGGTGTAACCAGTTCTTGATGGCCAGTAACACACATCAGACCAACCTTCACCATATTCTCTAATATTCGAAGATGAGAGTAAAAATTTAAGGGTGGGGGAGAACTGAACTGAAATGGATTAGGCGTGGTGGTGCACACCTTTCCAGCACTTTGAGAGGTGGAGGCAGGCAGGCCAGCCTGGTCTACATAGTAAGTTCCAGACTATCCAGGGCCTACATAGTGAGACCATGTCTTAAAACAAGAACTACAAATAGGTTTTATGTTAGCTCTCTCATCACTGTGATATATAAAATACCTGTTTAGTCCATCATGGAGGGAAAGCACAGAGAGTTCATGGCAACTGGAGTGTGAAGTAGAAGATTACACATCTTGGTAGATCAGGAAGCAGAAAGCACTGGAAATGGCCGGGTGTAACCCTCAATGCCTGCTCTAGTGGCTTGCGTTCCAGAGTGAGGGGCACTTCAAATCTGAATTGCAGTGGACATATCTTCCTTTAGTCTAATGTCACCAACATTAGACTAAATGTGCTTTTTTATTGAATATTTGGTAAAACTATTACTACTTTAAAATATGTTTTTCTTTCTAAGCATATGCCAACTAGTTTGATAAAAATTCTGTCTTTCAAGCTTGGGTTGCAAACCTGATCAGAGAGGGCATTGTTTGGGGAATGAAGGAGCAAGCGTGTTAGGAAGTCACAAACCACATCAGCATTAGGACGGATGGAATGTTTTGTAGAGCCCCTTCCAGGGGTTTTGTATTTGGCTTTCCTTTCTTCCTTAGAAAGGGTTTCTCATGCTCACATTCTGACCTCTTATTTCATATAGAAATGGGCTCTAAAGTTATTTTTTAATATAAGAATCTTGTCTGACTTCAAACAGTTCTCTGCTGTGGCGGTTTCAAACCTGGCTGTATGTACATTAGAATGAACCTGAAGAACTATTTCAGACTTCCAGATGACACCTCAGAAAAGTAAATCGTGTCTCTGAGGATGAGACCCACTTTTAAAGCTCATGTGCACATGCAGATGGTTCATTCCATTTTGTACGTAAGGTTGAAAGTAGTCATGGTTACGGGCATATAGCTAAAGTAGTTATTAGTACTATTTAAAAGTTTGAATGTTAGTCTCAGAAAACACAAGGTTTTTGTTAAGAGGAAAATTAAAAGATGTTTGCAAATTATATTGCCTTTGAAAGCTTTTTTTTGGTTCAACTTTTAAAAACAAAACATCTGCTCTGTGGTTTGGTTTAATTGACGAACTCCGTCCTGATCACACTTTAACTCTGTGTTTTCAGCCTTTGTGGATACTGTTGAGAAACGACCTTTCTCATTTTTGCTGTTTTGAACTCTACTTTGGGTTGGGGATTTAGCTCAGTGGTAGAGTACTTGCCTAGAAAACACAAGGCTTTGGGTTCGGTCCTCAGCTCTGGGGGAAAAAAAAAGAAAGAAAGAAAAAAGGCCTCACCAGGTTGACTCTATTTTGCCATGTCTTTGATCTTATCATTATCCTTCAGGCCCAAGGAGACTATTCTCCCAGAATTCCCTCTTCTGCATAGTTATCTGCATAGGCTTACATTGTTTTCTATTTCCTGCCAGCTTGTAAAGCTTGCCCTTGTTAATCTGTGCTCCTTTCATTGCTTGGCATCTTTTCATGCCTTGCATGCAGGAAATGTTATATATTTGTTTGTCTGAATATAAAGAATGCCATGCTTTTCAGACATCTTACCTCAGCAATGTATCATTCTAGAACCAGGGAGAGGAGATGTGCAATATTGTTTATGTTGGCTTGGGCATCTTTTCAGTTTACTCATCTCCTTGGTTGCAATGACCTTTCTGTTTAGATAGGAATCTGGCTTCATCCAATGACATAATTAAATGGTCTTTGAGAACCACACTCTAGAAATGTCGGCTTGGTTAAAGCACTTGCTAGAATTAATTTCCTATCTTAAATGAAACAGAATTTTGTCATGGGGTTCACTATTTCTGAGTATAGATTGAGATTTTGGCAACATTTTATATATTACTCTTAGTTCATAAATCATCATTCCAGATTACCACCCAACACGATTTCTAAATTATTACCACTAAACAAAAATATTAGAGCAGACCACTTGATGATTCATAGAGGTTGCAGATATGATGAAAGCTAGGGAGGAAACAGATACAGGACTGCAAATATCACCCCACAAAAAGTTTCAGCTTTGTAAATAGTCCGGTTAGTGTGTGTGCGTGCATGTGCTTGTGTGTGACTGGCTAGACCGCTCCAGTTTTCTTCATTGGTCTGGTCATAGAGGACAAAACTGCCTTCAGGGTGAATTGTGTGTGTTATAGAGCTGTGAGGGGAAAGAAACAAGGCTAAGAGCCTGTGTAATTTTTTTCCTGTCAGCTAACTAATTAGTCTAATTCTCTACTTTGCCTCCTTTAAATGACGAGCTCCACATAAATCACAGCGTCTCTCCTGAGAAGTGCCGACCGTGGGTGGTGTGGAGCGATGCATGCCTATCTTTCTGTACTAGTTGTTGTCCCCCGGGAGTGTTCTCAACTGAAAACTGTTCCACCGGTCATTTTTGAAGCTTGAAATTGCAACTCGATACTGGTTTGGTTCCCAGCGTCTCAGTGAGGCAGTGGGTTTTGTAGGTTAAAGCATGTTTAGTCTTCCTCTGCTTTTCCTCCCCGCCCTAAGTTTCTTCGTAAAGGAAACATAATGCTGCCTGGCATAGAGCTTCTTAGGGTGTACAAACACTAACTCTTGTCTGGATTTGTGCCAATGAATTGGGGTAGAAAACTTGGATCTGAAACATCCCTATGATGTGCCAGCTCCATTTTCTAAGTTTTTGCAAAACTCTCACACCCTTTCGCTACCGGCACTTGGTTCCCCAGGACATGTTTCTTGGCGATCTACAATTCCTTAGGCTTTGGGAGACAAGTCAAATGGCATGTATTTCCAATGACTTGGTAGAGCAATTGACAGAATCTGTGTGGGCATCTAGTACTTAGCTAAATGAACTCTACCTCTCTCTCCTCTCTCTCCTTTCTCTCTTTCAGCTTGGCAGTGACCTTGGCGGGGGCATTGGAGGAAGTCCGGCAGTAAGTGCCATCTGTTTTTTCCACCATGGGGAGCTCTGCCCTGTTTGATGCTTTCCTTCATGCACGCTAGGAGCCACCGCTGCTCTCCAGCTGCTTGCCACAGCTCGGGAGCAGTGTAGAGAGCACAGGGTTACTCGCAGTCACGTGTGTTCTAGGGACGTCTTTAGGGATTGATGCTGTGGTGCCTGTGGAGATCTTGTGTTTCTGACGTTAAAGAGCTGAAGGAAATGGAACCTCCCATCTTGACTACAGAATGCTTTTATGACCTGGTGTCCAGAAAGAACTTGAGAGAGTTTGCTGGACTCCTGGAGACACTTTCCTCATAGTTGAGTTCCTATGGGTGTGAATATCATCTCCCTGAGGAGAGCTTCCTGCTAGGTATTAATGCCCAAATGGGAAGTTAGACGTGGCCAAACCCAAATGGAAATGGATATTTAAGTTGGATGCTTCTCTCCCAATCTATAGACAAAAACTCCTCTTTTGTTTAGGGTACCTGTAGGCCTTTTTGCACAGAATCGTGGAAGCTAAAATTGGAAACAAACAAAACAAGAATCTTGGATCTCTGTGTTCTTGCATCCTACCTGTGCCTTGACAAAGCTTCTAAAGCTGTGTGTGTTTAACAGTGGCAGAAAAAAGTACTTGAGACAATCCGATGATTTGATTCCTATAAAAACTAACTTCAGTGTTCTCTAATTGATTTACCAATGCTGTTAAAACAAAGTAACATTTTAAGGAAAAAAAATCTATTCTTTCTCACCTCTTTCCCTTTTCCCCCCCAAAGGTAGGACAGACCTTCATCCCGTCATCAGTGCCTGCAACCTTCGCTCCTTCACCTACTCCTGCTGTGGTCAGCAGCGGTCTGAATGACCTGTTTGAGCTTTCCACTGGGATAGGCATGGCACCAGGTGGATACGTGGCTCCTAAGGCGGTAAGTTAGATGAGCAACACTTTCTCAGTGGGTAAAACTTAGATTACTTCTAGCATGTGTTACTTCCACTAATACAGAGGTATAGCTCTTGTTCTGGAGGACCTATGAGGAAGATAAAGGGTAGTTTTGAGCTTAACCATAGGAAACACTGTTAAACATCCTCCTTAAACATTTGAGCTTAAAGTTGGAAATATTAAATACTTGATATTTATTAAATACATTAGGCCTCATGTTTAAAACGTTTGATTTGTCAGCATTAAAGTACATTTAATAAAAACCTGGTACATCAGTTTATAGGTACATTGACAAGAGAGACACATGGTAGAAAAAAGTGGCAGGGGTTTTTTGTTTTTTGTTTTGTATTTTTTTAACTTCTGTTCATTTCCTCCTACTTCATTGGTACTATGTAAGGATTCTAGGGGACAGTCTCTCAAATTTTCAAATTTGGTTTTTATAGGTTTTAGAATACCTCATTTCTTTTGTAGCTCATGCTCAAACTCATGATCTTTTGCATCAGCCTCCTAGGTGGTAGAATTATAGCAGTGTGCCACTGTCTGTACAGAGAATGATCCACAGTAGCCAGGCTTGTGGTTTCAAATGAGTGAATTTATTAAGTATGGAGCAAGAGAAGTGAAAGAACAGATAGGAGCAGCAGACAAACAGCAAAGTATTATCAGATCAGGCACTTAAAGTACCCGGTAGAAACACCTGGAGTAGCCTAATTGGGAGGGCAAGTAAAAGAACATCATCAAATCAGGTGCCTACATTATCAGAATTACTGAAAATCTGAGACTGGACTTCCTTACTAAGAGGTCTCCAGGCAAGCAGACTTTTCCCTAGATAAGTTTCTGGCTTCTGGTTCCCAAAGCAGTTACTTTAATTCCATGGGAGAGACAATAGTAACCTCTATTGGAAATAGTTTGCTGCCTTCTGTCTGTTCTCAAAAATGCGGTGTTTTAAATATCCTTTGATGTTTGCTGTTATTTTCCTGTTAGGGAGGCAGGAGGTCAACCTGACCTAGGCAGGTCACGGAGTTTTGGGGGATACTTAACATAGAAGTGCTTGAGTCTGAGAAACAGTTGCCCTCACCCCCAAAATCCACTTTTTACAAGCACAACATATGCCAGGCTACCGGTGTAATTCCATTAGTTGTAGCCACTATGTCCAGCTTTAGTGCTCCACTTTAGAGCTCTTATTTAGCTTTGTGTCCAAGTCTTGTCTGATGTCACTCAGACATGAATTTAAGATGGAAAGCTCTGTGAATCACGTTTCATTTCCGCTCTTGAGAGACGGTCTAGCCAACCAATCTGAATATAGTCCTGTCTTTCTGAGGTCCAGCATGCCTGATTTCTCTTTCCTGTCTAGTTCTTCACAAGGGATCCTGCTGTAGCAGTGTGTACTTGTAGTCTGCTGGACATCATTACTTGTGCATACAGCCATTGCAGAGAACAGCCACAATAGCCTCAGAACTGAGCCACAGTGTTCTGTCACACATTTGTGGCTCTGTTGTAAGGTCTACTGTGTTGGATAGAATCCCTCAAAGCCTTTCACTTTAAACAGTAATCTACGGGGCTAGAGAGTTGGCTCAGGGAGTAAGAACACTTGTGGAGGACCCAGGTTTGATTCCCAGCCATGTGGTGGCTTATAAAGTCTGTAACTCCAGTCCCAGGAGATTCAGCACCATTTTCTGACCTTAAGGGGTACCAGGCACATACATGGTGCACAAACACACATCTGAGCAAAACACGCATACATACAAAATAATAAAATTAATAAATCTTTAAAAATTTAATTTAAAAATGTTACTATTGCAAGGCAGTGGTGGTACGTGCCTTTAATTCCAGTACTCTGGAGACAGAGGTGGGCAGATCTATTAGTTCAAGGCCAGCCTGGTCTAGAGTGAGTTTTAGGCCTTCCAGGGCTACACATGTCTTGAAAAACAAATAAGTAATAAAACATTGTTATTTAAGGTACTTACTTTTCAACATAAAATCTATACCTATGGGGCTGGAGAGATGGCTCAGAGGTTAAGAGCACTGGCTATTCTTCCAAAGGTCCTAAGTTCAATTCCCAGTAACCACATGGTGACTCATAACCATCTATAGTGAGATCTCATCCCCTCTTCTGGCACGCAGGCACACATGGCGTGTAAGACAGAACCCTGTATAAATAATAAATGAATAAATCTTTAAAAAAAAACACTATACCTGTGAATACCCAATTGAAATAATTTACAGATACAAGACAGAAATTAAGCCTTTTCTTGTCCTCATTTCCCCATGTACAGTAACTGTTAATTGTCTTTGTGCTTTCAAAACAGAAAGGAAAGACTGCATACACCTACATATTGTATCCTTTGAAAATGCCAGCACTGGGATTTGCCACTTTACATAGTTTTACCATCATCACATTCTCTTGAATGGCTGTATTCACTAAACTGAGAAATCATATCTTACTAATTATTATATTGTTAATATACCATTTATGTTACTGCCTGATACTTTCCTCATTTTTGTTGTGATGTTTCAGAGAACATCTTTGTATGTCCTGATATGTTTTGTAAGGATAGCTTTAGGGTAACTTTGCAACTGGCTTCATTATGTCACATTTTAAAACAGACATCACCAGTCTACCCTGTAGAAAGGTGGTGCGAGATTGCTGCCAGCAAACCGTAAAAATACCCAAGTTTCACACAATCTACCTTGCTCTGTGTGTCACTGAGTACTTGTTTTGGTTTCTTTGTTTGCTTTGTTGCCCTTCTCATAAATGAAAAACAATATCTTATGTTTATATTTTCAGTGTGGCTGGGTAAATTATGATTATCTACTACTCACAAACTCTTTAGCTGGGGATCATAACAGCTGATAAATTTGGCTTTTTTAAAGTATCATGAGTCAAGAATATCATAGATTTTGAGGCCAAGGATGCATAATCAATTATATATAGAAAAAACATCAGATTATTTAAGCAACATCTGAGGCATTTTACTATTTGTCAGAAATGAGAAAAGGTTTAAATATAACATATAGTCCTTGCCCTTATGGGGGGAGGGGCTAGTATATTAGAAATGTCTTGAAAGATTACAGATAAGCTGTTTTCATTTGTAGATTCAACCTCTTTCCTTTAAGTCCTGTTTCAGGCCTAACAGAAACATGCTACTCATCAGAATGTTTTTCACTTGGATAACCATTTGGCAACAGTACTTAAGCCCCCCCCCCCCAAAAAAAAAAAGGAAAAGGGGGGGAAAGCCAGTTGCTTATAGACTTTTATTTTAAATTGCTTAAGTGATTGAGCATGATCTCAAAATTCAAAAAAGACTACTTTAGTCATACCCTTTCATATGAAATTAGGATTTATTGTGTAAAAATCACCGTAATTTCCCTTTATACGCTGGGAAAGAAGCAGCATCAAGCTAAATCTTTCCTGGGCTTTGTGTTGTGTTTCATCAGGTCTGGCTACCTGCAGTAAAGGCTAAAGGTTTGGAGATCTCGGGGACGTTCACTCACCGTCAAGGGCACATCTATATGGAAATGAACTTTACCAACAAAGCTCTGCAACACATGACAGACTTTGCCATCCAGTTCAACAAGAATAGGTAAGAAGCAACATCCTGGGTTTGGTGCTGAACAGTCGTGTGCTTTGTACTGAACAAAGGAATGCTCCATTCAGCAGGGGCTAAAAGCTCAAGCTGGCAAGTCCTGAATGGAGAGTAAGCTTGGCTCTTATAAGTCTGTTCAACTGTCGGCTTCATCTCTAGAAAATAAGGGCAAAGTTATGGGTTTGAGGTATAGCTCAGTGGTAGAGCACTCACTGGGCTGGGCTGGATTTCCAGCACCACACAGACAGACAGACACACACACACACACACACACACACACACACACACACACACACACAGAGTTTGGAGGGAAAGGAGAAAGAAGCACAATATTTTTTGTTACTGTTCTTGTTTGGTGTTTAAAAACAGGATTTCTCTTTGTGGCCCTGACTGTTCTAGAACTCACTCTGTAAACAGATTGCTCTGGAATTCAGAGATATGCCTGCTTCTGCCTCCTGTGTGTTGGGATTAAAGGTATGTACTACCATGCCCCATCAAAAATGGTTTTTGAAAATTAATTTTGCAGTCAAATTGGGACATGGTGGACATGCCTGTGTTCCCAACACGCAGGAGGTGGAGGCAGGAGAATCAGCAGTTCAAGATCATCCTTGGCTACACAGTGAGTTCAAAGCTAGTCTGACCTACAAGAAACCTTGTCTCACAAACCAAAAACCCCAAAAAAACAAAACAAACAACAACAAAAACAGTCCCAAAAAAACAAAAACAGAAACAAAGACCTACCCAGTATGGGCTAATGAACTGACTGAACATACAGTTCTCCAAAGAACAAACACGGTGACAAAAATGGTAATGTCCGTATGTCCTTTGGGCAAACGTAAAATAAAACCATTTTGAAAGTCTCATCCAATCAGAATGGCTATCCTGTCAAGAAAATGACAGATACTGGCAAAGAAAAGGTACCCTTCACTGCTTCTCCTTCATGGAACAGTAAAAACAGCGTATACTGTTAATCTCTGCACTGACCAGATAGGTTATTAAGCTAGTGACAGAACATTAATTTTCCATGCTTTTCTTTACAGAGTGTACATTCCTTGTGATCCTCCTGTGCTAGCCTCACAGGTGCTAGGGTTACTCACAGGAGAGATTATTAAATCTTTTCCCAAAAGATTATTTATAGAAAAAAATATATATATAATGAGATGATCATTAAATTTATCCCTCCAGTAACACGATACACAGAAGAATCTTTCAAAATTACAGCATCAGCAGCAGTTCCTGCCTACGAACACTTGTCTCTCTTTTTAATCCATATAAATGGTCACAAGTTAAGGCATAGTCAGGTTAGAGCAGGTCAGCTGAGCACACTGCTTCCTGCTATTCCTTCCATTTACCTGTCATGAAAGTTGCATGGAAACTTAGAGGTGTGTGAGTCCTGCCTCTTGACTAATGTCTGGGCGTTCCTCCTCCTCTCTCTAGCTTTGGTGTCATCCCAAGCACTCCCCTGGCCATACATACTCCACTGATGCCAAACCAGAGCATTGATGTCTCTCTGCCTCTCAACACCTTGGGCCCCGTCATGAAGATGGAACCTCTGAATAACTTGCAGGTCAGAGTCTTACTTCACTTGGAGAGCTTGTTAATAATATGGCCGATTTTCCCTTATATATAACGTGATCCATCTGTAGTAGCTTGTTTTCCATTGCTATAACAAAATACCCATGTAAAGAGGTTTATTAGCTTACAGTTTGAGAGGTGTACGTGCATGATTGTCAGTATTTAATCACACTGGTGAGGGTGCTTTGGCTTCCTTGTATTGTGTAGAATTGCAGAAGATGACATATGATAAGAGAAAGGTCACAGTGGCAACACTGGAAACAAAGGAGAGGCAGAGGCAGTGATTTTTTTTTCCTTAAGTAAAAATGTACTTTTCAGCCACATAGTAGTGGCTCTCACCTTTAATCTCAGCACTCAGGAGGCAGAGGCAGGTAGATCTCTGTGATTTTGAGGCGAGCCTGGTCCACAGAGTGTTCCAGGAAAGCCAAAGCTACACACACAGAAACTCTGTCCCAAAAAAACCAAAACAAACACACAAACAAAAAAACTCACTCTTCCAAAACCTAGACAGACTTTCAAAAGAACTACTGTAATGTCTTCAAAGGGCTAATGTTCCTAGTGACTTTAACATTTCCCATTAGGCCATTCCCCCGTCTCAACTTCCGCATGCTAAGGATCCATCTTGCCAGTGCATGAAACCTCTAAGGAAAAACTTCTTTTCTTGTGATGAACTATGCTAACTCTATGATGAGTTTTTATTTTGTTTTAACAAAACAAACAAACAAACAAAATAGCTATGCAGTAACTTAGAAGAGTTACTTACTCAATAAATATTTTAAAGCTTGTTTGTTGAGATGGTCTTAACCTAAGTTGGCATCTCCCCATTTAGTTGAGAAAAACTTTGAACTTCTGATCCTCCAGGCTTTACCTCCTCTATGTGTAGGATTATAGTTGTGCACCACCATGCCTGGCTTGACTTCCCATTCAAGAAACTCAGTGGTTAAGAGCACTGTCTGTGCTTAACAGAGGACCATGGTTCAATTCTCAGCACCCACATGGCAGCTGACAGCTATCTGAAACTCTAGTTTTAGGGCTCCAACACCCTTTTCTGGGTTCTGAAGGTACTGCATACACATGGTACATATGCATGCATATATGCAAGCAAATACTCATACACATACAGTAAAAGTAATAAAATCTCTTTTAAAAAAAAACTCAGCTGAAAAGAAAATATGTTGCTAATGAGCTCACATTTGATCAAAACATGAAAATAAGAAAAGATGAGGTAAGATTTAGCAGAGGATTGTTATCCCCTGTCTACCAAATGAAACGATAGAATAATTTGACTGAGACTGTGAAATATATTTAACACAGTGAAAGAAAATTATTAACCATGCACTCTCCAGTGCAGACAGATGGATTACATTGCTTAGGGTTCTAGAAATGCCAGTGTGAGATATGACTACTGTTAATAAAACAACAAGATGTATTAAGTTGAACTTAGAACTAAACAGTCTTCAGTGCTTTAAATACTAACACAGGTTCACTGCCTACCTTGTTGCCACAGTGGTTAATTGCTGCTTTTCTTAGCACTGAGTTAGAATTTTTTTAGAGTAGACAAGTGAGTCAGAATATAACTTGGCTGAG
Source organism: Pachyuromys duprasi (assembly GCA_028658305.1). Classification (NCBI taxonomy): domain Eukaryota; kingdom Metazoa; phylum Chordata; class Mammalia; order Rodentia; family Muridae; genus Pachyuromys; species Pachyuromys duprasi. The sequence goes on along the minus strand of CM053746.1, from coordinate 34,904,910 downwards.
TCTAGAAGAAGAAAACTAAGGTTACCCTGCAGACAGAATTGGCTGTTACTATGAGGAAAGTAATGTGTTAAGAAGCGTTTCGAGTTCACAGTCGTCAAGTAACTAACCCAGATATGCATCTGTTTTCTTTTCTTAGAGGCTAACCTCCCATTGGCCCATTAAGCCCCAAGCATGATGTCTAGGACAGTTGGCATGCATGCATGAATGCTTTTCTTCAGAAGTCAGAAAGATATTTGGGTCACAGAAACTAGGACAAGTTTTCAGGTCTTAAAACAAAGGCATGTTTGTTCACTTTCCTGTTTGCATTTCTAATTGACTGAATCGCACATAGGAAGCCTCCTAAAAGAAGGTGGATGCTAATCAAAAGCTCCCCCCCCCCCGAAGGTGCTGATACAATATTGGGACTAATAAGATATTTTTCACATGCCTGCTGTTGTAAAAAGGAGTCTGTAGGGTTGGAAAGAGAGCTCAGTGGTTAGGAGCACTGGCTGCTCTTCTAGAGGCCGCTCTGGGTTCTGGGTTCATTTCCCAGCCACCTACATGGCAGCCCATAACGGTCTGTAACTCCAGTTCCAGGGAATCTGACATCCTCACACCAGTGCACATAAAATAAAAAATTGTTTAAAAAGAAAAAAATAGTCTGTAGAATGTGTCTAAAGGTTGGGGCTTTAACTTGCCTAGCAAGCACAACTCACCCCACCCCTAGTTCCATCTCTAGTCAACTACTGATTCTTCAGGTTTTTCTCATGGGTTCTTTTTCTCTCAGGAATAGCATTATCATGACTCTCTTAATTGGCATTTTTCAGTGGTAAAAATAAATAAAGCCTTTAAAAGGAAAAGAGCTTTCACCCTTCTGAACACTGAATTAATGTCCGCTGGGGGAAGGAAGCGAGTAAGGAGCAAGTGAGGGAAGGCCTGCAGAGTTTACCTTTCATTCTGCTCTTGTCCTGATGTGAACAAGAAGAGTCAAATTTTAACTTAGGAAGATTAGCCCAGAGAGCCCAAACTATAATATAATGCTGTTGCAAAAGGTTTCATTAAAGTGCTTATTAAACTACCATGTGTTATAGTCTGAGGTGGTATATGTTAAAAAGATAGCGTTTCTTCACATGTGTCTGTGCGTAGTGGCTTCATTCTTGTGTGCTCGTGGATATAGAGGCCAGTGGTTGGCATCTGTCCACCTTATCTTTTGAGGCAGGATCTGAACTGGCATTTGTTGATTCAGCTAGTGTGGTTGTCTGAGGAGCTGTCTTCTTTGCTTTTAAAGTTCTGGAGTTACAGATGAATTTCTCCATATCTGGCTTTCCTATGTGGCTGCTAAGGATCAAACTTGGATACTCATATACATCAGGCACTTTACCAACTGAGCCATCTCCCAGACCTTACTATTCGTGTGTGTGTGTGTGTGTGTGTGTGTGTGTGTGTGTGTGTGTGTGTGTGTGTGTGTGTGTGTGTGTGTGTGTACCAGAGGTTAGCCCTTGTTTTATGACATAGTCTCCCTTTGGCCTGGAGTTCAACAGGCAGGCTAAGCTAGGAAGACCAGCCAGCCCCAGGGATCTGCCTATCTGTGCCTGTTTCCTCACTGCTGGTATTAAAACCGTTTCCCACCATGCTTGTCTTTGTTTTTGTTTTAAAGGGTTCTGGTCATCAAAACCAAGTCCTCATGCTTACAAAGCAAGCACTGACTGAGCTATCTCCCTAGCCCAAAAAACTTCTTCAAATAGAAAGCAGATTATGCAGCAGATACAGAAATGAAATCTCTAGTAGAGATTTGAACTTGGAATGATTTTACTTTCATTCCAGTGTTGATCAGAAAAGCTTTTGTGAGGCTGAGGATGTCATTCAGTGGCAGAGTACTTGCCTGCCGACTGAGTTTGCTCTAGGTTTGATCCACAGCAGTACAAATGTACACACACACACCAGCTTGTAAGTCCACCTTATAAATAGCATACAGAGTAAAATTTTCCTACTGTGTTCTTTTGAGTTTATTTATATCAGATAATTATATTACTCAAAAAAGAAAAATTATTCCCATTTAAATAAAACAAAAACCTTAACAAGAGTTTAAATAAAATTTCTCTAAGTGTGTTTAATTGACTCCAATGCCATTGTTTTTCATTTCACATGTGTTAGTTGCTTAGAAACATTTTCTCAATACACTCACCAGCAAGTAACAGCTTCTTTAAGTCAGAGCCTGCACCAAAGCAGTGGAGTTTTGACATGCCCATTAGTTCCCATGGCTGCATGGCTTCCTTTTTCACTGTGCTGTAGATGAAAATATTGATACTTTCCAGGATACTTTTCCCCGGGGTCATATAAATATAGCTTTAAGAATCACCTGGGGGGCTGGAGCGATGGCTCAGTGGTTAAAAGTGTTGTCTGTTCTTCCACTGGACCCGAGTTCGACTCCCAGCACCCACATGGCAGCTCACAACTGTCCGTAAGCAGTCCAGGTTGTCTGACACCCTAACACCAATGCACGTAAGATAAAATAAAATAAATTATTTAAAAAAAAAAAAAAAAAGAATCACCTGGGGTTGGGCATGGTGTCTGCAATCCAGACACTGATGGAGCTTAGGCAAGAGGATTGCAGCAACTGTAAGACTAGACTGGGCTTTGCAGTTAGCTTCAGATTAGCTTGACCCAAAGTGTGGGATGCTGTCTTTAAATAGCAAGAAACTAACTACAGGAACCCTCAGACCCTAGCCTTCTCTCCCCAGTGTGAGCCTCAGTCCTCTTCCTCCACAGATGCAGCCTCTCTCTTGCCTCCTCTAGTTGGTCCTTTGCTATTTGCCTCTAAATAAAACATGCTTTATTGGAACTTGCAGGTTTTAGGGCTCCTCTCTCCCTTGCTGTCATCACCTACATGTTTACTTTCACACCCCCATTTTCTTGGTAAAGTTACCTTGAATTTCTCTTAAGTTGGTGATTATTGTTATTATAATGTAGAGTCATGTTGACCCATAGAATAAGGTGTGATTTTTCTCCATAAAACTTTTTGTAAATATAGTTAATTTAATATCTTCTTTTATGTTCTTAAGCACAATACAGTCCAAAGTTTCTTTGCATTTATATTCTCCAAAGTGGCCTGTCAGCTCTCCTTTCTTGACGTCTCTTCTGAAGTTTTAAACCTCTTCCACTGCAGACTACTAAGCTGTACCCTGAGTCCTACAGTACCACCCTCCTCTCCTACACATATTCTCCCCATTTTATTTTTCTTTTCTTCGTTTATTTTTTTCATTTTGGTAAAACACATCTCTCAGCAGCTTCCTGAGAATAGGGAAATACGTTTTAGGAGACATCATCTTTTTTTTAATGTGTATGAGTGTTTTGCCGGCATGTATATTTGTGTGTCCCGTGTGTGTAGTGCCTACAAAAGCCAGAAGATGTTGGATATACTGGAGTTTCAGACAGTTGTGAATCACTATCTGGTTGCTGGGAATTGACCTCAGGACCGCTGGAAGAGCCAGTGCTCTTAATCTCTGAGCCATCTCTCTGCCCTAAATTTTCACTTTTTTTTTCTTATATATCTCCTTTATTGTTTTTACATGTAGCACTTTTGTGTGAATTCTAGGTTAGGAATCATTTTCTCCCTACTCTGAAGCCTTTCCAGTTCTTCAACCTGTTCTCTGCCCTGTACTTACTTCATCAATGAAAGCTCTCAGAATCCCCATCCTTTTCACAGCCTACTCCATTATTCCAAAGCAAATCCCAGACCCTGGCTTCACTTCATCTGTGAGTATTTTGACATACATTTCCAAAACAAAAGGTTCTTTTCTCTAAAAGAACCGAAGTAGGGTAATAGGGCCAGGAACATGGCTCCCTGGGTAAAGTGCTTGCCATACAAGCATGAGGACCTGGGCATGGCAGCAAGTGCCTGTAATTCCAGTGACTCAAGGTGAAGACACGGGGCTTTCAGTGGCATGCTGGCAAGCCAGGCTAGCCAATCAGTGAGAGATCCTGTTTTAAAAAATAAGTTGGAGCCAGGCATAGTGATGTAAGCCTTTAATCCCAGCACTTGGGAAGCAGAGGCAGGTGGAATTCAAGGCCACCCTGGTCTACATAGACAGTTCCATGGTAACCAGGACTATCTGTGACAAAATACACTGACAAAATCAACTTAAAAGGGAAACACTTGCTTTGGCTTATAGTTCCTGGGGGATATAGCCCATCATGGCAGGGAAGAGCAGGAACTGGCTGGTCACCTCCCATCTGGAAGCAAAGTGAACAGGGAGGGAGGGAGGGAGGCCATACATACAGCCTTAAGGTCCACCCCTAGTCATCAGCTTCCTCCCACAAGGCTCCCCTTTTTAAAGGTTCCACGGCTTTCTTCCAACTGCACTAGCAGCTGGGAATACTTAATATTCAAACCACAAATGACCGTGATTAAGGAGGACACTCAACATCAATATCTGTCCTATACACATATGCACACAGAGAACTATGATAATTACTCTCAAATCTTAAAAATACTACCAAGAATTTCTTGCAGCCAAGCATCTATTTAATATTCAATTTTCAAATTTATCTTTGTATCTTAATGGGTTTTTGTTTTGTTTGTTTGTTTTGTTTTTGTTTTTGTGTTTTAGTTCTGGGGATCACACCTAGAGCATACTAGGTAACCATTCTATTGCTGAGCTGCATCCATAGCCCCTTGTTTACTGTTTCTGTTTATTTAAATTGGTAAAATGCAAATATTATAAAGGATAATTGCTATTTCCTTAAGCCTCTTTGCTGTGGTGTTTGTTGTGTTTGGGAGGTGATCAAACTGAGGGACTTGTGGCATGCTGGAACTACAGCCTCAGCTCCCTGTAGTTGTTTTGTTTAGTATACTAGACATTAGCCTACATGGCTTATATAAGCTGACATTAATTAAAATTAGGCAGACATAAAAACATGTGTGGCTAGTAGTTGCTCGGTTGGGAGGTGCTAAAAGCACCCCTGCAGCCTCCTGCTCCTTCCAGCTTTTGTCTGGTCTTACCTGACTTTGAAGTACATAGAACTTCTGGAATCTGTGAGCTGATGTTTTTCTCAAATTTGGGAGAGTTCTGTTCTTAGTCTTTACTTTCTTCCCTGCCTTGTTTTATCTCTTCTCTCTTAGAACTCTAATCACACTGTTTGAAATCATCTCTAAGGTCACTGAAGCTGTTATTGCAGGGAGGGCTTGATTTTGTTTTTCTGTTCTTAAAGTCAGATTATTTCTGTGGACTTTTAAAAATCAGGTCCTTTCTTTTTTTGAACTGCCTGATTCTTTGTTAAAAGTCTCTAAATATCGTGAGTGTACTATAAGGACTCTGCCGACCATCTGGATGCTAGAAACTTGGGAAAGGCTAAAAAGAGTCTTAGCATTCAGTCTGTGTAAGGTCATTGAACCTACCAACCCTCAACAGCTTTATCCTCTCTGAAGAGCCTCATGTAATATCTACCAGTATGGAAAATGAATGGAAATCTATTATTCTGTCCTAGGGATGACATCTTAATCCTTTTTTTTAGTGGGGGTAAGGCATTGTTTGGTTTTTGTTTGCTTGCTTGGTTTTGAGACGGTTTCTCTGTGTAGCCCTGGCTCTCCTGGAACTCACTCTGTAGAGCAGGCAAGCTCAAACTCAGAAATCCGCCCATCTCTGTTTCTGCCGGGATTAAACGCTTGGTATCCTCTTTTCTTTATTTACTAGAGCTTTGCTGTGGGTTGAACTCAGAGCCTTCCACTTGCTAGGCAGACTTCATTCCCACCTCCTCCACTCCATCTTCTCTTTCAAATGGCTGTACCCCGCCATACAAGCCCACAGAGCTACAAGTCCTGAGCATTTAAGAATCTATGATATTTTTGCCAATCTGTGTGTTTTCCACTAGCATTTTATCACTCTTATGTTTTCCCTTTCTTTATGGATTTATGGTTGTAAAATGTTCTGTTCTCCTTTAGTGAAAGCAGAAGCCATGTGTTTCAGGCTAGCTTCTAACTGTGTAGCTGAAGATGACCTTGAACATCTGCATTTATAGGCTTATGCTGTCGCTTCCTGTTTCAGTAGTGCTAGGGATTGAACCCAGGGCTTTGTGAATGCAAGACAAGCACTGTACCCACTCAGCCACATCCTCAGCCTCAAATGGGATTCATGTCTCTGTCTTTGCTTCGAAGACTGACAACACCTTAACAAATGTTTGTGAGCCAGCAAGATGGTTCAGCCAGTAACTGTACTTGAAACCTCAAGACAGACCTAAGTTCAATTCCTGGAACCCACTTAATGGAGAGAGTGAACAAACTCCTCTGACCTTTACGCATACATTGTAGTACATGTGTATAAGTCCACACATACACGTGAAGACAGATAAGCAAATGTAATTTTTTTAAGTTATTTATTTCCTTTTATGTAGACTTACCTTCGAGATGACTCTGGCTAAAGAATACTCGTTCCTGTTTAGAGTTTTTATCTTTTTATCTATTGTCTCTTAATCTTAAATAAACTGTTGGATAAAAGACTGAAGCGTTGATTAGGGGAAAGAAATAGGTGTAGGTCTCTTCTTTTTCTTTACATGTCTAGTCTAAAATAAGACAGTATTCATTACTTCTGAAGAGGGAAGAAAGTGTTGAAGATACCAGCTGCAAAGGACACCACTTCTAATCTTTGTCCTTAAGACCTTTATCAGTCAGAGGGCGTTTGTTTACTGTTTTGCCCTAAGGAAATTCTGTCCCTTGTCACTCCCACTTTGTAGTCCCAGCCTGTGAGACAGTCAGTTGCAGATGGTGCCTGTCCTGGTATTTCTTGTCTCGCATATGTCCACAGCACTCAGAAAGTCCACAGCTGTAGCTATTGCACCAGAAAAACTGGTAAGTGCTTCCAAACGGAAGACCTTTGCAGCAGCTTCCCTTGGCTGAAGCAGGCCTGCCTGGCATTTGCAGACTTTTCCTGACTGATGCACAGTGCAAACAAGTTTAGGGTTAAAGCTTCTTTGGCTTTTCAGGATCCACCGTTGGGAACTCCATGTGGCCTTTAAAGCTGCTGCTTGTTCTATGTCCTGGGTCCTTGGGGATGGCTAGCACAGGCACAGTGCATACACACCCATCAGATAAATACATCCAACGCCATATACACTCAAACAGTCCTAAAATGTGCCAGAAGCATCATGTAAGGAAATAGGGTCTTAATTACGAAACTTTGCTAACCAAAAGTCAATAATTTCTATGGCTAGTTCAATATTTTTCCTGTCATATCAAGACTATCTACATTTTCTTCAGTTTCAGCAAAGAAATTTATTATCTTGAATCTTAGATATTCCTTTTTTACTAGCTTGTGCTTGATGACACTTTTTTGACGGGATAACGGATTCAGGTTGAAGATAGAATTCAGTGCTAGAATGTTTGCCTGGTGTACATGATACTCTGGGCTTGATTCCTAGCATTCACACTCACTTCCCTCAGAAGATAAAAAGGATTCTCCTGAGCAGTCCCTCTTGTTTTTCTCTAACCAATACCCTATTACTATATTGTCATAAGAACATGTCTATAGTTAAGGTTTTTAGTGTTATAAAACAGTATCATGAAGAGCAGCTTGGGGAAGAAAGGATTTATTTCAGCCTCTGATTCTATAGCACACAGTCCATCACTAGAACCTAGAGGCAGGAACTGCTGGAGAAGCCACGGAGGAGCGCTGCTTGTTGGCTTGTTTTTCATGGCTTGCTGAGCCTGCTTGCTTACAGCAACCCAGGACCACCTGCATAGAGGTGGCACCACCCTTGGTGAGCTTAGGACCGCCCATATCAGTTATCAGTCAAGAAAACGCACCACGGGCTTGCCCATGAGCCAGTCTGATAGGAGCATTTTTTCAGTCGACATAAAACTAACCAGCACAGAGCTTCCAGTTCCTTCTCATAGTGTGTGATTGAAAGAAGTCAAAGCAGAACACGGAGGTGGGAACTAGAGCAGAAGCCATGGAGAAAGGCTGCCTACTGGTGTGTTCCCTCATAACTTGCTCAGCCTGCTTTCTTTCCTCCTCCTCCCAGCCCCCACCTTGAGACAGAATCTCACTTATATAGCCCTGGTTATCCTGGAATTCCCTAGCAAACCAAGCAGCCTCAAGTTCGTAGAGATCGTCCTGTGCTCTGTCTCCCAAGCGCAGGGATTAAAGGTGTGCACCATCACCTCTGATGAACACCTATCGGCCTGAGTTCTTATATACCCCAGGAGCCACCTACCCAGGGGTGGCCCAGTGAGCCACCCACAGTGAGCTGGGTTCTCCCACTTCAATCACTAATTAAGAATCACTGCCTGCCCACAGGCCAGTTTTGTGGAGTCATGATCTCATTGTGCTTCTGTCTTCTCAGATATATCTAGGTTTGTGATACATTGACAGAAAGCAAGCAGGATGTTGTCCACATCGGTGGACAACAGCTGCCCCGCCTGAATGACTACATATGTGCAATAGGCAATAATGCCACATTCTCATGAGCCCAGGCTCTCTGCCAGATTAAAGATCTGCTGGTAGTGTCGGGAGACAGTTGTTGTTGAGCACAGCTCAGTTCTCAGGACACCCAAATTCATGCTGAAAGGAAGGGCCCTGTGAGGGATGGAGGTCCATGCTAAGACTTCGAGCAAAGGATAAGGACTTTTAAAATATGTATCTGTAATAATAATAAAAATAATCCATACTTTTGTTTATTAAACTCATACATACCATCTTCTATCATAATTATGAGTGGATGAAAGAAAATGAAATTCAGTCGAATTTTCTAGTTTGTTGCATGGTTGGAAATAGCTTTAAACTGTATGGTCTTTATGTATATAGAGAACTTTGAATTTTCAGTACAAAACAGGTAACTGCTTTCTAGTCTCTCCCTTCTGATTGTCCTGAAAACTTTACACAAAGCTTTAGTGTACGTTATAGTTTCAAGTTCAAGAGAACTCTGGGATTGACTTCAGCTGAACTGAAGTCTATTTTAGAGTCAGAGTTACAGACACATTTGTATTTACTTGTACTGCGCTCTTATGTTTTGCTCTAGTGTTATGTTTTATAAGATAGGATTTTTTAATTTACTTTTTAAATGCATGGGTTATACAGGCTTTATAATATGAAAATCATTACATATTGAAATAAAACTTGATGGCTTGGGATGTAGCCTACTAGTATAACTTTCCCTATCATATTCAAAGCCTGGAATTAAGTTCTCACCATCTAAAAAGAAAGAAAAACAAAACATGAACATACACATAGAATGACTAGTAAAGAAAGCCCTATGAGCCTGCATGTGTAAAGACTGTATAGTCTTAGGGCTCAGGCTATATCTCAGGGACAGAGCTCTTGTCAAAAGTGTACAAGACCTCGGCTCCATTAGCAAGAGTATGAAATCTTACAGTTGGGGGGATAGCTTTTACTCTTTTCTCTTTCAAAGCATGTCTGTTTCTGGTGGAATTCACATGCACTGCAGTGGTTGTAGCATGAACATCTGCAAGAATACTATCAGTGTGTATTATCCTAAACTGCTCTGCTCTATCTTTGTGAAATTCCGTAAGATAGTTATGTGAAATGAAGTATGTCTTCCTTTAGCATCTCTGTAGGTACTGACTGTGGATTTTATAGAATGTTTCTTTCTGAATCAAGGTACAGAGTGAAAATCATGGGGCATGTAATGAAAATGTACTGAGTCTGAACGCACTTTCACTTTTATTTGTTTTTGTATTGTTTCGAGATAATTTTCCCTATGTTAACCAGTCTGGCCTTGAGCACACAAACCTACCTGAGTGTTCTGAGAAGCTGGGATTACAGGTGTATAGCATCATACCTGGGTTCTTTTTCTCTCTTGTTCTATTTCAGGAAAGCCTGGTTTAAGAGAAAGTGTTGATAAAGTTAGTTGTCAGTCTTACTATTTTAAGAAGAAAATCTAGTTAGAAGTGGGGTCTGCTGGTGAATATCACTAGACTCTATTATAGTTTGGAAACTAAGAAAAGTATTGACTCATCATTTTGGAAAGGTATGAATGAACAGTCATCCTTGGCTTAGTAGCAGCATTTGTTTCCAGGAACCATTAAAAGAATTGGAGGGTGACTACTTAGAATCTATTGCTTTTGCTAACAGTATCTGCCCTTCTGTATATGACCTACTTCCATATGGACTACCTAGAGATAGCATCTGTGTTCAGTAACTTGTCCACCTTCTCAACAGCCACATGTCTTCCTTTTGTTCCATATGTCTTCCTAAAGTTGGATAACACACCAGGCGGGACACAGGCACAGCTGTGACACCAGTTGGTCTCCAGCTCGCAGCTGATGATGCTCTTAGGCCATTAGTAGAGTGTCTACAGCATCCTAGCCTATGATGTGGGGTGTTACATCTTAGAATTTGGTACGGTGCATATTAAATGTGCTTTAAAGGATCTATTTACATTATTTATTCAGTGTGTACATGTGTGGTGTGGGGGTCTCTGTGACTTCCATGGCCAGGAGAGTAACAGTCTGCAGGGGGCAAGAAGGCAGTTCAGTTCTACATGACTCAGTAGCTCGTGTTGGTTCAAACGTCTGGAGTCTGACCCTGAGTAAGTTATTTTAGGCATATTTAATTAAGCACGGCACAACTTGTGAAAACTTTGCTGGTGAGAAATAACTCAATCCCTTGTGCACAATAATGTGTACATATTTCTTGGGGAACAAAGTAAGCTAAATAAAGATCAGGCAGGATTACATTAAAACTACCTGGGACGGATTCTACAGATTGACTGAGAAAAGCAAGCTGGTGATAAGGGTTGGGAAAGGATCCAGTGTGGCTACACAGATAGCACAGAAGTCACCAGGCTCTTGGCCTTGTGGGATGGCAACAGGTTACACATCCCTTCCTCCCAAGGAACAACCATTCCTGGTTCCCCTAGTGCTAATCTGTGAGCACAAGGACTTTTTTCCTCCTACAGTATGAGTGCTCACATGAAGGGGTCTGAATAATTTGTACAAGTTGGTTATCTCCTTATACCATGTGGGTCCTAGAGATTTAACTCAGGTTATAGACAGCTGGTGCCCTTACTCACTGAACCATCTGCTAGCCCCTGTTTTAAATTTTAGCAGCAGCTGGAGCGTATTGGTAGAACTCTTGCCCAGCATGTATAAAACCCCTGGATTCAATTCCTTGAACCTCAAAAGGAAAGAAGGAACATTTAACAATAAGCTATGACAGCAGGCAGTAGGCAGTTCCCTCCCCCCATCCCTGAGTGTTAATGTTAGGATATGTGAGGTGTGACAGCTGCACTCTCCCCCAGTCCTGGCAGGGTATGTACAGCTAACACTGAAGGAAAGAGAGTGTTGCCTGTGGGGGTGTTTGTTTGTTGTATAGGATTTGCAGAACTGCTTAAGGTAAGAGTTTAGCATTTGGAGGGTTGGAGACATGGCTCAGTAAAGAGCTCTTGGCTGTTCTTCCAGAGGACCGGTTCCCAGCACCCACATGGGGCCTCACAACATTTCATAACCACCAGTTCCAGGGGATCTGATGCCCTCTTGGCTTCCCTGAGCACCACGTACCCAAGAGGTACATGCAGTCAAAACTCGAATGCATAGAATAAAAATAAATAATTTTTTAAAGTTTACCATATGGACAACTGACCTGTCTCTAGACTAAAAGGCATCTGAAATTATTGATGGCTATTTTTGGCACCTGATAGTGTATAAAGGAATTTTATTAAGATTGACTAAGAAAGTGAAGGTTTGTAATAATGGTGTCTGGAGAGTCAGTGGGTTGGTCACTCCCACTGCTTAGTCACCTTTTGGCACAAAGAGGTCACATAAGCACTATAAGTTCCTGGGTTATTTTTCTTCCATAAAGTGTTTTATTTTGTTTTAATGAGGACAGTGATGCTGGTTATATAGCTCAGTTGTGGAGCACAAAGCCCTGTGTTTAATCCGCAGTACCACAGAGGGTAGGAGGAGCTACTTGGAGCAAGAACAGAGCCATTATTTTCTCTTGTCCTGAAGTTCCTTGTAGAGCATACAACTCATAGGAATGAGTCTGCTATGTTGAACTTTGCTTTGCTGTTGTTAAACCACAAACTCTTCCTTTAAGCTCACATTCCGTGTCTGAAAGAGTGTGCATTCATAATTGTAAGCTTCAGCTGAAAGGCTCGAGTCCTGTGTGTCCAAAAGTCGTATGTGTCCTAACTATGTCCTCTCCCCTTACCTCATTGATATCACCTATTCTTCTACCGCTTTCCCTGCTATAGGGCTGCCAGTAGGTCTGCTACTTCCCTGAAGCCTTTAATCTGACCATTTTCTTGTCTGGGGTGTACCCTCCCAATTTCTAGCTGCATGGCTTACTTACTTCATTCAGGCCTTTGCTAAAATAGATTCTTTTAAGGAAGGTCTCACTCCACCCTTCCCCCGGTCCCTCTCCACCGTTTTTTCTTCCTATGTTACTTGCCACAATTTAAATCTATGCTTTTCACTCTCACCTCCTTCCCCACTCTGACTAGAGCAAACTGTTGAAGAGTAGCAGTTACTGCCCCCTCCACATGCTTTCATAGTACCTCAGTTCCTAGGACAGCGCCAAACAACACAGTAAGGGAGTAGTAAATATTTGTTAGGTGAACCTTTTTTTTTTTTTCCTTCCATTTAGAAACACCAAATTCCTCTAGTTCTTGAATGGTACCCAGCAAGACCAGCTCTTCATTTTAGCAGGGTGTCCCCCCCATAACCTCTGCCTGCTGTTGCTAGGTGGTCATTTTCTGGGTGGGAGTGATGCTAAACCTAAATTTAATCTCAGATCAACAATCACAGATTCCTTTCTATGGGGTGAACAGGGAAGGAGCTGTTGCTTGAAGGTATATTAATGCATCCCAAAATTGTAGATAAGGAGACAAATGGGACATCTCATTCTTCTCCTGTTTGGAGAATTTTTATGTCACTAACCTATACCTATACTTCTTCAGAATAAAGTTAGACTGCCAGCCCTAAGTTATTCAACTATGCCATAAGAGTCCAAGACTCTTATTTCTAGGGTAAATTTGGAAGCTCAAGCTCAGAATAAATGAAAAAGTTCAATAACTCTAAGTGCCTTGGGGAAACTGAAATCATTTAGATACCTGACAGAAAGTACAGCTAAACAAGACATTTCAATGAGAGACCAGAAGGCACCTTGCTTGCCTTTTCATAACCCCAATAAATGCAAAGATGTATGTGAGCCCAAGACAAACATAAGGAGGTGAGGGATACTGACTAGAAAAGGTAAAGTGGGCATGGTGGCTCATGTCTGTAATCCCAGCACTCAGGAGGTAAGAGAACCAGTGAGAGGCCAGCCTGGGCTACTACTCAGACCCCGGCGCTAAAATTAAATTAAAAACAAAATGACACAGATGTCCGTCTTATCTGTTCATTCATTTATTGCTTTAAGGAAATAATGTGCTTTCAGGGATTTCAGAGCTGGGCATGGTGGTGCACGCCCTTACTCAGGGAGCAGAAACAGATGGGATCACCGTGAGTTTGAAGTCAGCCTGGTCTTCAGAGCGACCAGATCAGTTAGGGCTGCAAAAGAAAAGAAAACAGAGCAGGGTGCAGTGGTGTAACCTTTAATCCAAGCGCTCCAGGAGTTGAGGATCTCTGTTAGTTCAAGGACAGCCTGGTCTACAAAGTGAGTCCAGGACAGCCAAGACTACACAGAGAAACTCTGTCTTGGGGGGGGGGGGGGAGAAGAAGAAGAAAGGAAAGAAAAAAAGGAAAAAGAAGACAGTTTCTTCAGATCATGATCAAACAGTCTAGCTTTTGCCTTTAAAAGAATTCTGATTGCAGGTTTGTCTTTGCATGTAATCAGAAAGCTTATACTGGTAGAATAGAAGTGGTTATAATTTACGAGATAAGGAATGCAAAGATTGGAATGTCTAGGCTGAACTTCACCATATGAATGACTTGTCACCTGCCTACACTAAGGATTGTGCAGGGACATCAAGAGTGTGCGGTTAGCCTGTTCTCTGCAGTTCGGAGCTTCCCTGAGGGCTATAGATAGGATGCTTGGATCTGATTGAAATTGCAATAAGAGTTGCAGAACATGGGTGGAGAGGCGACTCAGCCATTAAGAGTGCTTGCTCTGTTTCTTCAGAGAATCAAAGTTCAGTTTGGTGTTTTTTTAAAGATTTATTTATTATGTATACACTGTTCTGCCTGCATATGATTCCATTATAGATGGTCATAAGCCACCATGTGGTTGTTTAGAATTGAACTCAGAACCTCTAGGAAAGCAACCAGTGGTCTTAACCTCTGAGCCATCTCTCCAGCCCTAATTTGTTGTATTTTTAAAGCTCAGTAATATTTTGTTCTACTAGAGGACCTTGAGTTCTAAGAGTCTTGAGGAAGGGAATTTCTGTCAGAACTACAAGTGTTGAAGTGCATGCATGTCATTGCTTGCAGGGGCTTTCCCTAGGGACCTGGGACACTGCATCTATCAGGAAGGAAGCTGGCATACTTGCTCTGTGTAAGGGTTCATTCATACTCTGGGCAGTGGGTAGAGCCCCAGCATCTCCACAGAATCAACAAGGATGGCCTTTAAATCGGACACCCAGCAGTTTGGTAGGATTTAAGCCCTACTTAGCTCACATGAGTCCTCCTGACCTAGTGGATGGTCAAAGAAAGACTATAGAAAGAATTGTTTGCAGCTCAGCATTGAATTAACGAATAATTAGCATTTGCCAGAGGATAAACTGCCCTTTTTTGTGCAGAGTTTTGTATTTCTGCTATATTTTTTATTGTGTCCAGATACTGCCAGATGTTGCAGATAGCTCTGTTTCATCAGGATTATCTCTGTGAATCGCTCATAATTCATTGATCAACAGGCTGTGAAATGGCAGACGATATTTAAACTTAAAATAGAAGATATTTTTGGCATTAACTAGGAATGAAGAAAGCTGCAGGTCAGTTGAACTCCTATAGCTAACGGAAAAGGCCATTTCTGCCTGAGTCTCAGATGATGTGTATTACACTTAGGATCTGTGCCATTAAAAGCCTGTCACTCAGAACCATCCATTCCTCTAGGATCTGTTCACTATGCTGCATAGTGCTTTAAAAGCAAGTCTGAATCATCATTCCTCAGAGAACTGGGGATGGTTGGCGTCACTGCTTGGTCCTAACTTGGACCAGCCTGCAAATAATCTTTCCAAAAGCTAAATGCAGAAAAGGAATAAAAAGAAAAAATATTTTTCAGAGACATGGAAAGGTCACTTGTGACGTCGTAGAAGAGTAACTGAGATAATCTGGAAGGTGAGCCCTGTGCAACTAGACCCGGTATCTGTTGTGGTGGTGCCTCCTTTGTTTACCTGTGGTGAGAGGTGTGGCAAGAGGCCTCATATGCCAGAGGTCAGACTGAGTTCATCCCAGACCTTTTTATAGTGCTTTTAAGTACACTGGAACACAGCTAGAATATTAATTTAGCCTGTTCATCTCCAGCTGCGCCTCCATGAAGAGGCTGCAGCTATTGCAGCAGGCTCCTATACTATGGAAAGAAAGTAATTGCTGGGTGCAAGCTGACGCTGACAGGCTACTCTTTCCCCAGCAGCCTTGAAAGTAACTTTAAAAAACATTATTATTGTTATTAAGCATTTTTAGCTCACTTTTGTGTTTCAGAGTGCCTTATAATAATCATTTCTATTTATTCTTCCTATTGATGTCCCAAGAAGGAAGCAGTTCTTAATGTTATAGCCACATGTTGTCCATGGTATATATACCAGAGGACCGGGCAGCCTGCTCCATGTACCATCTGTGATCTGCTTTGGGAAGTCTTGAAGCGGAAGCTGAAGCCGGCGTTCTGTTTCCTTATTCATTGAATCCATTTGTTTTTTTAACCATTTTTATTTGGGAGTGTGAACACTCTGAATTTTATGCTCTTTTTAAACTGCAGTTTACAGTAAGAAATATATTTTGTACCATATACACTTACACAGGTGAAATGAACATTAAATATTACTGTTTATGAGCTACACCGTGATATTTTCTGTCTTGTTTGCTATGTTTTTTTAAGGCATGGTCTTGCTATGTAGCCCAAACTATCTCCCGCCTTGTGATCCTGCTGCTCTTGAGGATTGAGTTTACAAGTGTGCTCCGTTGCATCTGGCTGGTTTTGATATTTTGAAGAAGGATCTTGCTATCTTGCTATGCAGTCTGTAGTGGCCTCATACATAATGTTTGGGATCCCAGCATCCCAAATCCTGGGCTTATGGAATGTGCCAACATACATAGCTATGGTGATATTTTCTGTTTTTATTTATATTTATTTTCTTATTCCAGTTTCAATTTATTCCATTTTAAGAACCAACAATTGGCCTTGCTAAGGATTCTTGAGTTTTGTTGTTGTTCTGTTGTGTTTTTTGAAGAAGGGTTTTTCTATGTATCCCTGGCTGTTCTGGAACTCACTATGTGGACCAGGCTAGCTTCTCCTGTCTCTGTCACCTGAGTGCTGGGATTAAAGGTGTGTATCACCATGCCTAACACTAAGGATACTTAAAACTAAAGACTATATAATGGTAGCACTTAGGAGCCAGAGACAAGCAGATCTCTCTCAGTCCAAGATCAGTTAAGTTTTAGGTCAGCCAAGATTACATAGTGAGAGCCTGCCTTAAAGGTGAGTGGGTAAGTGGATGCACTTTTTCGCCTTTACTCAAAGGTAAAGGAAGATATATATTTTTATATTAAAATATACATGTGCATTATGAAATTTACTCAGCAGCACTTCAAAGGAATTCTGTCCATATCATAGACTAATTCATACTAAAATAATTCTGAGCTTCTTGTTTTTACCTGGTAGGTGTTCACACTTTTTCCCTCTGTTAAGAAACATACACTAGGAAAGCGAGAAGTGCTCTGCTGTAGAACCTTTAAACTAAAGTCACATCTTGTCTAAACCTAAGCCTAAAGGGGGTCAAAAAAGGAGAGGGCTAGAACTGAGCTCGGCAGCTGAAACCCTTGCTGCTCTTGTGGAGGACCTGAGTTCAGTTCCCAGCACCCACAGCCAGCAGCATCTCCTAAGCGACTTATAACTCCCTCTCCAGGGACTGAAATCCTTCCTGCCTCCATGGCACCTGTTCTAATTGTGTGTGTGTGTGTGTGTGTGTGTGTGTGTGTGTGTGTGTGTGTGTACACGACAGTACACAAATTTTAAAAAATTGTGAATGATAGTTTTTATAATCATTCATTCTTATGTAGCACCTACCCCTTCCCGTGTGGGTACAAAAAAATCCCATAGTAAACAAAAGACAAAAATTCCTTCATGTAATTCATGTTTTACTGAGAGGGGTACAATCAAGCCAACAAATAAATATTAAAAAGAAAAATGAAAAGCATATGGGACAGGAAGGATGCTAGTGAAAAAATACACTAGCTGTGGCTCCTGGGATTGGAGAGAGATGGGGTGTGTGATATGATAGCGTAATACATGGTCCGGAAGACCTACCTAAGAAGATAACTGATTAAAGCACAGCCATAAGGAGGGAGGGGACCATGCGGATGTCAGGAGGAAGAGAATCCACAGAAGAAACAGCAAGTGCAGAGAGTTGGAAGGTGTGTGCTGTGTGCAAAGAACACAGTAGTGTTACGGAACTACAAGGGGAACCATCACAGGGTGAATGGGGACCCGATTATAGGCAGTTGTATTGTGAGTGAGGGAACCATTGAAGGTTAGAGCAGAGAAATACTTGCCAGCCAACCTAAATTTTAAAATCCTTCTGGCTGCCGTGTTGAGAATAAACTGGAGAGGCTAAATGTTGTAGAGGGAAGTTGCAGGCAGATGAGTGGAGAGACAGACAGGTGCTGAAAGGTTCTGTATTCCATTTATTGAGTGTGAAACGATGGCAGGAGCTGGAAGGAGAGCTCAGTGGTTAAGAGTGCAGTCTGCCCTCCCAGAAAACCAAGTCTGATTCCCAGAACCCATGTCAGGTGACTCACAACCTCCTGTAACTCTAATTCCAGGGAATCCAATGCCTCTGGCTACCATGAACAGTCACACAAATATGCACAGAACCACACACAGATACACATTTATACATAATTGTTTATCTTTAAAGACAGCGATAGCAGGAAGGTGGGCTTGATAGAGAAGCCAGCACTTAAAAGGCAGTGGTGAGAGGACATAGCAAGCTCCAGGCTAGCTTGGGCTACAGAATTAGACCCACTGTCTTAGAGAAAGGATTTATTTTGTTTAAGTTGTATGGATTATACCTGTCTCTCTAGGAGTCAGAAGTAGAAGGATCATCGGGAGTTCAGGCCCAGCCTGAGCTACAAAGTAAGATTCTTTCTTTAAAGCTGTGAAGGCCTGGTTGTAGCTCAACCTTAGAGCACTTGCCTAGCATGCAGAAAGCCCTAGATTCAATGCCCAGCGCCCTAAAGAAAGGGACATGGGAGAAGAAAGAAGAAAGAGAAAGGGGTGGGGGGCTGGAGAGACGGCTCAACATTGTATACTTGTCGCTCTTGAAGTGCTCCCAGCACTCACACGGTGGCTCCCAAACATTAGTAAGTCCAGTTCCAGATGAGCCAAGTCCTTCTTCTGGCTTTTGCAGGCACCAGACATGCACATAGTGCCCAGACATGCATGCAGGGGAAATACCCATGCACATGCAGTAATCTCAAAGAGGGGACAGGTTCTGTTTATGCCATATGCATAGGCATCTAGCATGCCTTTTTTGTTCATTTGGTTGGTTTTGTTTTTGAGACAAGATCTCACTATGTAGCTTAGGTTGCCCTGGAACTCACTGTGTAGAACAGACTTACCTCAGATTCACAGAGATCTGTTTGCCTTTGCCTCCCAGGTTCTGGGATTAAAGGTGTGTCTCACCTGCCTAGCTATTATCTAGCATTCTTTAGGGTACAGTCTGCTACCTTAAGGTGCTAGATAGTATTTAAGCTCTGATTTCCAACAGGAATTACCACCACCACTATCTCACCCCAACTCGGGTCTCACTGAGAATCTGTGTTCCTGAGAGATCTTTGTTATGTACATGAATGAAGTGTAAAGGGGGGAAACAAGCGAACAAAATAGTGCTTTGGTCATTTGTGTAGTGTCCTCCCTTAGTTCCATCCAGCAAGCATTGATGCAACGAGGCAGTGTGCTGGTAGAAGTGAGATGCCCCTGCACTCTCAGCTCACTGAGTCAGTCGCAGCCCTGTGTAAATAAATTTGTGTTCTACACTGTGTTAGTAGTATGTGCACTGGACACTGTGAGGGGGCCTCGGGCTTTCTGAAAGTTTAAGACTGACTTAGATAAGTTAGACAAATCTTAAGGAAAAAAATATATTAAGCAGAAATAACAGTATGTGAAAATGCATAGCTGTGAGTTTCAGTATTGAGAACAAGAAGTAATTTGGATGTGGTTGAAATGATGGAAATGGAGAGGTAGACAAGAGGCAGATCAAGAGATCATGATTCCTGAAACGAACACAGTTCTACCCAATGGTGAGTGTTTGAAAACTACAAAATACAGATTTTTGAAAGCTAATACAGAAGAGATTAAAACATTTCCCCAGCAAGAAACCTGTGCTGTTACTCCTAAAAGATGGCCTCTTACCAAGCCACTGCAGAATCATTCAGCTTAAGCAGATAGTTTGCCAGTAAGCTTTTTAAAACTCTGATCCCTGTGTAGCATAATAGCAATACTAAAATCTCAAGGAATCCAATGTGTGGTTATCCTTAATGATAAAGAAAAAAAATCAAAATGTGGTTATCCTTAATGATAAAGAAAAAAAATCAAAACAGGAGATGGAGGTAGTGAAAGCAGCAGCTTATTGTGGTGCGTTCACCACAGTGCTTGAGAGCTAGCATTTGGTGTGCTCAGCAAATATGAACTTACCTTTATGACAACCCTGTGAATAATGCTTCTGATCTTTTTGTGGACAGGAAATTAATCTGAATACTACTTGCCCTTAAGTCACACAGCAAGCAGGTGTCAACGTTAGAATTTGAAATCAGTTGTTCTGGCTCCCAAGACTCTCTTAGCACTGCTGCTGCCTTTGATTAGAATATCTGCTTCACAGGATTATTCAGTCCTCAGGGAAGATGAGAGCTGTAACAAGAGGCACAAAGTGGTGTAGGGTTCCTGCCTTTCTGTTTATGAGATCCAGGCGGTAGCCAAGTGGGTTAGCCTGCGAACCTCAAGGAACATTTCATGGACTTTCATTGCTGCTAGGCTGTGATTGGAATAGTCATTTTAGAAGGACAGTTTATGGACTCACTCAGTCTTCTTAGAAAGCACTGCTATAAATTAATGGTCTTTCTAGATGCTGTTTCCAGATGGAGAGGTTGTAATTCTTTCATATAGAGATGATCCCTACTGTGTATTGTAAAAAAAAACCTGTCAAGATGGTTCTGATAAAAGCTTTTGGTTAAGAACCACCATCCTCTGGGGAGATGAGTTATATTTTCTCTAGTTTTAGTTTTATCACTTAGAATGTAGCGAACACCAGTAAATGTTTTAAACTAATTGTACTTAGTGAGATCTAACTGCTTTTTATTGAAGAGTGATAGTAATAATCGTCATTAGTATTCATGAACCCCTCATCTGGCCAACCAACTCCATTTCCCCAGTTTTCACTTGTAAATGTCCTTTGCAGAGCCAGGCACTGTTTTGAGGTCATCTTGAGGACCTAATTTGAAGTAAGAGTTTCCTTTTCTCTAGTTCTTCTGCCGAGGATCAGGTGAATTTGAGCATAGCTCTATTCTAGAAGCTGCTGCTGGTTAAGTCTCTGAAAGTGGTGGTTCAGTGCACTGGAGAGTGCCTCACATCCCTTTCTGACAGTAGTTATTCCCCTTTAACCTACAGGCTAGTCTCTGAGAATCAGACTGTGTGGTAGAGGTCAGAAACTTCATTCAGTACTTGTGAACTGGAAGGATAAAAGCACAGCTTACCAAGAAAGTTATTGAAGGGATCCTGAGAAATCAGAGAGGTATGTTATTAAGGAGGCATGCCCAGGAAATAAGTGCTAGTTATGTTCAGAAAAAAGAGTTGGTGAGAAATGTGAGGACTGCAAGAATTTCAGAAAGGAGTTTCCTCAATCACAAAGCCACAGTTTTGCAGTTTCGATGAAGAGACGTGTATTTAGCTTTGGTAGGAAAGAGGGAAGGATGGATGGATCAGTGCCTTGATCTACCTACTCAGAGAAGCTTCTTGCAGTAGAGAGGAATTAACACAGAGACCCACAATCAGACAATGTGCAGAGAATGTGAGACTTTGGAGTACTTGATCCTAAATGGGACATCTCCATCAAATCCCTCCCTCAAGGATCAAGGATCCATGTGGAAGAGGAGGCAGAAAGATTGTAAGATCCAAAAATAGTAGATGACCCTAAGGAAACAGTATCTTCCTGACACCACAGGACTGGTGCACATATGAACTCAAGGAATGTGGCATCAGGCACAAGACCCACACAGATTCAAGCCATATAGCACTCAGAGGAAGTAGACCAGAGTTTCACTTATAGCCAAGAGATTATCTGCAAAGGGAAAATCAGTTTTCTCCGGTAGAGTGCCATTGGTTATATCGGCCATACTCCAAGGCAGGTCTATGCTCAGGAGCAGTTAGCAGGCAGGAAATTTTTGTGGGCTTTTTGTTTCATTTTGCTTTGCTTTGGATTATTATTATTATTATTGGTCATTTGTTTTTATTTTCCTTTTGTGTGTTTTTTTGCTTATTTGGTTTTTGTTTTATTTTGTTTCTTGCTTTTTTAATTAGAAAGAACAAAGGTAGGTGGTGGGTAGAGAGGTTGGAAGGTTCTAGGTAAACATTTTTTGCTTTACTTTATTTAATTGTTTGGTTTTAGCTTTTTGTTTTGTTGTTTTTTGAGACAGGATTTCTCTATGTAGCATTGTCTGTCCTGTAACTCACTCTGTAGACCAGGCTGGTCCAGAGAAATCTGCCTCCCAGGTTCTGGGATTAAATATGTGTGCCACCTCCCACCCCACCCCTTCACCACCATCACTCCTCCACCGCTGGCTTTGGCTCTTTGAGTCAGGGTCTCTGTAGCACCACCTGTTTGCATCAGCACCCTGGGTGTACGATTATAGGCATGAGCCACCACGACGAGTTTCTTTTACTTCTTAAGAGCAAAGTGAGAAAGAAATAGTCTTGCATAGTGATCACAGAACTTCCTGCCGTGCCAGGAACATAGGGAGGAAGTCACTGGGAGCAGAGAGCAGTGAGGCTGTGGAAAAGCAGCTCCCTTCCCTTCCCACCTTACATGCTCCAGAACCTGCCGCAGGAATTGGGCCTGTTCCCCTGTGCATACATTAGTGGTGTGCTCCAAGTAAAAGTATCTGCTGTAGCCTATTTAAAGCAACATATGTACACCATGGTACAAACCCAGAAATTTGTATTGTGAGAAGAAAACGCAATTGTTTGCTTAAAAGCTTTTTCTTATAACCATCAGCGTTACCAGTGCTTGAGCCCAGTATGCTTTCAATGTGTTGTTGTTGTTGTTTCAAGACAGGGTTTCTCTGTGTAGCCTTTGCTGTCCTGGACTTGCTTTGTAAACTAGGCTGGCCTCAAATCCACAGAGATCTGCCTGCCTATGCCTCCTGAGTGCTGGGGTTACAGGTGTGCACCACTGTGCCTGGCTCAATATGCTTTCTTTATGGTAGGACCGGTAAAATATGTTTATCAGACTCGTCTCTTAGAAAAGTCAAGAGGCACTCTGTGCATTGTTTTTGTGGAGGAAAAAACATAAGACTGAATTGGAAACAGACAAATTTGAGTTTGATATCTGGTATAGCCTCTGTGATCTGGGTTATTCCTTTTCCTTTTTTTTTTTTTTTTTTTTTTTTTTAGTTTCCTTATCTACAAAACACGAAGGGAATGAACCTGCTTTGTTTAGAATCGTTAAAAAGAAGAATAGAAATGTCACTGGAGAAGAAGGCTGGAGGATGGTTCAGTAGAAGAACCTGAATTCCATCCTTAGAACTATGTAGAAACTCAAGATGTTATGGCACATGTGTGGTGAAGGTGGAGACAGGAGAATCCCTGTGAGCTCACTGGCCAACCAGCCTAGCCTGATGGATGAGCTCTAGGCCAGTGGAAGACCCTGTCTCAAAGGACATAGACAGTGTTTTTGAGTGTGATACCTAAAAGTTGCCCTTTGACCCCAGTACATTCATCATAGTATTTATGGGCACAGAAAAGCACTCAAATTTTTGAAATAGTTTTTTAAAGTTTAAAAGAGACAACTGGAGAGTTTACCCTTTGTCAGGAATAGTGGTTCTCACCCTTCCTCATGCTGTGGCGACCCCCAACCACAAAATTATTTTTGTTGCTACTGCAGAACTATAGTTGTGCTACTGTTATGAATCAGAATATAAATATCTAATATGCAGGATATCTGATATGCAGCCCCTGTGAAAGTCATTCAATGTCCAAAGGGGTCTCAACCCACAGGTTGAGAACATCTGCCCTAGAGGGTATGCTACAGACAGCCCTCCTGGAGAAAGATTGCTTACAAGGGGTCAGAGTTATATGTTGTTGAGTGGGGAGCAATGTGCTTTACAGTCTATGGGCTGCACTGACTGAATTAGGAAGTAGATTTCTAGATACACCTGTTCTCCTCTCCTCCTCCTCCCTGGCTCCTTATTGATGTTCCCATTTGTACATTCTGCTTTCCTGCCAGGTGGCTGTTAAAAACAATATTGATGTCTTCTACTTCAGCTGTCTCATCCCACTCAATGTGCTTTTTGTAGAAGATGGCAAAATGGGTAAGTGTGTCCTTCTGTCCTGCTAAATATACCTTTGGCCATCATCTGAATGGCAGGCAAAGCATAGCCCTAGAAGTACAGACCATTTTGAAATTTTAAAATAAGATTAGTATATTCTAAAGCCCCAATAAATAATTGATCATTGGTCATTTGTTAGTTGCTGTGCTTACTCTGTCATCCCAAGTCCCAGTACCACTTACCTGGCTGACCCAGCCACCCCACACACAAGGTTGAGAGAGTTGTAGACAGCTATGAAGCCTAAGCAAGATGCTTAGACTTTCTGTTTGGCTTCTACCTTTGGAAATCATCTTTATAATGAATTAGTGAGATGCTGTGTAAGTTTAGCACTTAACTCCACACTAAGTTCATATACTAAGATAAGAATTCAGTAGTCTGTGATAAACCATTAGTCTTTTATCCTATCCCAACGTAGCAATTGACTTTTCCCTTACTCAAGAAACCACCATCCAGCCAGGTATGGTGTCACACCCCCTAAAACTCAGCACTTGAGGCAGAGGCAGGCAGATCTCTGAATTCAAGGCCAGCCTGGTCTACAGAGTGAGTTCCTAAATAGCCAGCACTACACAGAGAAACCCTGTATTGGGGAGAAAAAAGAAAAACCAAAGAAAGGTCACAAGATGTGCCTAAAATCACCTGTAGGAATAAAAAGAGTCAAAATTAATCTCTTAAGTGCAAATGTTCTTCCAATGTATATTAGTTCAGTCAATAAAGGCCTAGTATACATCTCCTTTTCATATCAAAAACTTTGCTCCAATTCTAACATGCTCCTAGCATGTCAAAGGAAAACTGGTGGAAGGCATCAGGAGACAAAATGCTGATATATCACCCTTCCATTCCCATACAGAGCGCCAGGTCTTCCTTGCAACGTGGAAGGATATTCCCAATGAAAATGAACTCCAGTTTCAGATTAAGGAATGTCATTTAAATGCTGGTAAGTAATAATTCTTGATTCATTTTCATCTTAGTAAGTCAAATTAGATGTTTAAAGTTTTTCTTTTCTGACCCTACGTCTTTCTGCATTAAACATGATTCTGGTGGACTACATGTTAAATACCTTTACATCACAAATCTCTCTTAAACACTTGACATCTTACCCAGACATGATGCTACACACCTGTAATCTAAGAACTCAGGAAGCTGAGGCAAGAGAATTACAAATTCTAAGCAGCCCATCTCTTCTTAAAACACACACACTCTCTCTCTCTTTAACACACACACACATACACACAGATGTCTAAGCATGGTGCCACATACCTTGAATCCCAGCACTTGAGTCAGAGGCAGCCTTGATGTCTATATAGCAAGTCCCAGACCAACTGGCACTATACAGTTCTCTCTCTCTCTCTCTTTTTCTCTCTCAATAAAAAGGAAAAAAAACCAAAAATGGGATCTTTTGATATAAGGCACTAAATTACTTATAAGCTACAAGAGCTAATAGATTAAAAAATACATAAAAAAAAAATAGGGGCAGGCATGATGGTACACACCTTCAATTCTATCGCTCTGGAGACAGAGGCAGGTGGGTCTCTGTGAGTTTGAAGCCAGCCTGGTCTACAAAGTGAGACCAGGACAGCCAGGGATACACAGAGAAACCCTGACTTGAAAAACCAAAATAAATAATTTGTAAATAAATAAACTAGCTCTAACTTTCACAAGAGCCTAGGTTTGCTCTCAGCATCACAAAATGTAGAAAAATATGTTATAATTGGCCTATGTACTCTACTAGTACTTGTACTAGTAGAAGTAGTAACTGTTGATCAAGCTACTTAAATATCCCAGCATCGAGTAACTGAAGTGGCACTTGAGCATAGTCACCCTCCTAAGAACTGAAAGGCTATGTCATCTCTCCTGTCGGCATTCGGCACTGGAGCAAATTCTGCATTTAGAATTCTATTTATAAATAAAGCATATTATCATGGTTGATTAAAGCCTAGCTGGCAACCTTTATTGTTGCTCCCATTAGTCGACTTTCATATAATAATCCTAACCTCCTTAATCACCATTAATTCCTAAGCCCTTTTGTAGTTCATTTTGTTGCTATAGTAAAATGCAAGAAGAGGTAACCCAAGAGGAGAGACGGCAGCAGCTGTCCTTCCCTAGGGCTTTGTTTCACCAGAATATTTGCTGTTGAGAACACTGGCTTTTGTGCCAGTCTTTCTTCGCTTCCTGCTAAGCACCCTCCTTACTCACCCCTCAGTGCCCTCTCTGTACACAGTGGACCGCCTCATTGGTTTTCAGCGTGCTGCCATTCTCCATTGCGGCTGGAGCAGAGCATTGGAGAAACGAAACAATATGCAGTACAGAAAGAAGAAAAAAAGTTCTCACTGTCTTCTCAACCCAACTTGTCTGTATTTAATTTTTTAGGGGGGTAGGGGTCTCTGCGTTGTATTTCTCTTCTGTATTTAGACAGATCTTTGCATACAGGGCTTTTGAAATCCAACTGGATAGCTATCAGCATCTTCTTGTGCTGGCCCTTACATGTGCTGGTCCAGTTGGGCCTTCACATTCAAGAGATAAATGCCTTCTTGAAGCCTCAGACATAAAGGACAGCCTGGCATCCTTGAGCAGACACTTCAGACAGAGCTTCTCTGTGACGAGGGTTACCTCACATCTCCTCTCATGTGGAGATGGGTGAGGAGAGACTCATGATTTCTGTTCTGTTTTTACCTAGTGGGTTTTTAAGTGTCTGGCAATGCTGGTTGCTGCTTCCTCTGAAGCTCACCAGTCAGTTACAATGAACCGTATTTCATGAGCACAGAAGCTCCACGGAATGGACTGTTCCTCAGGAAGAAGGAAACAGGAAGCCTCAGCTGTAGAATCCATATGCTGATAACCCAAACCAGCATGTGCCCCATGAGAGAGTCATCTCTGCACTCCATTTTAGCAGAGAGCTGCTCCGGGTTAACCACCATCCCATGGCAGCTGGTCTAACAGTGCATACCTGAGAACACCTGTTCTTAGTAGTGATTAAAGTTAGAATATGCAGCATATGGCATGTCTGTATAGTCACCCGCTGAAAGCTCTGATAAGTCCTACATTAGAAAAACCTGTCCGACTTATGGCTAAATGAACATATTTGCTTGGAGAACTACAGATCACAAGTGCTTGCTGTTAACATCTGGTAGAACACCACTGTTCTCCCCTGCAAAGGGTGGGAAATAGAAGAATGGGAAGCAGTTTCAGGGATCCTGTGTGAAAGGGCATGTATTTGCATGGGGAATTTGGTTGACCAAGGACTTTAGTCTGGCCTGCTAAAATACTAGAAAGAAAGGAATCCTTACTGTGCCGAAGCATGTGACCTTTCTCCCAGGGAGGCCACTTCCTCTGATGTAGTCCTCACAGCTGACTCAGTTTTTAAAACCGCATGGCCTTGCGCCAGTTCTTCCTGTGTATGTGTCCCAAATGCAGTTGAACTGGCTTCTGGTGTCACACATCGCAGCAGTGGAGCACATGGAGCATACAGACAGACAGCCGGTTTGTCTTCTCCAGCGTCCCAAGGCCATTTTTCTATGCTGAATCACTGCTAATCTTGCAAGGCCACTTTCTTCAGCTAATCCCTTCTAACGCTTCCTCATCTCCACCCTGAGGTATGGAATGCCTTGGCCTTTCCAGTTCCTCCCAGTCTTGAGGACTCTATTAGCAGGAGCCTTTGCAAGTTTGGTGCCTTTCTGATTCAGCACCCTGTGTCTAGCTGAGAGCTAAAAATACCATCCTTTCCAGCTGATCTTCCCTAATCACAATAGCACCAGCACTTAAAATAGCTCTTCTGTGCTAGCAAAGACATTTGACAGATGGAAGGAACACTCTGGGCTACAGGAAGTCACAGCCTTAAAGGACTCGCCAGTATAGCACAGTGAGCTTTTCTGTCCTCTGAGCTTTCTAGAGAAGAAAGAAACCCTCTGCAATTCTTAATAATCAGACCGTAATAAATTGTATGTGGTGTGCGTGTTGAGGGTACTGCTCTCTGTTGTAAATATTAGAAAGACTCCTGTTTCCCAGCAGCAAGCACTTCTACAGGTGTCTTTTTTGAGACAGGGTCTCACTGTGTAGCACTGGCTGTCCTATAGACCAGGCTGGCCTCAAACTTACAGAGACTTCTGTCTCCTTACAGCTGGGATTAAAAGTGTGCCAACACACCTGGCCCTGTTTAATATCTCACTTTTTAGCTACATTCAGGATTATTACATATTTTGAAGTATGCTACCTAAAGTGCACAAGAGGTAGGTATATTTCCATCAGTCTCTAAGGAGTGGTACTTGTGGCAATCAGTCTTACAAGCCTGTTTCATTGTTTACTATACTCAAGAAAGCTCAGGCACCTGGTATAGCTCTTCACTTGTGTGGCAGTGAACAAGAGCAGTTTCTTTAGGCATGGACACTATCTGAGAATGAGTTAGATTTCTATTTTACTGTGGCTTTCTCGTGCTTTGGAACATTTCAAAATGGAAACTTTTTAAGTTGGCACTTAACTGTAGTTTTTTTTTTTTTTCGCAAAATGATTTTTTTCAGTCATTTTCAGCAGTATTTTTTTGAAATGTCCTTTTCCGATTAGTTGTTTTGAACTTGCTAACCAATGCCCAAATGCAGATATCTACCATACTTTTTTTATACCTTTTTATTGCTGACAAAATTGTTATCTTAGCTAAAGAAAGCTGAAGATACATCCATACCTTCAAAGAGCCGAGACACCCATATCACAGAGCCAGGTTTGTGAGAAGGAAGTAAGTGAATGAGAAGAAGTTACATCTTGAAGCAAGCACAGTCATATTTGACCATTTTCCTACTTTCGGGCAGATCTCGGTATCATTCCCTTGAGCTAGCATCATTTGTAGACACTGAAACCGCTGACATTCCATATTCTCAGAATCTCACAATTTGAGACTGTGTCCCATATGCCAGAAGCTCAAGTATATAAAACTAACTATGATGGTAGAGTTTTGTTTTGTTTTTCGAGACAGGGTTTCTTTATGTAGCTTTGGCTCTGCTGGACTCACTTCCTAGAACAGGCTGGCCTCAAACTCACAAAGATCCGCCTGCCTCTGCCTCCCAAGTACTGGAATCACAGGTGTGCGCCACCAAACCTGGCTGACTGTGATGCTTTACTAAGGAATCTGTTCCCTTTGTGGCTGGAAGCTGCCTGCTCTCACTCCATCCTTGCCTGCCTCTGCCTCTGCCTCCTAGGTGGAGGTTTCAGGTATGTATCACCAGAGTTTGCCACCCTCAGTTGGTACACTTAGCAGAGTAAATATTCTTGCTCAAATCTAAAACCTTAAAGTATGTAAGGCTCAGGTCCTTGTCTGATATATGCAAGGCACTGGGTTCAGTGTGTTACACTGTAAAAATTAAATTTAAAAATAGGTCAGATGTGTTGACTTGCCTCTGTAATCTCAGCACTAAGGAGGCAGAGATGGATCACTGCAAGCCAAGCTAACCTGGCTTCCATAGCCCAGGTTATATAATAACCCCCTGAAACAAGCAAGCATACATACCTTAAATAATAATTTGCCTAAAATAAATAAATAAAAAGTTGACTCTACATACTTTGTTATAGAACCCTCCTTCCATTCAGCCTTCCGATAGAAATCAAATCCATTCAGCACAGAGCCCTTTCCTTCCCTGTCATCTGTTACACAAATGATGAAATAAGAAGTCTGCAGGCATCTGGGCTTGGATATATGGATAAAACGCATGTGAACGCTGTTCAACAAAGGCACCTGCCCTGCACGACCTCTGCTGCTCTGGGAAATAGGCATGCACCTTGAACGTTAGGAAAAGCTTTTCAACTGAAAGCAGGTCCCTGTGTGTTAAAGACAGTCCTTTCGAAGAGCATTAGCCAAACTCCAGCTGGAAATGTTGCTTAGCAACCCATTAAGTTCCAAGAGCACGTCACCGTAGGAACCAGAGTGACAGCAAGAGCAGTCTGGCCCCCCTACGAGATGATTGCAGAGTTTATTGAGGCATAGAACTACCCTGAGATATACTTTTTGGGTGTGGGATAAAGCCACTCCCTCCTCCTCCTTTTCTCTCTCTCTCTCTCTCTCTCTCTCTCTCTCTCTCTCGCTCTCTCACTCTCTCTCGGGTATGGTGTTTACCTGCCTGTAAGTCTATGCACCACATATGTCTGATGCCCTCAGAGGCCAGAAACTTTGACCAGCAGTTCCCAACCTGTGATTCACAACCCCTTTTACAGGGGTTACATATCAGGTATCTGGATTTATAACAGTAGCAAACAAGTGAAGTAGCAACCAAATAAGTGGCTGGGGGGTGGTGGTGCTTGCCATTAATCCCAGCACTTGGGAGGCTATCGGATCTCTTAGTTTTACGGACATGAGGAACTGTATTTGAAAGGTCAGCCTTAGGAAGACTGAGGACTACTCACCACTCCTTAATGAGGGGCCGGAGAGATGGCTCAGTGGTTAAGAGCACTGGCCGCTCTTTGGGAGGACCTGGGTTCAATTCCCAGCACCCACATGGCAGCTCACAGCTGTCAGTAACTCCAGATGCGAGACTCCAACGTCCTCACACAGATATACATGCGGGTGAAACACTAATATATAAAAATAAATAGATCATTTATCTGCATGTGGTTTCACACTTGGAGAGGCAGAGACCTTAGTACGGCCATTCCCCCAAAGCTGCCTGATTTGGCTGTAGAAGGCCGTCAGAGTGAGAAGCTCCTCTAAAAGCAGCAGCCATCCAAGCAGATGCCTAACCTGCGGCTTCAGAAGCATCTCTGGCACCGAGGTCAATGCAAAATCCAAACACACACTTAGGTATGTTGATGACAAGCACCTGTTATGTCCAGATGCTGAGAGAAGCCAGTTATGAAAACATGAGGTTGCCTATGCTGCGATGTTACCGTGCATGGGCTGTGGACCATCAGGCTTCCTTTATTGAAGACCGCACCAGAAGATTTGTGTTTGTGTGTGTGTGTGTGTGTGTGTGAGAGAGAGAGAGAGAGAGAGAGAGAGATTTTAGTTCCTGAACTTGGCTGCGCAATTTGAGTTTTCATCTGAAGCTAATATAATAAGTAGCTAACAAAGAAGCTGTGTTTATCATCTCTATTCATTTTGTTGTTGTTTGAGACAAGGTTTCTCTGTGTGACTCTGGTGTCCTAGAACTCACTCTGTAGACCAGGCCAGCCTCAAATTCAGAAATCCCTCCTGCCTCTGCCTCCCAAGTATAGGGATTAAAGACATTACTACACCTACTCTATCATCTTTGTTCTTAAAAGTTTATCTGTCTCTGACACCGTACCATCTCGCAGAGAGAAATGACCTTTAATTCCAGAGAATCATGTCTCTTTGATGCAATAGTCAAGAGAATGCTCCAGACACCAACCTGTTCTTGCCCTGAGCTGGTGAGTGCAGAGAAAGTCATGACCAGCATGGCATCTGGGATTTCAGGACCTAACAGCAGTTATTTCACACAGCTTCAGTCTCCTGAAATGCTTTTGTTATTTTATTAAATCACTTTGTTTCCTTATTTGTTTAAAAGGATGATTTTCTTTAGCACCCAAAGAATTCATTTGCCTGGTTTAAAAAAATATCTTAAGTATCCAATTTAATAAATCTTACTTGAAAAGACTTGTGCAGCTCTGCCCATTTTTAAACCTGGGAAACTCATGTGGCAGTAATAGTGACTTGGGAAGTGTACATCTGATTGTCATTGTAACTGGACTGGTTGGGGAGCGGTATTCCAGAAACAAATACCAACACTGTAGTTTCTACGGGGACTCCACACACCCTTCTCTGTTCCCATCAGAGCATTTGTGCCTGTCTGCCATCGTGAGGCTTAATATTGTCAGCTTGACAGGGCTTAGAACCACCTAGAAGACAGGCCTGTCTACATGCCTGTGAGCAGGTCTCTGAATTAGACTAGCCTCTGGGCATTCCTTTGTGGGATTATCTATATTAATTCATTGAAGTGGGAGGTCCCACCTTCACTGTGTGGCTTCAGTCCTTGGGGTAGAGTCCTGAACTAAATAAAAGAGGGGAAGCGAGTTGGCCACCAGCATTCATCGTCTGCTGAGCCGGATGCAGTTTTGCTCAGCTGCCTCAAGCTCCTGTTGCCATGACTCCCTGCCATCGTGAACTACATCCTGGAACTGTGAGCTAAAATCAACCCCTCCTTTCCTATGTTGCTTTGGCCAGGGAATTGTGTTATAGCGGTGAGAAAAGAAACTATTATGAGTACTTAGTTTGATCTTTGTAAATCCTGTGATCTATTTATGGTATACCCTTCGTAGGTAACTCTTAAACCAGTGGTAATGCACCTGATTCTGTTTTCTGTCTGATATGATTGGCAGACCTTTCATTTTGCCTGTCTGTATCAGAAGAGCCTCCTGAAATGTGTATGTGATAGAATTCATCAGGGAACTCAGGATATGATCATTCTTAAGCATGTCAGAGCAGAGAGTGCATTTGTCTGAGACTTTTAACTGAAAGTCGTAAGTTTTTAATCTCTATTTCTAGACACAGTTTCCAGCAAGTTGCAAAACAACAATGTTTACACTATTGCCAAGAGGAATGTGGAAGGACAAGACATGCTGTACCAGTCCCTGAAGCTCACTAATGGCATTTGGATTTTGGCCGAGCTACGGATCCAGCCAGGAAACCCCAATTATACGGTAAGGCCTTTCCCAGAGTGTTTGAGATGGGTTAGCGTAAGAAGGTAAGAACCTGAACATTTGTTTCTTCATGTACTACAGAGATCTGGAGGAAATACTTCTGGCCTGAGGTACCCCAAAACAAGCATTCAGTTAAGGGAGTTGCCTTCATGGAAGGCCTCCTCTTCTGTCATCTTCTGACACTTAAAAGGCATGGTGCTGGGGGTAGATCAGGGTAGATGATTTGCCTCTGACAAATAGGAGTTTCGTAAACCCATGGCCTTCCTGACACACAGAGATAGATGCCTCCTCCTCAGCATCAAGTTGGTGCTATAATCTGTTAAGAGGATTGTTTCTAGCTGGGTGTTATGGCACACACCTTTAGTCCTATCACTCGGTAGGCAGAGAAAGGTGGATTGCTGTGAGTTTGAGGCTAGCCAAAGCTTTGTACTGAGACCCTGTTTCAATGAATGAATGAAGTGTTTCTGGGGCTGAGAGATAGTTTAGTGCGTAAGGGTGCTTGCTGTACAAGCATGAGGACCCGAGTTCAGACCCCCAG
This sequence comes from Pachyuromys duprasi, assembly GCA_028658305.1. Lineage (NCBI taxonomy): Eukaryota > Metazoa > Chordata > Mammalia > Rodentia > Muridae > Pachyuromys > Pachyuromys duprasi. Next base: position 34,872,055 of record CM053746.1, on the reverse strand, counting down.
CACCCACATAAAAGCTGGGCATAACCACACATGCCATAAACCCAGCATTGAGCGAGGAGGAGGAGGAGGGAGCTAGCTGGAGCCTGCTGAGAAGCCAGCCTCACCCAGCCCAGTGAGAGGCCGGTCAAAAGGTGACGTGATAGAACGGGTGGAGCGGTGTCCAGCGCGCACCTCTTGGTTCTGCACACGCACACGCCACCAACGACAACAAAATGCTAGCTGGTTTCTATTGGACCTTTTTCTACTTTTGGAGTTCTTGGCCTAAAGGGTATCTAGACCTAGACACACCTACTACCACAAAGCCATGATTTGAACAAGTCACTAATCATTCTTAACCATGGTTTCCGTAGCCTGGAGGGAAGTCTTTAGCCTGCAGGTTTCCCCTTTAGCTTAAGAAACCTTCTCTAGTATCCCATGAACAGAAGTAAATGTTCTGGGATGCTTTACACAGCAAAGCCATTGCTGTGCACATGGCCCTGAGCTCTGGCTGATGTGAAATGTGATCTCCCAACAAACAATAGACCTTGAGATAGGGAAAAGACTATATTCTTGTGTTAGACTGTTTGGAAGGAATTGACAGAGGAAGAAGATTCGATAGTGAGTAGTGCTGAGGAAGGTGAAAAGTCAGACTCAGGAAGCCTTTTATTCCTTAAGTTTTGACAGCTGTTGTTTATACTAGCATGCATCAAAGGACTAGTACCACCCAAACAGAGATGCTTAGTGTTCTGGCTGATGTAAGCTGGAATGCCATGTGTGTGCCTGCTGTTGAGTCCTGTCAACTTGAGTTTTCACAGTAAGCATCTGCAGGCTTTCCCTCTGAGGTGCACACTCCTCCCTCTCTCTCTGCTACCATCTCTTACCTGTTTTGTTTTGTTTTGTTCTTTGTTTCAGGTTTCTGAGGCATGGTCTCAAAATGTAATCCTGGCTGTCCTAGAATAACTGTACCAACCAGGCTGGCCTCAAACTCACAAAAATCTGTTTGCCTCTGCCTCCCAAGTACTGAAATTAAAATGAGTTCTGGAGTTAAAGGCATGATCCACCAAGCCAGGCTCATCTCTTGTCTTTTTTCAGGGAGTAATAATCTCCCCTGTCATTTACTTTAAAAGTTCCAGGAACAGGAAAACCCTCTGTACTCTAGAAGGGGAGGGTCTCACTAAGAAATCCAGGTCTTATAAAATAACTCCATTTATTTAAAAAAAAAAAAAAGTAAAAAGCACCTGGTGCCTTTTACATCACTCAGGATGCAGATGAGGCAGATCTCTGAGTTTGAAGCCAGCCTGGTCTCAAGAGAGTTCCAGAGCAGTCAGAGCAACATAGTGAGAACCTGTTCTCAAAAGAAGAAGCTGAATTGTTTGTCTGTGCGGAGCCCTTCTTATCCATACACCTTTTTGTTGTTGCTGGGTTCTTTGTTGTTTGGGGTTGAGTTGTTGTTTCCTTTTGTGTTTTCTGTGGAGACAGGTCTTCTGTAGCCCCGTCTGACTTAGAACTGCTTATCCTCCTGTATCATGCCCTCAGTGCAGGAATCACAGGCCTGACCTATCTATCATGCCTGCATATCTTTTAGGCAGTGTCTCTCCGTCTTGTAGCCTAAGGTGGCCTCAAGCATATATGTAGCCGAAGATATCCTAGGACTCACAGTAATCATGCTGCTGTGGTTTTCAATGGTAAATGTTTTTCTTGTGTACCATAACCCTAGGCTAGTATCTTCTGGTGACTGGGTTCCCTCTGCCTGTAGTACAGTCTCAGTCACCGGAAACACCTGGCATGGCCTTCTCCATTCCCTAAAGTGGAGCTCCAGACTTGAGAATCCCTCAGAGCCCTCCCCGCCCTTCATCATCCACTGTCCTATTGATCAGGCCTCAACTCAGCATTAAGGAGGAAAAATATCTGGTTGAGCCAGTACTAGTGCATGAAAGACTCGTGGTCCCTTAGTTTCATAAGATAGAAGTGTTGATAGAATACTCTTCCCAAGCTGATCCTTAAATTTCACAAAGGGGTATTTAGGCCACATGTGAGACACTTCTGTAATCCCAGCATTTGAGGAGCAGAGGCATGAGGATTGCTGCAATTACCAAACCTGGTCGAAAAAGGAATAGGAGGGATTAAGAATGTTTATGTCCTACAAAGGTACCACATCTCTGTACATGAGAGAGTCTGACCCGGTGAAAGGTGAAGATTTGTATGTTCCAGGGTACAGGTGTGAGCCCTGACTCAGTTTAGTGCCCCTTGGGAGGTCTGGAAGCGCGGTGTTCCTGAGTGGTTGATATTAAAGATCTATCACATAAACATATGCCCAGCTTTGTACATGAATGCAAGGGATATGAATAGCATGCCCATGCCTATATGGCAAGTACTTTACCTACTGAGTCATCTCCCGAGCTCTGTGTTTTGTTTTCTATGAGATAGTACTTTCCCACCTAAAAAGAGAAATGACAGCAAAACATACATATAATTTTCTATGTGTAGAATGTAGTTTGCTTGCTTTTTACTGTTATTACTGGTAATATTTTACTTAACCCTAATACAGTTTAAGAATCCAAATTTAGGCTTAGTTTTTGTCCTTTACCATGAGAATCTTTTTATATTAATGTTTAATTTGAAAACTGTTGCACTTACAGAAGAGCCTATGGTAGAAGACTACAGTGTTATCAGATGTACTTGGTTCCTGTCTAAAGAGGGAGAAAATGCCTCTAAATAGCTGTCATGAATTGTTGGCCAGCTATACTGTCTTTTGTGTCCTTGGTTTTTCTGTTAACATCTGTATTCTCTTCAGTGGAGAGAAAGGACTAGTACCGTGGACCTTTACTTCATATGTGAGTCTCTGACCTCCTGAAATTGGGACTGAGATCAGCACCTGAAAGGACCATCACTGAGTTAAGGGGTTCTCTCACTACTGGTCCCCACACCCAAAGTAAAGCGTCAGAACACTGGTTTCCCTGGGGTGGAAGACTTTCCCTCTGTAGCCTTGGCTGTCCTGAAACTTGCTCTGTAGACCAGGCTGGTCTCTGTCTCCTAAAGTGTTGGTATTAAAGGCGTGCACAAGCACTGCTCGGTGGCTTTGAGGTTTTTAGCATGGATGTTTCCTTACCTGGAAAGGCCACGTGGACTGTAGGTAGACACACAGCGCAGCTTAACACCAGCAAAGATGGTTTTGTTATCCATGGTTTGTATTAATGTTAGCTCTCTACTTGGATATCCCAATCATAGAGTCTCTTGGAATGTCAGAATTTGTCTTGACCTGAATGCTCGGATGCCTTTGGGGCCAATGCCATCTCCGTGCTAATCTTCGTTCTCCTTCTCTTCACAGCTGTCGCTGAAGTGCAGAGCCCCTGAAGTCTCTCAGTACATCTATCAGGTCTACGACAGCATTTTGAAAAACTAATAAATGGGTCCTGTGCCCTCCAGTCACCCTGTTATCGGTGCAAGCCAAGAACTCTAAACTGGAAGAAATCGTACTGCTGTGTAGAGCCTGACCCCAAACCCTGCGGCACGCACCCCGGTAGTGACCAGTCGTCCTGTGCTGACTTCAGCATTCACCCTGTTGGATAGGTTAGCTTCTTGTGACATCTGTAACCACTTCCATCATTCCCAACCTCTGCCACCCGCTGCCGCTCTCTGTCCTTACTAGTGAGCTTCTCCATGCTGTGCCAATGGCTAGCTTTTTCTACACCCTCTTTTGAGTGTAGTTTGATATTTTGTAATCGAAAGCTCATTTCACAAGCAGAAAAAGCCAACAAATTAAAGCAAGGAAAAGTGTCACTGAAACATAAACTGCACCTTATTGTTTTATATTTTTGTACAGATGAGAAACTGAGATAGAACAATGAGTAGAAAGGGCAACTGACCATCATCACACACAGTCTTAGAAGAGATGCTGGACTGGCCCCTAGCCCCTTCTGGGGCAGGGAGGGGGTTTCTCTTGTCTATGGCGACCCCACTCCTGGTCATTTACATCTTCACTTTTCCCCTCTATCTTAATTCTTTCCTTGGCCAAGCCTTCAAGCTCCCTGTGACCCATGGCATCTCATTTGATGACTCCATGCTTGGCAGTGGTGGTCTTCAGTGACGTTTCAGAGTGCAGGGACACTTAACAGGGACAGCACTGAGAGGTGGTAGAGCTATGCTCCTTTCCACTGTGGTACCCCAGTAATCATACTGACTAAGGAGGCTGAGTAGAAATGAATAAGCACAGTGCCCTCCCCTAGCCTTCTTTCCTGTATTTTTCAGGGCTGGTTCAGGTCTCAAAATCAATGTTTAAGAGTGAAAATGGACTTTAGTGACCTGTCCAACCCTGTTTTTCTACAAAGAAAGGTAACAGGCAAAAAGTTTATTATTGCCGAGGCCTCTTGGATCTTGCATAGCAGAACTGAGGCTGATTCCCTGAAGCTCCATCAGCTTCCCTGTGTGACTGGCTCATTATTGTTCCTTTCCTCAAAGCCTTCTGCCTTTCCTGTGCCTGCCTGTGGCCCTTTGCACACTCCATACTGAGTTTGATGTTCCACTCATTCATTGATGTCAGGTGGCATCTCAGGTACCTGAACAAACATCCAGGTAACAAGAGTGAAAGCAGCACTGACACTTGGCCAGGCTTTCCTAGAGGCCCAGTTCTGGAGGCCAGTGAGTGTAGAAGTGTGTGGAAACGTTGCCAGTTCTCATTGCCCCTCAGCTCTCTGCTCTTCAGCCATGGTACTGAAGCTTCAAAGCCAAGTAAGATTGTCCCAGAAGGCCTTGTAGTTCTTGTCATCTCTCAAAGGGCTGTGGATATGAAGTCCCCTCCCTGACACATTGGTATGACTCATCAAAGAATGCCTCATACTCACTACCGCTCTTGGTACTGTTCACTATGCCACACTGAGATGTGGTACTTGTTGCACAGCCTGGCACCTGATATTCAGAGTCCGCTCGGAGTATCCTGCTCAAGTCAGAAGTGTGCCAGGGTCCATAGACCTCATTCTGGACTCAGACCTGACCCACTGGATCCAGAGGAAGAGATTGTGGAAAATCAGAGTAGAAACCAACTTCCTTGAACAGTGTGTCTGGAGTGACCCTGTTTTCTCCCAGTTGCAAAGCTTCTCTCAAGTTCCTTAAGCCTTGAGAATCTTTAGCAGGGTTGTTGGCTGGTGAAAAGGAACTATATCCCTCCCTCACCATGTGGGGAATAGGAAATACTGCAGGATTGTGTGGCAGGCAGGTAGGTTGGTGATATGTTGGGTCGAAAAAGCAAGTTGACAAGGTTCCCTTGTTGAGACTCATTCATGGAATCAGTTAGATCTAAGTAGTATAAGGGGTTCACACTACAAACAACAGTGTTCTCATCTCAGAGTGAACTGTAGTTCCTGAGTATGTGTCAGGGCAAGCAGAGAGAACAATTTTATACCTGGATGTTTCCACCCCAGAAACTGAGGCCTCTGTCAGCTTCTCCACCAGTGACAGATAACAGCCATGGTTCTCTGCTGGCCTGAGCCAATCTGTGATGTTGGACCCCTTGGGGAGCCCACCTCTCATTTCACCCCACCCCAGGCAGAGTTTGGAATATCGGATGGTGCTTCACACGCAAGGACCTTTCCTAAAGAGACAGTTTGTTGCCTTTGCCACAGCTTCCGTTCAGGCCCCTTTGAGCTTAACCAGATGGGAGAACTCAGGTCAGGTTGCCCTGTATCCTCTCTCCTTGGCCTAAGTGTGCCTCTCATGCAAGCTTGAGGACAGAGGACAGGGAAGCAAACAAACCAGAGCTCTTCTGATCAGATTCCTCGAGGGTCTGTCCTGAGCCAAGCCTGGTCCATGTGTCTGTGTTGGGATGCTTGGGATGATGGAGCCAGGTGTGGGAGGGTTAAGGTTGTCCTAAGAATGCTCAGTCTCCTGTTCTTGTTTGGATCTGTTCTTGGGGAGGGTGGGGTTTGGGGAGGCTTGACCTTGTGTATTCGTCAATAAACCCATTTACACAAAATAAAGTTTGTAGTGTGTACTTTGTTCTCAGGACTGACACCCAGGACAAAACATAGCTGACCAGAGAAGGGACCTTAGTAACCATTTTGTTGTTGTTTTAGTGGCTTTAGCCCTCCAAGGGGTTCAGCCAGATGAAATTAGAATTGAGAAAAAGTGTTTATGTCAGAAAGCCACCTGTTGTTCGAGTTTCAAGTCACCTCAACTTCAGGAAGGCGTGTACAGGGGGGGCAGTCACTCTGGCAGCTGTTCCCAGGGTACTCAGTGGAAGGGCAGTTGGCCTTCCCCCTGGGCTGTCAGTATCTGCCAACACAGCCAAGGGCAGAGACATAGCTGAGCAGCTACAGGACACCTGTTACCAGGATGTCTCAAAGCATTCAGGTGCAAAGGCCTTTAGAACCCAGGGCCTGCACGTTCCCAGGCAAAGAAAACAGCCACTGCCTTAAATCACCCCAAGGAGCCCAGAATTACTGTATTGCTAGGGACACCTTTGTGGTTTGATGAGCCGACAGCATCAGTGTCTCCTGCAGCTAGGGAAAGAGCATTGAGAGCAAGCAGCAGCAAGAGGCCCCTGGGCAAGTATAGACAGGGTGTGGTATCTAGACACTGAATGAACTGTCCTTGGCAACTAGTGGCCTCTGCTGGGATTCCAAGCTCTAATGGAAACCCTGCAAAGGAAAGGGTCCCTTAGTTGAAGTTGAGAGTCAGGCATCTGAAGAGCAAGGTTTTTTTTGTTTTTGTTTTTTTTAAATTGTATTCTGCCTGCATGTGTGCCAGCAGGTCATAAGAGGGCACCAGATCTCAATGCTGATGGTTACTAGCCACCATGTGGGTGCTGGGAATTGACTCAGGACCTTTGGAAGAACAGCCAGTGCTCTTATCCTCTGAGCCATCTCTCCAGCCCCTGAAAAACAGTCTTAAGATCTATCTGGGATATGGTCAAGCAAGGTCCCCAGAGGGACCCAGCTCAGATCACAAGTCACCTGGAGAGCTTTCAGAAATGACAGATCATTATGTTCAACGGTTGAGTTATGATGAGGATGAGATGGCTCAGTGCTAAGTTCAGATGTAGCTCTCGTAACTACATCCCTGGAGCCCGCATGGTGGGAGGAGAGAGCCAACTCCCAAAAGTTGCCCTCTGACCTACATACATACACACACAGGCACAATAAATTACTTTTTAAAAATACCCAAGGTTAATGTTGAGCCAGCTAGAACTCCATTGACAGCGAGAGCCTTGTGCCTGTTCATCTATACTCGTGTACAGCAATATTTGTGGTAGAATGTTAAAGCACTCAGTGCGACACCTGTTTATCCTGTTCCCCTGCCTATCTGAATTCAGCATCACCTGTTTTTCAGGGGATCTGACTGCGGTGGCAGTTTCCTCTGACTCCATAAAAGGTTCTCCCCTCCTACTCACTACATCCAGCTTTGCTAAGTCCCAAGCGTGGCCATATGCGGCCATATGCGCTGAGCAGCTGACACTCCCACCCCCACCCCAGGACTTACACCTGGGACTACACTGTTCTCTACCCCTAGAATGGGCCTCAGGTATGTTGAGGGTTCTGTGGTCAGGGCCTTTCTCCCACTGCATGCATTAGTACTTCCGGTTTTGCTTGGACCCAGATTTTTCCCTGCCACCCGCAACACTAAGAAGCCTGTTTATTTTAATAGCTGGTATGGCACTTGGGAAAGATCACACCTCCCCCGCTGTTACCCATTTCTATCTCCTGAACACTAATCCTAGAATCCCAGCCAGCCCCCAAGGCATGGTATTAGCAACAAGGATATTTCTTGAAAAGTTTCGGAGCTGGCTTCGAACTTGCCTTCTCAGTTTCTCATTTAGCTTTTGCCCTGCCATTCTTGATGCTGCCAACAAGGGAAAGCCTCAGTTGGGGGTTGGTGAGACCTAGATTCTTAGTTGGAGAGGTGGCTTTGAAGAGCTGTCTCAGGAGCATTGTTTGGAGACCAGACTGTCATCCTCCTGGCTGAACCCCAACACCTGAATGTGCGGCTCCATCCCCCACTGTCCTCCTGGCAGTGGACACTGTCCTCCTGGCAGACCCCCAACTCTTGGACGTGCAGCTCCTCTGTTGGTTTGGAGGATGGAAAGATGAATGGAGGTCCTCTGTTCTGATGGGACAGGGGTGAGGAGTCTGGCCTTTGTCTCCTATGCTCTGGCTTCAGATGCTTCAGAGGGGCACACACAGTTGCTTACCTAGAACCTGAGTTTGTGAGCTTGTACCTCAGCCACCAGGTATCCTTAGCTGAAAAACAGCCATAAGAGTCTCAAGGCCAGACAGATCCAAGAACCAAACCCCTTGAACTTTCCCAGCAAAGTAATCCTAGTGACAGAGGAGAGTAAACAGGCCCAAATCATCTCTCAGCAAGGCAAAATGAAGTAGCTTAAACTTGGGCAAATATACCATTTTATAAAGATACTACAGCTATTTGTTGTTGTTGTTTTTTAATAAAAGCAGTGCTTTAAATGATACCACCGAAGGTTAGGGTGAGCTCCCATAACCTGGAGGGCAGAGCCTTGCTGGGTTTCTTATTCCTGGTCCCCCTCAAGCTGAAATGAACCCATATCCTGGAGGAATAACAGAAAAAGCCTGTTATCCTCAGACAGGAGGAGGATGAAAGATCATTGAGATGCAGTGGCAAAGAGTGTCCCAGATGATTTAATCAAGCTAATCGGATGTCAGCCACTCCACTGGAACCCCCGGGTCTAATTGCATCAGATTCCCACCCAGCCCCAAAGTGGTGGTCTCAGAGAGGGGCTATGTCCTTCCCAGTCTTGCTCCAGATATGGCCCCAGCCCTTCTCAAGCCCACATAGGAACTTCAGAGCCCACCTAGACTAAGTAGAAATGCCTTCCCACAGAGCTGTTCATCCTGAAGAGAAGACCACACATGGGGGCTTTCTGCCAGGTAAAGACTTCACACACCTTGGCTCCTTATGTCCTGTCTTCGACAGCGGGGGAGAGGACTGGAATATATTTCTTCCTAACAGGTTTCTTGCCTCAGTCACGCTGGAGTCAAATATGGAGCTGTTCGACTGAGCAGCCCAGGCTTATGACCGCCATGCTTTCTGCACAGAAGAGATGGGGTCGACAGTTGGGAAAATGCCCAAAACACAGAGCACAAGGGGAGAAGGGAAAATGGGGGTCTCTGAGATAGCTGAAAGCTTTGGAGGAGGATTCAATCCCAATGGGAAAAGCCCTTGGTGGATGGATGCCAGGCCAGTTTCTTTCTCCTTGCCACCCTAAAGGCATTCCATGCCCAAATGTGATGCCTGCTTCAGAGGCCCTTCCCTGTTTCCCATCCATCCAGTCCAGGACTGAGAACAAAGTCCTGGTGGTTTGAGTCCTATAGTTACTCTTCATTGTCAGCTTCACCGGATTTGAAGTCACCTAAGAAACACATGTTTGGGCATGTCTATTAGGGTGTTTCCAGAGACGTTTCACTGAAGGGGGAAATCCCACCGGAATATAGGCAGCACCATCCCATGAACTAAATAAAGAGGCAAAGGAGGAAATTCGAGCTTAACACTAGCATTCATCTCCACTTCCTGCATGCCCACACAACCCCAGGCACCTCCCATTCCCACCACTTTGCCTTCGGGATACAATACACTGTGTCCCCGAAAACGATGAGCCAAAATAAATCCTATCTCTCCAAAATCACTTTTGTCAGGTACTTGCCACACCAAGAAAAGTAACTAAAACAGGGTCTTCAAGATCCTTTGGGGGGGGGGGGCAGGAAGCAGTCAAGAAAGCATACAAGCCTCAGTAAAAGGTCCGAGGGTGTGTGAGAGTTCTTTCCACTCTGTGGCTCCCTGGGACCCAACCCAGGTCTTCAAGCTTGGTGGTAGCCACCGGTACTGGTTAGCATTTTGCAGCCATGAGAGCTCACCTTAACCTCTCTCGGCCTCTTCTGACCCCATTCTTCCAGCCGAAGGGTTCTGTCAGGTCTCTGGACCCTCTCTTCAAGACCCTATAATTTCCCCAAGCCTCCGCTGACCCCTCTAAAGCGGCCCAACTGATTTGCTCTCCAAGGCACCTTTTAACTTGGCACACAGGAGTTTAGCTTTGGCCTCCCCACTGGGCTGTGTGAGCCTTCTGCAGACTGAGCTTTTCTGCAGCCGCCCGGCTTGTGACTAGGCCTTTGTATTCCATGTTTTGCATTTAAGTAAGAGGAGTTACTCATCCTTTCTCAGCCTCGGTGATCTCATCTGTAAAATGGGGAGAACAGAACCTACTTCACAGAACGTTCTGGGGATTTCGCTTGAGGATGTAGGCAAAGCTCTTACCACGTTCGGATGTTGGCTACTGATAAAAACATGTTGGTGAGGACTGTTTTAGAGTAAACAGAGGAACTGCACCCTCAAGCCTGGCAAATGCTGAGATCTTACAGAGGAGAGGGATCCGCAGCCTTAAGAGGAGTGGAGGTCATGCTTTGGCAGGCGACCAGCTTTACTAGGCGCTAGCCTGGCCCTGCTCTTCCCTGCCGCAGTGAAGGGTGAGAGTGACCACCCTCTACTCCGTCCTTCAGGGGTGGAAGAGCAAGAACCTGGATGCCAGCACACAGGGCAGGACACAGGCTGGGCACCTGCCAGTCACTGACTGACAGAATCGGTAAGGGTCAGAAGGACAGAACGTGGGGAGGAAGGGAAGAGCCTGGCCGAGGGCAGGGTGGGAGGCTGTGAGGGGAAGGGAGTCGCAGCGAAGCTAGAGAGGCTCTGGGGTCTTTCCCGTCCCCGCCCCAACGCGTCCCGGTTCCAGCAACCTTCTCCCGGCGGGGCGGGGGGTGGGGAGGGAAGGATCGGGAGAGAGATGAAGGTCGAGGTTAGGGACTGGGGAGCTGGTCCCGCGGCGCCCCAGTGAATCCGTCGGGCTCGGGGACCCAGCGGAAGCCCCCGCGCCCGCCTCCCCCTCCGCCGGCGCGAGCGGGGCGGCGCGCTCGGCAGGGCGAGCATCGGAGCGACCCTCGGTGCCGCGGCCCCCCGCGCCCCAGCCCGCCGCGCCCGGGCCGCGGGCGGCGCCCCTCACCCTCCCCCCGGGCGGGGGAGCCCGAGGCAGCGCCGGAGCCCGGGGGGAGCGCGGCCGCACCGGCCAGGGCAGGGGTCAGGCAGCCGGGACGGCCCCGGGTAAGCGGGAGGAGGAGCGGGGCGGCCGCGGGGGTGAGGGGCTGCTCGGTGAAGGGGGCGGCGGGGAAGCCGCCGCGGGAGTGGATCCGGGGCCGGGAGCCAGCCGGGTTCCTGCAGCCCCCACGCCTGTCACCGATCGGGTCGCCGGGAACCCGGCATCCGCCGGTGCTCCCACCCCAATGCGGACGTGGTAGGGACACCGCGCGGGGACGTACGACCCGGCCTTTGGGGTCCTCGGGAGCCTCTGACCTCCCCAGTGACGGGTAGAGACCCCAAGGTGTCCAGGCCGAGGAAGGGACTAGAAAGAGGCTGTGGCCCGAGTGTGGGACCCATGTGTCTTGCCGGGAGCTGTCTGCAGACTCACTGCAGAACGCAGGCCCTGGGGAAGCTCATGGGGACTGGGCCCTGCTTCCTGGGGCAGACTTTTCACCCCCACGTAACCAGGCATGTGGGCTTACTAAAACGCTTAACCCCAGGACCTGTGCCTGGGGAGAGGGGGGAGGCTATCTGTCCCCTCTGAGTTGGGGACAGGGCCACCCTTAGGCCTGGTAGTTTCAGAGGCGCCCGTAACCAGGGGGCTGTTCTTGAACCCCCTCCTTGACTCCCAGACTGTACCTGGTTTTCGTTTCTGCTACTACTCAGAAAGAGTTGGTTTTGGGGCTTGAGAATCTGCAGGTATTCTCAAGGTAGATGCTGAAACCTCGCCACACCCAGAGCGACTCTGGACTCTGTTTCCTTGTTCTTTGCCCTATCTTACTGCCCGGGACTCCCCCATCCCCACCTACTTGTGCTGTTATGTAATTAACCCAGCTGAGTCTCTTTGCCAAGCTGGAAGCATTCCGGGAATGCCCCAGGGGCCTAAGGACCTGAAGGGATGTACGTGGTGGGAGGGTTGGTTCTGTCTCTGCGGGGAGCAGGCTCAGCAGATGAGCACCTGTTGGGGAAGGGCCCTGCAAGAGGCACAAAGCAGGTTAGAGTCCTAGACTTAAGCTAAGTCAGCTTCCTTCCCTGAGTCTCTGGGGCTCGATTTGTTGGCGGTGGGTTTTGCTCTTCAATAAAATAAAAGACATCATCTACATGCGCACACACAAGTACATAGCCCATGCAACAGTAGGGAGTGACCCCTTCCGAGATTTCCAGGAGGTCCAGCTGAGCATCTGGGAAAATCTTAGATGACCAGGTGTTGCATATCTACTCTGTGCCAGACACTGGGCTTTCCACGAACAAGTTTCTTGGCCAAGTTCATACGTTAGGGTAATGGCAGAGCTGGGAATCGAACCTTGGTGGTTCTTGCTCCAAACCCTGCCCTTTATTTACCATTGTGCACACATACATACTCATAGATTGAGCACTTTGAACCAGAACAGCCTAGGGGACATTCAGCTATGAATCATGCACCTATGAAAAGAAAAAAAATGCATCTATCAGAACATGCACACACATGCGTGTGCTCTGAAAAACTTCACACCATCAGAGCCTGCTAAACCAGGTCTCTGCCACCCATTTACTACTTGGGATTATTCAACCCAGGAGGAAGGGTTTCTCCTTCCAGCTAAGAGATTTACTGCGGTTGTCTTGGAAGTGGAGGCTGTTGACTCCACTTTATGTATGTGCAGAGCATGACTCCAAAGCAGATTTTTACTCACAGACATACAGCTAAATGCCATTAAAGCTGAGGTTTATCTCCACGCTCTAAAAGTCAGGAACTGAGCAAGCAAATAGCTAATGAATTCATTTCCAGAGCCCAGCCCCTTCTTGGGCAGCAGCTGTGTGCTGCCAGACCCTCTGAGCTCCAAGGGATGTCAGAGACTCAGACCCGGCTTTCAGCCTGTCACTGTGTAGAGTCACTAAAGCGATAGTGCAACCTGTAGAAAGTAGCTACCGTTCCTAGCTGTGTGGTTTGGAACACACGGAGCTTCTCTGAAGTGCAAATAGGAATTTTTTTCCCTGAGGGGTATTGTATTGACCGGGGATAACCGCGTGGGCGGGCTAGCAGCCAGTGCTCAACTGTGTTACTCTCTGGAGTCAATGCGGTCATCTAGTTCAGTGGGACTTTGGGAAATACCAGGAGTATTTTGGGTCATCGTGGTGACCGGAGGCTACTGTGGGCACTTATATCCCGAGAGCCACAAAATTAAGATGTCCGGAATATGAGAGCAGTTCTGCACACACACACACACACAGAGTTTCTTCCCCTGAGTATGTCAAGAGGGCCTCCACTGAAATGCACTTGTTCTTCAGGTTGAGAAGGAGGGGAGTTGCAGTTTGTCGCAGGCTTGGGGCTGGGGCTGGAATCTGAATCCAGGTCTAGTGTTCCCTCCGATGTACAGCGAGGCATGCTTTGGTGGAGGGGACTGGGACCTGGTGGAGAGTCAGGGCTTGCAAGAAAGGTGGGTGAGGAAGGTGAACGGCGTGGGGACAGACTGAGATAGTTCTAGAAAAGGAAGGCTTTCCAAGTGGCAATTGCAGCTTCAGCAAAAACGCAGAGCTGGGGAAGCACGGCACAGGTCCCGGGCTAAGCCAGGGCACTGAGCCCCTGCCTCTTGTCCCCCAGTCTAGGTGGTGGCCACAGAGGGCCAGAGGCAAGCAGAGGGAGCAATGGGTGGTCCTGACGGTGGCTGAGCCCCCAGCCCCTGGAATATGCAGCCCGGAGGAGCCCCAGGCCTGGACGCGGTGGCGGAGTGGGGCGGGAGGCATGGTCTCCACCTACCGGGTGGCCGTGCTGGGGGCGCGTGGTGTGGGCAAGAGTGCCATCGTGCGCCAGTTCTTATACAACGAGTTCAGCGAGGTCTGTGTGCCCACCACCGCCCGCCGCCTCTACCTGCCTGCTGTGGTCATGAACGGCCATGTGCACGACCTGCAGATCCTCGACTTTCCACCCATCAGCGCCTTCCCTGTCAACACACTGCAGGTAAGCTCCCTGATAGGCAGTCAGGACATGGGGAAGGGAAGACTGGACCCCAATCTCTCTACCTCTCCAGCTCTGGTCCTACTCTCAGGAGTTCTACACCCTGACACTCTGGGCTTCCCTCCTGATAGCCATCGGAGGAAAAGTGCTCCATTTGTGTGCCGGTGAATTCAGGAGATGTCTGATGATTGTTTAATGTGTGCCAGGCCCTGCCCTGGGCATCAGGACTGAATGGTCAGCAAAATCAGATACGGAAATTTGCTTTCAAGGAACTCATAGTCTGGTGAGAAAGGACTAACAGGCGGTCATATTCTGCAGCATAATGAATGTTGTGATTGAAGTTCCTGAGAGAGCTGAAGCAGCCCTGGCTGGAAGGGTCTAACCTACTCAGGTGTGGGGGGTCACGGAAGGTGCTGGCTCAACAAAGCAGGGATAGTGAAAGATGAGTGAAGAACACTGACTGCCTGTTCACACTCAGCTCTGCCTGCCAGGGCCTCATGCCCTCTTGTCATCCGCAGAAGGGTCAGCAGGATGGACTGAGACCTGAAAAGGGGTGTTTTCAATGACTCCAGAGACCCCAATCAGATCTCTAGCCTTTTCTCCCAGGTATCTTATGTCCTAGCCTCAGGACTGCCTCTGGGACCCCTGCAGAGTTAAATTTAACTCCCTCTATTGCTTGCATCCTTCCCATCACCCCCACCCCCACTTAGCTTTCAGAACCAGGACCTCTACACCCCTCTCTCCCTGAGAGAAAATTGATTTCAAGGGACGCTGAACTCTCAGACACCATTGCTCACTGCAGAGGTCCCTGCCAGAGTGTGCAGAGGTTTGTGGACACATCAGACAAGAATGAGCCCTGGGTAGTTGTAACAGGAAATTCAGCATCCTTAGCTGGGGCCTGAAGGAGCTCAGCAGAGCTGAGCAACCCCAACAGGAGGGCCTCAGGCCAGCCTGCTGTAAATACTTGACTCAGCACCCAAGATCGAAGCCTAATCAAACATGTGATCTATAGTGTACCTGAGAGGTCAGGGCAGCGTGTCCCAGGCCAGGACCTTCTGCTTCCCACTTGGAAACTCTGATGAAACCTGGCTCCAAACCCAAGTTACTGTCTTCACGTGCAGTTGTCTATTTTATCTTTGCTAATTTTAGAATGGGTCAGATGCAGTTTAAATGCCTGAACTGTGGCCTAGAGCAATTTGCATCCCGCCTCTGCCCCTTCACCCTATGGTCGCTTGCTCTAGCCATCCTTAGGGATCATTCATTGACACTCAAGTAAGAAACCATATTTTCATTCAAGCTCCCCCTGCTTACATAAAAATAAACCCCACAGTGTTCTATGTCTTATTGTTGGATGCTTAGGAGAGAGCTCTGGGTCTCACACATGTTAAGTCAGCACTCAACCCACCGAGGTACATACCCAGGCTTCTACTTTGTTTTTGTTATTGTTGTTCTTTTTATTAAGAGACAGGATCTTTCTATGTCGCCCAGGCTGACCTTGAACTTGAAATCCTCCTTCACAGTCTTCAGAGTAGATGGGATTACAGGCATGTACTTCCAAGCCTGGCCCTTGCCTCTTCAGCTTAACATTTTGGTTTTTTGTTGTTGTTGTTGTTGTTGTTGTTGTTGTTGGTTTTGGTTTCAGTCTTGTGGAGGATTTGTTGCTGTTTTGTTTTATGTTGTTTCTGAGACGTGGTCTTTCTATGTAGTCCTTGATGTCCTGGAGCTCACTGAGTAGACCAGGCTCAAGGAGAGCCATCCGCCTCTGCCTCCCGAGTATGGGATTAAAGGTGTGTGCCACCACCCTTAAAATTATAACTACAGCTACTATTTCCTGTTCTGTCCCGATCTGAAGGACATCCTTATTCGCCTCTCACGGCTATTCAAAACTCGACTGCAAAGAAGTTTCATGGATTCCTCTCTTTTATTGGACAAATGGGTGGTTTCCAAACTTATACCATTTGGGTCAATGCCAAAATGAATCAACAGCCTTGTGCATAAGTCAGTTTGCGCATAGATCACTATATTTACAGGATAAGTTACTGAAATGGTATTGCCAGTTCAAAGGATAAGTGGGCATGAAATTTGGAAGGTGTCCTCCGAGCCCCTACTTTAAAAGTTATGTGTGTCCTATGAAACTCTGAGATTTTGACACTCTAAAACAGTGGTTCTCCACCTGTGGGCCAGGATCCATTTGGGGGTCACATATCAGAAGTTTACATTATGATCCAGAACAGTAGCAAAATTACAGCTATAGAGTAGCAAAGAAATAATTTTATGGTTGAGGGTCACCACAACATGAGGAACTGTATTAAGGGGTCAAAGCATTAGAAAGGTTGAGAACCACTGCTCTAGAAGATGAGAGAGGCTATTCTCAGCATTTGTGTGATCTGTATTTGCATTTCTGATTGTGAGTGAAGTGCATCTTTCTTTTTTTTTAATATTTTATTTTTTTTATTTATTATGTATACAATGTTCTGTCTGCATGTACACCTGCATGTCAGAAGAAGACACCAGATCTTATTGTGGATGGCTGTAAGCCACCATGTGGTTGCTGGGAATTGAACTCAGGACCTTTGGAAGAGCATCCAGTGCTCTTAACCTCTGAGCCATCTCTCCAGCCCCCAGAAGTGCATCTTTCTATGTATTTAAGGCTTTTGTGTTTCTGGGTTTTCTGAGAACTATTAATATCGTTTGCCTGTTTTAGGTTCTTATTATTGGGAGGGGGTTGTTTTTGGGTTTGAGACAGGGTTTCATTTAGCTCAAGCTGACCCAGAACTTTTTCTACAGCCAACAATGATCCTGAACTCCTTAACCTCCAGCCTCTACTTACCAAGAGTTAGGATTAAAGGCATGCAGATCCATGCTTGTGTAGCTCCTTCTTCTCCTCCTCTTCTTCTTCCTCCTCCTCCTCTTTGGTGTTTTGAGACAGGTTCTGTCTACATACATAACCCCTGATGTTCTGGAACTTACTCTGTAGACCGGGATGGCCTCCAGCTCACAGACATCTGACTGCCTCTACCTTCCAAGTGCTGAGATTAAAGGCGTTCACCACCATGCCCTGCTGACCCTCTTCTTCTTGATTGACCCTTACATTAGATACTAAGATCTCAAAGATTTCAGTCCTGGAGCTCTGAGTAAGAAGTTCTAAGAAGGGATCTTGAAAGCTTTACAATCAGATCTAAACCTTAAGACCACTTTCTAGAAATAAAATATACTTGCTTGAGTCTGAGCGTCTTACCTTCTCCAAAACAGCAAGCTGAAGCTAGAGGGTGCATACAGCCTGCCAAAGGAGATGGCCAAAAATACATGGCTGAGGCCCGGTGACTGAGCCCCTCAAACTTCTATCCCTGGAGCTATATTCTGTTTCCATTTTTCCTCCTCTATCTCTGTCTTAGTTAGCTGGGGGTTGGGGCCCAGGGCTTTGTGCATGATAAGCAGAGTCTTTACCACTGGGCTGTCTATTCAGTTCATTCCCTGGCTTAGTACAGCCCAAAGATGGCCTCTAGAGGAACAAATCAGAACCCTACATGGAACACACTGGCAGGAAGGCTGAGCTTTCTCTATTCCTCCCTTCAGCCAAGTTGTGGAGGGACAGCCTATCCAATCTGGAGCTTTCTGCCGCTCCCTTTTAAGAGCCTCCTGAGAAGAGTGAGTGGGAGGCATCCTGGGGTCCCCTTGAGGAGGCAGAATGCTGGAGGAGGGGAGGGGCTATCACCCTCAAAGTGTGGCAGCTGCTCTCTGGTAACCCAGCAGAGGGTTTGCAGAATGGAGGCCATTTTCTCCCCTCCTCCAGGGGTCTCCATATCTCACCTGGGGTGAGAAAGGAGTTGCATAGGCCTGCAGGCCTCTGCTCCCGCCACCCTCCCCCTGAGGTGATGGTGTCCCACCAAACACGGTGTTCCCTGGTCTAGGAGGAAGCAGCTTTGTGACTCCCTATGTTCTTAGATCTGTCCTCTGCATCCTGCACCAAAAACCGAAAACCTCAGCACAAAGATGCCACAGCATCTCCCCAGGGAAAGCCACTGCAGCATCTTTCCAGCCTTTGAGTTGGAAGCATCCCTCTGAAGTCAGACTTCACACCCCACAGCTGCTGCCCAAGTCAGGCCCCTTAGACCTCAGCTGAAGCTCGTACCTCCACTGCCTGCAAGCGGGGCCTAGTGGCCCACCTCCACCTCCTCCTGGTGTGCAGTGGAGATGGAACCCAGGGCCTCGCACACGCCACGCCATGCTTTGCGACTGAACTGCATCCATTTCCTCCCATTCTCTTCTCTTCTGTGGGCCCCATGGGGAGGGGGGAGGCCCAGCTTTTCTTTGCCTCCCAAGGTCTCCGATCCAAAGCTTCGGGGACCTCCTTTCTGCACGCTGTCTTCCCGAACAGACTTTTGCAGTTACGTCTGCTGGCAGATTAACTAGCTAATTAGTCTCTTAGGGAACTTTCTCTCGTTAACACATTTAGCCTTTCCGGGGGCCCATTCATCTTGAGCAGAAGCCCCTCTGTGAGAAGTTCTCACAGACAAAAAAAAAAAAAATCAACAACATTTCAGACTATTCAGAGTCAAGCCAGGCACGGTGGTGCACGCTTACCGTCCCAGTATTTGAGAGGCAGAGGCAGGAAGTTCAAGGGTCTTGTGTCTCCTACATCCTGCCCCCTTATGCTTTCAGTCTTAATCTTCGGGTGGGGGGTCGGGAAGGGGGTGAGCCTCGCTGTGGGATTCAGCACCATGGAGAGAGCCCACCAGAGCAGGACGGCGGGAGTAAACTTTAAATAGCCGGGTCCTGACCCTCTTGGGTGTTCGCTGCGGTTGTGAGGAACCAGAAATAGGATAGCTGTAGCCAGGGTATCATCCACAACCGCAGACACGGAAACTGATGGGCATAGGCCCCTGCTTGCCGGGAAAGCGGTAAATCGGGGCTTCCCTGTCTCTTGGAGGAGACACTTCAGCTAAGCCTTGGAAGATACTATTATAATAGGTACAACCACTAGGTCAAGGCTGTGCTCTTAGGGGAATTTGCAGATACACTCTGAACAAAGGACTGGATGGATGGGTCAGACAGGTCTAACCTCCAGATCCGCACAAAGACAGTGTGGTGGGCCCAGAAGTCAGCCAGCATGTGGCTTCCTCTATCCCAACAAGGAGAGGGGAAGCCATAGCTCTGAGCACCTGTGTCCCCCGGGGCCTGGCCTTCGGGGGGTGAGGGGCAGGGGTGGAAAGTGCTGGTGTCTCGGTGGCAGGTGAGAGCACTGTCCACCCTCCGTTTGATGGGGGAGGCGGGGGCTGGGAGGTCTCCTGGCTGCTCTGACTGTGGTACTGACCCGGCGTGTTACAGGAGTGGGCAGATGCCTGCTGCAGGGGACTCCGGAGCGTCCACGCCTACATCCTGGTCTATGACATCTGCTGCTTTGACAGCTTTGAGTACGTCAAGACTATCCGTCAGCAGATCCTGGAGACGAGGTGAGGAGCTGTGACAATCTGTTGCTACCTCAGTAGATACCCTAAAACTAGGTTGTCTCCCAAAAAAAGGGTGGGTACACGGGCGGGGGCGGATGGACGGGTCACAGATAAAATGTATGCGTTTTCTGGTTCCCACAAGTCCCCACCCCCTTTCCTTTTTTGGGCAGGTTTTCAGTATGTAGCCAGGCTGGGTTTGAACTCAAAATGTCCCTGCCGCAGGTAATTACAGGTGGGTCACATACCCAACTTCTGTTGACTCACTTTGGGACTTATGACACTAATAGGGAAGAACAGGGGGCTGGGGGTGAATGGCTGAGGATCAGTTGACATGTAAGCCTCAGTTTTCTTGTCTGTAAAATGGAACAATATTATCGACTTTCTTGGATCCAAAGATGTGCTTTTTAGAGATGTGACTTTCTCCGAGGGGTTGGGGCTGCACCAGGATCAGAGCGCACGCTGTCGCGGAGCCCAGCCGTTGTGAGACTGGCAGCGCCCTCAGATTTCTGCCTCAACCCCACAGGGTGATCGGCACCTCGGAGACGCCCATCATCATCGTGGGTAACAAGCGCGACCTGCAGCGGGGGCGCGTGATTCCACGCTGGAACGTGTCGCACTTGGTGCGGAAGACGTGGAAGTGCGGTTACGTGGAGTGCTCGGCCAAGTACAACTGGCACATCCTGCTGCTCTTCAGCGAGCTGCTCAAGAGTGTGGGCTGCGCCCGCTGCAAACACGTGCACGCCGCCCTGCGCTTCCAGGGCGCGCTGCGCCGCAACCGCTGCGCCATCATGTGACGCCCGCCGCGCGCGCCCTGCAGCAGCACTGTCCCCGGCGGAAGGGAGGGCGGGGCGGGGCCAGCCTCCCGAGGGACACCAGGGCCGGAGCGGGGGAACCCCCGGAGGAGAACTCTGGGCTCCGGGCCTGAAGCACCCCAACAGCCACACACCTACCCCCCACGAGAATCAGAGGGCGAGAAGGAGTCTCCCTGCCACTCCCCAGTCCTCCCCTCCAACCTGGGTACCCCTGGGTCAGCCACCGTCCGTGCTGTAGTGTTAGTGCCCGGCCCCAGGAGGGGCTACAACCTGTGGGCCGAGGGGTGAGCGTGTGAAATGGGGGGCGGGGTGAGGAGGTGCTGTCTTGGCCGGGGCCCCTGCCCATCTTCCCCGCAGTGTGTCTGTCTTTACCCCTTGTGCCCCCTTTCAATGTCTTGTCCTCACAAGCGTCTGTCGGTGCGCATTTGTTCTACCTGCCCTCCAGTGTCCCTCCCAGTTGCCCCCAGCTCCGCTCACAGGGCTCTCATTTCGTCCATCCCCTGTCGCAGATCCTGGCAGCTTTGCGATGCCAGGCCTTCTCACCGGCAGCACCACCGGCACAGGGCAGAGAGATGCATGTGGCCCAAGGACCAAAGCCAAGGGGTCCGAGGTCCGAGAGCTGTCAGGGAGAGAAGGCTGAGCTCTCCCTCGCCCAGGAAGACCTCCCTGCCCAGCAGCCCCCAGAGACGCAACCACCTACCTTCCAGCCTTAACTCAGTGGTCCCTGCCGGGTGCCCCTCACCCCTCCTGACCCCAAAGCCAGATTGTCCCCTGGGCTAAAATTCTTTTTTGTTTTGTTTGACAGTGTGGAGAGGAAAACTCCTTAAAGGATGATTTTCTCTCCGTGATGTTAGGTCCCACTTCTCTGTTACCTCCTGCGCTGGGATGGTCTGCTACGTTGCGGGATGTGGAGTTTGTGGGGGACTGGTGGTGGTGAGCAAGATGGTGCCCAGGAGGGGGTCAGGTTATGCTACTGTTGATTCTGTGTCCTAGTTCCACCTCAGTCCAACTGCCTAAGACTCTGCCTCCATCAGGTCTCAGGTTGTCTTGGTCAGTCTGTGTAGGGGCAGAGCCAGGAGAAGAATGAGAATGAGGGAGATTCTTGTGCCTGGGGGAGATAGGCATGCATCCCCACCCACAGGTGGAGGCCCTCAGGATCTGACCCCTTGCCCCAACACCAGGTTGGCCCTATATCCTAACTCACCCACCCCATTTTCCCCGGCTGCCTGGCCGGGTTTCTACCTCTCGTCACCGGAGCTGATCACTGTCAGTTTTGTACCGATTTAGAAATAATAATAATGGAGATTCCAGGAATGGCCCAAGGGATTGCTCGGGGACTTGGAGGGAGGGAGAAAGAAGTGGTGCCGTGTCCCTTGCCCCGGCCAAAGAAAGTTCCTGAGGCTGAGCCCTCAGCCTCAGTCAGCCCTGGTCCCATTGGGAGCATGAGTACCCTTTGTGAAGAAGGGTACACAAGCTGCCTGTACCTAGGGGTACATAGCCTTTGCCAAGGCTGCAGTGCACAGACCAGGAAATCAGGTACCCCGAGAAGTGATGGAGAGGAATCTGGGGACAGGGGGGAGGGGTGGGGGATTTATGGTGTTCCCGTGTGGGAGGGAATCTCTGATTTTCTCTCTTCTGCTTCCTCTACTGAATCTCACTCCCTCCACCCAGTGGGGGCACTGCAGTACAATGGCAGCAGCCCTGGCCGCTGCCGTGGGCAGCCTAGCGTTCTGGGTTCTAGTCCATGCAGTCCTGCACAATTTGGGGCTAGCGACTTGCCCTCTCTGAGCCTCCCTCTGAAACAGAGGCGGTGGCTCCCCTTCCCCACACTTCAGAGTGGCTGGGAGGGTAAGGAGGAGGGATGCCCACTTTCCTCTCCTGCAACCCCACTGCTGGTTCCTCCGGGCGTGGAGTCGAGATGGCAGCATCTCATGTGCCCAATCACCCCCCCAATTTGAGGTGAGGGTGAGGGATCCAGGCCTCTGGCCGCCCCCAGTGGGGGAGTCATTGGAATGTAGCCCCCCTCACCCTTTCCTCTTCACCCCAGGTCTTGGATTTCAGGTCCCTCCACCCCCCATTCTGAGTCTCTGTCCTTCCCCTCCCCAACCAGGGTTTCTCACACAGGGTCTGGAAGTGTGTGTGACACCCATTGAGCTGTTATTGGAAGTCAGATTAAAAATCAGGGAGTGTTTTCCCTCGTTTCTCTACCTCAGTGTCAGCTCTGTTGCTCACAGAGGGAGGAGTGGGTCCCTGAAGTGTGTGTGTGTGTGTGTGTTTGTGTGTGTATGTGGAAAGAATGATGCTCCCTACTTGAAGGACCAGGTGAACCGAGGGATGACAGAGAAAGGGTTCTGGATGTAACTCCTTTCCTGCCGGGTAATCACTGCCACACACAGGGTACCATCACCTGCCTGCAAGACTCAATCCTAACTGCTTCTGCATCTTCCTCCCAATTGGGGTCAAACCTGAGGCCTCTGAACCATAGCTTCTTAGACACAGAAGTATGATGGACACTCACATCACCCTGAGGCACGCCTGTTGTCAGAACCAGGGACAAATCTGAAGTCCACGTGGAGGGTAGCCTCTGCTGAGCTGCCTTTGTTGCTGTCCAAGGTCCTGATAACCTGATCTCAGCTGAGCTCCCTTGCAGACCACTGTCCCCATCACCTCTAGCAGAGACATTTGAAGTCACACCTCTCTAAGATTCTACAGCCTTAGGGAGGGGAGGGGCTCAAAAGGCTGAGGCTCAAGGACAGACCCACGTGCGTTTAATAACTTACAGCTGTGGAGATGTCTGGAAGCTGAGGGGCTGTTCTTGGCCAACAATAAGATACTGTCCGGCTCTCCTCATCACTTCTGGCCTGACGCTGGCTTGCAATGGGAGGTATGGGCTACCCTTCTACTCAACTGAACAGATAAGGTCTTCAGACTTACTCCTGGCCAAGACCCTATGCTGAGTGAGGGACTGTCCCTCCTCCCCACCTGCAGGCTCTTCAGACCCAAGATTCCTCCTCAGGTGGAAATGGGCTTCCATCAAGCTGCAGAGGCTCCTGGCTCTCCAAAGGCTGGGCGCTGTTCTCCCATGAGATGCTGGCTTCTTTCTTTTTCTCTTCCTCTTCCTTTTCACATGCTTGATTTACCTGGCTGGTGCCCCCTCCCCTAACACCCAATGTAGCTTTTAGTAGCCTGCTTCCAGAAGCTGTCCTGACTGGAGCCAGGCAGAGGTAGGCCAGTGGCTTGGGAATTTTAGAAGGTCTTTTCTCAGGCCTGTGGTCTCTACGGGGCTGGATTCTGGGTCTCAGCTTCAGCTTGTAAATGGATGGGACCTTCTGGGGCTTCCGGAGGGAACTCTTTCCCTTGCCCAGACATACCTTGGCTTTGTCAGAACCGAGATCTGAGTGTGAATGTGCGGGACCCTCCAGGGCGGCAGGCACGATCAGGGTCGAGCAGTCCTGCCCTCTTGAAGGCGGCATAGTCCTCCTCACTGCGGCTCCTTTGGTACTCAGGCTTGCCTTTAACCTCAGCCCCTTCTCTCTGGATCCTAGCTTCTCTTTGGGGCTTCCTGGGCCCACCGCTGCCTTAGGGGGGCCTCTGGGGCCTACCGTCCAGGCCTTCAGATCCACTTTAAGAAGGGGTGGGGGTCCCTGAGCCAGTTCCTGGATGACTTTATCATAAGGAGACCCCGGCTCAGGCCACCTTCCACCCAGGCTGGGAACATAGACCCCACTTCGAGGGATGACTTGAGTCATTGTAGCCCGAGGACAGGCAGCCCCCACCTCCAACAATTTCATGTTGGCCACAATCTCCTCTTCAAGTCTGTCATAGGCGGCTTGTTCTCTGGTCCTGCTCAGGGACAGAGGGGTGTGCCTCCCCTTCCACTGCTGTGCACCCAGGTTCCTGGAAACTTCAGTCTCTGAAGCAATCTGGATGTCCACCTGGTGGTCCCCGTGGCTTGCTTCTGTGGAGCCATGCCCATTTGTGGATCCATCCAGGCTCCCTGGGAGGGTCCCTGATGTGATGGAGCCTCTCCCTGTGGAACCTCCACCTTCAGTACCCAAAGAGCTATTTCCTGGAGTTGGGGGTCGGGCAGAGGACAGTCGTATGGGAATCTTGGTGAACCCTTTGCCAGGGGGTGGAGATTGAACAGGCTGGGGTGCACTGAGCTGAGGGGAGGCACTCCGGTGCAGGAGCCAGATACTATGAGGATTGGTGAGGCTGGAGGAGCGAGGTGGGGGACATGGTCCTTTTGCTGATGTCCCTGTACTGGTGGCTTCGGGGATTTGGAGCCTCTTGGGGGCCTTGGTGTGTGTTCCTTGGCTGTCTGTTTCCTTGTGAACCCAAGATGTGGGAGTCCTTCCTCTGGAGAGTTCACCCGGGCATCTATTCTCTCTCTTCCCTGACAGGGGACACTGTAAGTTCGGGCTCCTACAAGTAGATGAGAATTGGGGACCAGGAGACAACATCTTCCGAGATGGAGTCATTGGTCTCTCTTGGGACCTGAAAAGGAGAAAAATAGGCTGGAGAGGGAGACTCAGGACAATCAGAGGCATTTCCCACAGGAACACCATGTGGGGGGGGGGGCTTAGACGACCAGTGTTCTTCCTTAGGATGAACCAGGGGTCTCCTAGGCTGCCATTCTTGCAACCTGTGCTTCCCTGTTCCCCATGTGGCAGGTAGAAGGTGACTTCAGACCATTCAAGGGAAGATTTCCAACCAGAAGGCTGATAATCAACACTACCCATATCTGGGGCAGGTCTCAGTCTTAGCTTTGTCATGGAATTGAAGAACACAGAATGTGGTCATTCATTGTCTGTGCCTCAGCCTCCTTGTCTACAAAATGGGTAGGTATTTGGAGCAATTAGATGATCCTGAAATGGTGGGTGCTGTTTTGATGGCAAACTGCTGAGGTTTTGTCTTGTTCTGTGGCCCTGGGGTATGGAGTCCAGGGTCTAGTGCATGGTAGGGAAGCATTGTCCCACTGGGCTATATGGTCTTGTGAGATAGCCTCCCTAAGTGGCCCAGGAAGAGCCCAAACTCACAATCCTCCTGCCTTTGCTGCCTGAATGATAGGAGTCAAGGCATGTGCCACCACCATACTTGGCATATGTGAATTTTTGTTGGATAAGGCATCATTCCCTTTAACTTGGGGGATGAGCCTTTGAGAACAGAATATGGGGGAGATCCTTACATGTCCCTGTCTATTACCTTAGTGGTGGAACCATCTCTCTGAGGGTCCTGGCCCCTGCTCCTTGTCCACCATGGGGTCTAGAAGAAGAGGGAGTAGGGGGCCTCAGCTTTCGACTGGAAGAGGTGTATGTCTTCCAGTCCACTGGAGGCAGTGGGCTCTGTGAGCGGCTGACGGTCATTGTAGGATGGGGCTGTGAGGGCCCAGCCTGCACCTTCACCTCATGCTGCACAGGTGGTCCTGGGGGCTTCAGGAAGCTGCCTGGTTTGTGGGCTACCCAGGTAGAGCCCAGAGAAAGCAAAAGAAAGGAGAAAGGTCACTTCCTGTTTGTGAAACTCGTTGTTCCTCCTCTCCACACCGTCAGATTCTCCTTATTCCCCCTTACAGGCACCAGAGCCTACAGTGGCAGTCCCAGTTTCTAACAAAGGGGCGCAGGGGACGCAATCTGGTCAGAGAACCCAACATCAGGATTTGCTGAAAACTATGTCGTATTGCCAAACTGCAACTTTTATTCAAATTGTATGCTTACTCGAGGTGACTTGACATAGTGATGAATATTATAGAAGGACTGAAAACCTTCAAATTTCACCGCCAGACCTGAACACGGCTGAGATATACCTTTACTGCGTGCCTTGCGCGCCACCTTCTGGTTACTATTAGTATTGCGCCAGGACAGCCACTTGGTCCTCACCCACAGTTCCCCGTGTCGCTGGAAGCCCTGGAGATCAGGTCTATTTGCCCTCCAACAGGGGGCCTCCCAGCCAGGAGCTCTGTCTCTCTAACCAGCCCCACAGGGGGAAATTCTCGGGGAACTCACAGAGGGACGTGCACCGGCAGGGGTCATGTTTATCCAGATAATGGCCCAGCGTGTCCCAGCCGCCCCCAACACGCACCATCACGTGGCTCCGGAGGATCTGAAGGGGCAAAGGCAAGGCTGAGAGCTGAGTGGCGGGCTTACCCTATTCCTGTATACCCCCTCGCACAGGTATGTGATTGGGAGACAGGATATTTTGCTGCTGAGTCTTATCCATGACTGGCATCAGGCATCACTTGTCAAGGGTGGAAGGCAAACTGGCAGACAGGAAGTTGTACACCCCACAACTGGACAGAGGATCTCATAGGCATTGGCTAACCAGCCAGGTCCCAGGACACTCTCTTTGTTACATAGAGGTTTGCCCTTATCTCTGCTTGCAATTGGTATGGGACCATCATGCCTCTGTGATGGTGTGACAGACAGAGGGAGTTCTGCCCAACTCTTGTAAAGAAACAAGTCCCTGGAAGGCTGGTGGGAAGCCCATTCCAGACCTGCACTGCCACTCACTCTAGAGAACGGACGCGTCCAGGGTCTGAGTGGTGTACTTTGGGATCCAAATGGCTGGGGCTGCACACTGAACGCAAGCCCAGGGTCTCAGATGCCTCGCTCTGACCTATTCTGTGGAATGGGAAAGTGAGGGAACATTTATATATACCCTATTTCTCCCTGTCCACTCAGCTGATAGAGATAGTGATACCCGCTGCACTGAGGGGAGGAAGGGACAGGCTTGCAACTTGGCCTGGAATCTTCTGGAAAATTCCAAGGCCTGGTGACTTAGGGTGTATGATGGCTGACTTCCTGTCCTTGCCCTCAGTCTTAGTCCGGGTTCTATGGATGCCCCTGGATGCCCCTCCACCATGGGCCAGACTTACCCGGATGAAGATGAGAGTGTTGGAGTCCCCGACTCTGTACTTCCCCTCAGATATCTTGACCATGGAGAATTGTACTGGGCATGTGCAATGGCTCACGAGGCTCTGCACCTGTGGGCAGTGGAAGAGGCTCAGCCCTCTGCCTGAATACCTGAGTCCATTCACATAGTGGGTCAAGCTAAGTGAGGTGCCTATCTGCCTCTAGATTACTCCCACACACACACACACAAACCCCCAGGCTGGTCACCTCAGGGAAGTGACTCATCCTATGGTGGGATTCCACTCTGGAAACCGTGTGGACTCCATTATGTTGGTTCACTTAATTCTCACAGCCCTCCCAGAAAATGGGCACATCACCTTGTTACACTATGTGGTGGTGAACCAAGGCTCAGGAAAGAGAAATGATTTGTCCAAAGCCACAGGGTGGGTGTTAGAGGTAGCAAGGATGCCATCCATGTCCTTGGCACCTAGTCCACAGAGCTGAATGAGAGGTGTGCCCTGCTGGGCTGGTGCAAAAGTAGTAAATGGCAATAGCCACTGTCACATGTAGTAAGGGTCAGGGCTTGGAGTGGAGCAGGGCAGACGGGACTGGGGAAGAAGGACCAGCAGGGTACAAGCTGGTCCTGAGGGCATGGCCAGGAGCCTCACCATCTGGTCCAGATTGCGGAAGTGGCAAGGTCTGCGGGTCGGGGGTGCAGGTGGTGGCGGGTCCGGCGAGGGCAGGGCCAGGTCGCGCCGCAGCTCCTCATCAATCTCCTCTTCCAGATGCACCAGGGCGGGTGCCGCCACACCGAAGCGCCAGGCACGGCGACCCAGCTCCAGCAGGCACAACACGACGCTCTTCACGTTCTTGCGTAACACCAGATCCTCTGTCTCGAACATCAGCACCTCTGGTGTGGGCGAAGGAGAGATGGGGGCCCGGGTGGCTAAGTCCCCCGCTGGAGCCCGACCCAAGGCAGGGGTAGCCGACACAGGAGTGTGGCTCGGGTCTCAACATCTCAGGTTGAGGAGGCTCCTAGAAGGGGTACGCGTGAGGCAGCCAGGCTAACTACAAAGACTGGTGAGTTGGCAAAAGTATATGAAGCCCAGCTGATCCTAGGCCAGGGGAAGGTCTCACTATCCCGCTCTCCTTCAATCTACTTAGTCACCAAGAAGATCCCAGGAAGACTTCATACCCATCCTACAGACACCCCGAATTCAGCTCTAGATAACCAGGCTGATTCGACAGTAGGTTTTCGGTACCCTACCCTATAGGGCTCAGTCCTGGAATCACCCAGTGCCTAAGAGACATCGGCCACCAAGCTAGTCCCAGAGTCGGAGTTTCTATCTTCTGAAAAATAGGGCTGTAGCCTATCTCAAGAGAAAGCAGCACTTGTTTGGGGGTTTGGTGCTGGGTATGGAACCCAAAGCCTGGCACATAAGCTACATCATTAGCTTTTCCTAACCTCTGACCCAGCCCCTCACCTCCTGCCACCAGCCAGGAGTCCAAACCTGACCCTCTCCCTCTCTCATTCCAGTCACCTCTGGCCTGGAGAATTGTGCAATCACGCCTAATCCTATTCCTGGGTTCAAGGCCAACAACTATCACTCTCTGAACCCTAAAAGTCCCTGCCTCTCCCTGTGGACCTCCCCACCCCCTTGAGCTTGCCTCCCAGTCTTTAGTGGTTCTCAACCTGTGGCTCTCCGCCCCTTTGGGTGGTTGCATATCAGATAGCCACATTACAAGTCATAACAGTAGCAAAATTACAAGTTATGAAGTAGCAACAAAAGTAATTTTATGATTGGGGGTCACCACAACGTGAGGAACTGTACCAAAGGGTCTCAGCATCAGGAAGATTGAGAACCCCTTCTTCCGTCCCTCATACTCACTGGCCAACTTCTTCCAGTTACCCACCTTTCTTTGCTCTGTCACTGCTCCCCCCCCCCTGTTAATTCCCTCTCCCAAACTTCTCTCTTTAGTCCGAATCTCCTCCCTCTTGCTGCCCTTGCTGGATGTCATCAGGCTGTTCATCCCCATTCTAGACCCCATCTTATACACTCGCCGTTGAAACACACACTGGCCCTGGTCTGTAATTTCTGAATCTATTCATCTGTCTGCCTTCCTAGGCCAGTCATTCCCGGGCATTGGGACCCTACTCCTCTCAGTCCTTGGTACCCAGCATGCACTGGAAACAGAAGAGGTGATGCATATATCTTCATCATACATATTTGTCGCTGGTGAATGTTTATCAGTGTGAGTTTATTAAGGAATTTACTGTGAGGTGGAGAAACCGAGGCATAAAAAGAGGAGCTACCTCATGGGAAGTTTAGAATACCTCGGTCCTGACTCCCAGATCCAACTTAGCTTGACCCTCCAGATGATGCGTGCCCCCACAAGATCACAGCCTGAGACGGGTGTGTTACCTTGGATGCCCATCTCCTTGCGACACCACTGGATGAAGTTGGAGATGTTGTCCCTGGCCTGGAAGGTGCCCGGCTGAGCAGCCTCATTGCAGAAAACCCCAGCCTGGGGCAGGGGAATCTTTTGAGCTCGGTCAGGTGACTCAGCCAGGAAGGCCAGAGCAGCCTCTGTGACGGTGTTGGCATGCCGGCACAGTACCAGGCCAGTCTCCAGCACCTGCAGGAAGTTGGCTGCATCAATGTCCAGCCCATATAGATCCTGCAGCCACTCGGCCAGGTCTTCCTTCATGGCCTCCAAGTACTGCTCGCTGGACTTGAAGGGCCGGATGCTGCGCACAGGAGGCCCTGGGGTCCTGGGCCTCCTCCTGTGTCCCCCATGCTGAGACATGGCTGAAACTGAAGTGCAGTGTGGGAGGAAGTCGGAGCCTCCTGTCTCTCTACTGCTGCCTGCTAAGTCAAGGTCCTGGCCCAGGTCTCCTTGGTTCAATGGGTCCCCTTCTACCCTCCAGAGCTTCTGGCTTTGCAGCTTGCTCCCGGCTTCAGCCTCTGGGCCAGGCCCATCCCCCACTGCCCACATTCCTCAGTCCCTGCCTGAACTTTCCGTTTTGGTGGCCCCGTAGCAACCTCACTCTCAGCTGCCTAGTCCACTCAGGGCTCAGCGCTTCCCGGCTGGTGGAAGGTGAGGGCACTCATCTCTTCCCGAGGCTCGACAGGTCATCTGCTGCCTCTGGTCTGCCACTGTCACCCGCCAGGGAGCCTGAAAGACAGGCATCTAGGCTGTGGCCTCAGCCTCCTTGCAGCTCTGCTTTTCTTCCTCTCCTTGGAGACAGCAGCTGCTACAAACACTCCTTGTTAACCCTTCCTTCCAGCAGCCAAGAGCCTGCTGTCCTGCTGTGAGGTCTGAGCAGAGGGAGCAGGCCAGAGAGGGTGGGCTGGGTTCTCTCACCCAGTTGACTCCTTGTGGGGGATTTGGGGAGGGAGTTGAAGGAGAAGTACAGGGGTTCAGGGATCAGTGAGCACTAGAGAATGAATGAGCATTAAAGAGACACTGCAATAGAGCCCAAAGATAGGAGTTTTGCCCTAAATCCCCTTGGAGGCGGCCTACCTGCCCTGGCCTCTCTGTGCCTTAGTTTCCCAAATGAGAAGGACAATATCTATACTTCTAAGGTGTTGTGAGCATCAAAAGAATTATGTGTGTGAAAGCACCCCTATACACAGGCACACCCTGGGTAAGCCCCAGCTCTCATGACTCTCCCAGCAGCCCAGTCTACACACCAGGATTCCCATCTGCTCTGGAGAATCTATTCCATCCATGAGATTCTTCTAGAACAGTCTCAACCCAAGGTCACAGCAACGCATTCATTCAACAAAGATTTCTTTCTTCCTTCTTTTCTTCCCTTCTCCTTGTTCTTCATATGTGTGTGTGTGCTTGTGTGTGTATGTGTTTAAAAGAGGGTTTCTCTTTGCACCCTTGGCTGTCCTGAAATCCACTCTATAGACCAAGGTGGCCTTCAACTCAAGAGATCCACCTGCCTCTGCCTCCCGAGCGCTGAAATTAAAGGTGTGCGCCACCACTGCCTGGCCAACAAAGATTTCTTAAGCCTCTACTATACACCAGCACTATCGTGGGGCTGAAAATACAGCAATAAACAAACCTACCACTGCCTGAACTCATGGAGGCTGCTTATGAGTTACCAGGTCATGGGTGGTAGATGAACAAGTGAGTCTGGTTAATAGTGCTAGAACACCTAGGTAAATTTCAACAGCTGGGAAGCTGAGGCAAGCGGATTGAGAGTTCAAAGCCAACCTACAAAGCAAACTCAAGGCCGGATTGCCATGCAGGGTAAGACCCTGTCTCAAGACTCAAAAGACAAAACAAATAACAAAAAGATAAATGTGCCACCAATCAGGTGGTGATCAGTATCAGGGGAAGTCATATGGGGGAAGAGAGTGTTGGCTTTACAGGGGGTAATGTTGTCCATGAAGCGAAAGTCTTGGCGATAAGGTGTCATCTGGACAGGGACCTGACTGAGGTGTGGACATGAGTCCATGTGAGCAGGAAAAGCAGCCAACGCTGAGGCTTGGAGGCAGGGGCATGCTTGGTATGTTCTAAGAATAGCAATACTAAAAAAAGAACAGAAAGAGGGAGCGGGAGAGATGGTTCTGCAGCAGTTAGGAGGGATTGCTGCAAGCCAGGCGTGGTGGCCTTTCCTTTAATCCCAGCACTCGGGAGGTAGAAGCAGGTGGGTCTCTATGAGTTTGTGGCCAGCCTGGTCTACAACCGTGAGTCTAGGACAGCTAGGGCTACACAGAGAAATCCTGTCAGAGAGAGAGAGAGAGAGAGAAAGCAAAAAGAAAAAAAGAGAGGGACTGCTACTTCATCAGAGGACCCGCGTTCGGTTCCCAGCATCCACATGACAGCTCACAACCATCTGTAACTCCAGTTCCAGGGAACCACGGCCCACTTCTTGCCTCCACGGGTACCTGCACACACGTGACATACCGACACACATAAACACATACGTTAAAAACATCTTTTTAAGAAAGTAAAGAGGGCTGGAAAGATGGAGAGACAGCCCAGCGATTAAGAACACTGGCTGCTCTTGCAGAGGACTTGAGTTCAGTTTCTAGCATATCCCACAGGACAGCTCACAGCTGTGTCAGGCCAGTTCCAGGGGACCAGACACCCTCTTCTGTCCTCTGCTGGCACCAGGCATGCGAATGACATACATACACATGCAGGCAAACATACACATATACACATAAATTAAAAATAAGTAGATCTTAAAAACAAAACAAAACAAAAAGGGCTGGAGAGATGGCTCAGAGGTTAAGAGCACTGGCTGCTCTTCCAGGGGACGTGAGTTTGACTCCCAGCACCCACAGGGCAGCTCACAACTCTGACGCCAGCTGCAGAGGATCCAACACCATCTTCTGACCTCCATGGACACCAGGCCAGAAACACGCATGTTCTACAGACATACAGGCAGGCAAGTTAAATAGGTAAATACTGAAAAGAATAGGAAAAAAGAGGTCAGACGTGAGGCTGAGAAGAAATGAGGTTCCAAGCCAGACAGGGCCTTGGCAGGGGCAGTTTCCTCAAAGTGAAAAGGCAAGTGTGCTATAGAGCTTAGGGAAGAG
Source organism: Pachyuromys duprasi (assembly GCA_028658305.1). NCBI lineage: Eukaryota > Metazoa > Chordata > Mammalia > Rodentia > Muridae > Pachyuromys > Pachyuromys duprasi. Next base: position 34,839,385 of record CM053746.1, on the reverse strand, counting down.
GAGGGACATGCCCCGGCTCGGGCAGCTGTGTGGAGGGACATGATAAGTACTGGCACCATCCAAGAGGGGCCAATGGTAGCTTAGACCAGGAGATGACAAGTGGTCACAATCCTTGGAACTCCTGGAGAGTTCATTGGATTGGCCTAAAACTGGGTTTCAGCCTGGGGACTTTGAGGCTCTGCTTAGCTGGTTCTTTGTTGTACAGGGCTGTTCTGAGCCTTGCGGGACATTTGTCAGACTGCCTGGCCTCTACTCACCATGGTATATACCCCAGCCTGTTACAACATCTAAGAGCATCTCTGGCAAAATTGGCAAAATCTTCCCCCTTCTCCATCTTGGGAGCTTCTGAGCTCGGTGACCATGTGATTCAGAGTCATCCACACAGAGCCCTGTGATTTAAAAACAAACAAACAAACAAAAAACTTCTAAAATTTATTTTTACTTATTTAATTATGAGTGCTTTGTCTGCATGTATGTCTGTGCACCACAGGCATACACGGTACCCTTGAGGCTGAAGGTGGCATTGAATCCCCTTCAATTAAGAGTTGAGGGTGTAAACCATATGAGTGTTAGAAATGAAGCTCAGGTCCCCTGGAAGAGTAGCCAGTGCTTTCTGACTGCTGAGCCATCTCCCCAGCCCCTTCTCTGGCTTCTAAATTGGAGCTACAAGGAAAAGTGCTTCTTTTCCTTGGATGTTAGGGTTTTAGAGATGATGATGTGAAGCCATGATTCCTGCACACATAGAGAGCCCTTCTGCAACGGGGCACACAAACACAAAGATGTCGTGACAGAGGACCTAGGGGTACACAGAACCCTGGGGTACAGAGGAACTTAAGCTACCGGAGTCTTGTTTTTGTTATCCAATGGCCAACTACTTCTCTACCTGTCAGTCAGGGTCAGGCCAGGTAGAAAACAAAAAGAGCTAAAACAATGGCTCATACAGAAGGTAAGATTCTCTCTCTCTTCTGCCTCCTTCCCCCTGCCCCCTCTCTCAGAGCCAGGCAAATGGTTCTCGGTAGAAGGATGACTCTGTCCACGACAATGCCCAAGATCTTTCTTTCTTGAAGCTCTCTTCAGCTGTTGTCATCACTTACAGAATCAATCCCAGCTTCCCGGGACTTTGTCTTCCCCAACTTTGTAGGAAGAAGATGCAGAGGGTGTGTGGGCTCTGACAGCTTCCTTTTTAAGGATGTGAGTGTAAGTTACACACATAAACATTTCATCACATGAGTTGGGCCAAGGCTTAGGCATTTGGGCACCTCCCTCCCGTAGCTGCAAGTGAGGCTGAAACTACAGCTGGAGGTCATGTGCCCTGTCAATGTTTAGTGGTCGTTGTAGAAAATAAAAAGTTGTGCATTGGGCTACATAATATTTATTATTAGCCCAAGATTGTCACGGCAGTATTATTTAATCCACCACCACAAATAATAAGATACAGACACCAGTTAGATTTTTTTTTTTTTTTTTGGCTTTTCGAGACAGGGTTTCTCTGTGTAGCTTTGGCTGTCCTGGACTCGCTTTGTAAACCAGGCTGGCCTCGAACTCACAGCAATCCACCTGCCTCTGCCTCCCAGAGTGCTGGGATTACAGGTGTGTGCCACCACACCCGGCAACACCAGTTAGATTTTATAGTTGCCTTATTTACCTTCGACCAGGCAGATATTTCACCTATGCTAGTTAAATAACCTCACCACCCATCTCCCAGCCCCCGTGCAATGCCATCCACCTTAATCCTCTCCATCTGGTCGACCTTCCATCCATTATCCCATGGTACTTCCTTGTATTCTTCATCTGGGCCTTTTCACACTTTTAATGGAGACCTTCCTCTCAGACCATGTGTTTTTTTTTTTTTCTTCTCCACACTAACCCAGCCTGGCCTTCTCCTTCCTCTCTCTTCCCACCTGTCTGTTTCCTGTGATTCTCCTGTCCTCTCCAAGCCAGGGAAGGGTGGAGAGTCAGTGTCTTAGATTTTGCTCAGTGTGTCCTCCCTGAAGGCAAACAGACTTGGGGCAGGAAAGCTAGCAGGTGCCTAGGGACTATGGGGGGGGGGGGAGGAACACGTGATCCCAAGAATCTAGTGTAATCTAAATCTAAAGAAATGCCTGGGTTGGGGCACAGAAGGATGGAGGCCAGTGGCTGAGCAGGAGGGAAGGCAAGAAAAGGGAGAAAGAAGAGGCAGCCTCCAGCATCCACACCAGCCAATTACAGGGTTGTCTGTCTTCAGAGAGTCCTCAGCACAAGCCGTAAAGCCTGCTGTCTGTGGCCTAATAATGTCATCAGGTCATTGAACCAGGCCTGCATCCCCTCCCCTGTGGCTTATTGAGTGTACGCAGTATGAAGTTGGAGCCATTACTAGTTGGCCATTTTAATCTTTGACCAGCCAGATACACTTTGGCTGACCTATGCTCAAAGTTATTTGTAGAGGGATAGTGTACCAACCCATCTTTCTTCCTCCTCCCTCCTTCCCTCCGCCCTTCTCTCTCTCTCTCTCTCTCTCTCTCTCTCTCTCTCTCTCTCACACACACACACACACACACACACACACACACACACACCTCAGGGTCTTGTATATCAACTGAGCTGGCCTTGAACTCACAATCATCCTGTCTCAGATTCCCACCTGCTGGAATCACAGGTGTGCATCTTTTGATACCCAGCCCACCTTGTTCTCTGGCATAAACTCTATGAAAAGCAGGAGGTTGTATTTGGGCTTGCTAATAAATGCAGTTCATTCTTTTCTGATGCTGGGCCCACTCTTTGGACGGAGAACAGTCCATTCCAAGTTTCCACTCATTCTCAATGGGGATCCCCTCTCCAGAGGGCTCCTGGGCAGCACGTAAGTGTGGGAGGCATGCACCCCATATTCCGGTAAGATGGCTTACTCACGTGCTTTTACTGAAGACTGTTTTTATCCCATGACGTTTTTACTCTGTGAGATCTTATGCTAGTGTTATTTTTATGACACTCCATTTTTTAAAAAAACGATTCTTTATTTTTATCTTATGTATATGTGTTTTGCCTGCATGTATCTGTGTGCACCACATGCACGCCTGGTGCCTGAAGAGGCCAGCTGGTACCAGATTCCTTGGAACTGGAGTTGTAGATGGCTGTGAGCCATTATGTGGGTGCTGGGAACCAAACAGGGTCTACTGCAAGGGCAACAAGTGCTCTTACCCGCTGAACCATCTCTTCTGCTTCCAACACACATTAAAAAAGAAAATTCCATAAACCCCAGAATTGCCCTGAGAAATGAGGACAAAGGGCTGTTGGGTCGGTTGGGCCTGGGAGGCAGGTGAAATGAACAACTGCGCCTTGAGACATTTGGGTCTCAGTGGAATGTTTCCTAAGTCACAGGCTGGGTTTGTTGGTTCAGGTGTGTCTATCAAAGGCTCCTGGGACTTAGGGAATGGACTCAAGGTTATGACTCCTGGGGCCCACATGTACGTGTCACCCCCGGCAATGGCCTAACGGAAGTGTTCCTGTGAAATGACTGCTGCTAAAAGCCTTGATAGGTTTGATATTTATGTGGCAGAGCTAGGATTCGAACCCAGTCTATCGGGGCCAAAGCCATCCTCTATTCTCTATTGGAATCCTCCTTGGGGCAAGGTAGGGGACATGAGCGTTATGAGTCTGGAGACTCTAGAAAAGGCATCGGTCCCTAAACAGAACCCTATGAGCAGCTGAGATTCTAACCCCCTCCCCGACCCTGTGATCCAACAGAGGTCTTAGAAACCATATGGAGTTCTATAGGCACTGAGTATCCCTCACATCCCAGTCCCTGACCAGAGGGAACAGGCAGCACAACGTTGGGAAGAATGGATAAACATGGTGAGTTGGCTTAGAAAGGCTACGGACCACTTGACCCACCTTGGACCAACAAGCCCCTCGTGGCATTAGAAAAGCTGAACCTTTCTCAGTTACCCGCCCATGTTCCTACAAGCCCTCTGCTTTCTCCTTCCTAAATATTCATGTCATCCAACATCGGTTCTCTTGTCTTTGCTTGTTCCTGTTCAGCCATCTTTCTGTCTCCTCTGGCCTGGACGTTAAGGATCTTTTTCAGAGTGGAATAATGGTCCTGGGCATGTTGACCTATGCGCTTGATCCCGGCACTGAGGAGACAGAGGCAGATGGATCTCTGTGAGCTTGAGGCCAGCCTGTTCTACACAGTGAGTTCCAGGAGAGCCAGAGACATACAGTGAGACATTGTCTCAAAAAGACATATGAAAAAAAAAATCCCCCCCCAGAAGAACAACAATAAGTTAGAGTGGAAGGGGGTTAGACAGGACTCAGACTGTAGCTCAGGCTGGCCTGGAACCTATTACATAGCAGAGGCTGCTGAGCTGAGTTCTCAGCAACCCTCCTGCTGGACTTTTCTAGTGCTGAGATTATCAGTGTGAGTCACCACCTAGTTTGTAACGATTCTTAAAGTCCCTGTCTTGTTGGAACGTCCCACACTACAGTCTGAGTATGCTTCTCCATCAGAACACACATGACTTCCCGCTACTGACAAACAGCTCTGAGCTCTAGCCTCTTTTCAATCCTTTTCTCTAGTCCTCCTCTTCTCCAAATGTTTCCCAGCACCTCTTCCTGGCTGTGTTAGGCCTGTGCTTTCACTACTCGAGTCTCTGTCTGTTTCCCTGGGTCTCCAATTGTGGCAAGTCCGAGAAGTGGCAGTTTCAGATCTACTTGGTCACATCTAGAGACTCCTCCACGACCCACCTCATCACCCACATTAAAGGTGCTGAGATGAAGCGGCACCATGACAGAGAGTCTTACACATGGGCTGCACGGACTTGGTACCTGGTAATCAGTTTTCTCCTTGTTGTGACAGCATACCTCAACAAGCAGCTTGAGGAAGGAAAGGGTTACTCTGGCTCCCAGTCTGAGGGGGCTGCCCACTGCGATGGCAAGGTCACAGCAGGAGCGTGAAGTCACACTGCATCTGCACTTGGGGAAAATGCTTTCTCCTTTGTACTCAGTGTCAGACTCTAGTCCATGGGGTAATGTCACTCATATTCAAGGTGGCTCTTTCCACATCGGTTAAACCAACCTAGAAACCCTTTCACACAAACTCTTAGGTGTTTTTCTGGTCCTGTCAATTTAACAGTTAAGATTAATTGTCACTGTGTCCAACACACACACACACAGAACCTTCTTGCCTATAACTGCCATTCTCAATTCCTAACTCGGGGAACAGATGAACAGGGGTCGTAGAAACCATGTTTGGTCTTTCCAAGCACAGTTTGGAAAACTTGGCAGACCCACAAGTGTGCCCCTCCTTTGCATTATGAATCCAGCTGTTCTGGAGCCGCCTGTGTGCCAGGTCTGCTGAGGAAATGCTTCTCTCAGAGAAGACCCTCTTAGTTTCTGTGTCGATCCAGGAGCTTCCTTCAGCCCTATCTACTACCTGAAGTTGGGATGTCTGAGCCGAGCACAAGTGTCACTCAGGGGGCAGTGTGGCTGAACTCTACTTGCAATTGGTCAGGCCTGAGGCCTGCTTCTGGTTTGGTCAGGTCTGCCTATCCACCCTGACTCTATCCTGGGCTTCCTGCCACCAAGGAAAGTCAAACTTAGAAACTCAGAAGGCAAAGCCAAGCAGATCTTTGTGAATTCCAGGCTGGCCTGGTCTATATAGTAAGACCATATCAATAACAACAACAATAATTATAAACCTATAATCGACCACCCACTGAAACGACAATTGGTTTATTAACGTTGGGTAACCCTCCTCCTTCCGGGTTGGCAATACATGTTCGTTGATTGCTTGCCCAACGGCAAGCAGGAAATGGTAAGCTTTACCCAGACATTATCTAGATAAAGTCATCCTTACAGCCACTCTTGAGGTAGATGCTACTTTTCTCACTTCGGAGAAGGGGCACAAAAAATGGCGCTTGATGGAAGCGAGGTGACTTGCTTGGAATTCTTAGCAAGGAAGCTTAGGAGGGCGGGAACTCAGTCCTGGGATCTGGGACTCAGAAGCCCTTTGGCAGGCAGCAGCCCACACAGGCTGGATTCAGGCTCCAGCGACAGGCAGCCAAGGCAGCGGGCTGCGCTGACCCCCTTCCCGCCTGCAGGCGTGAAGACCCCTCTTTGGAGGAAGGAGGTGGAGGAGCCTGAGGCCAGGGAGGAGGAGCTGGAGGACGATTCGGAGTCGTCGTCGTCGTCCTCGGAGGTGGAGGAGAAGGCGGACCCGGAGAGTACGACGGAGATCGAGGAGGACCCTAGAGATGTCGACCAGCGCGAGGCTCGCTCGGTGTCCTATTGCCCGCTGCGCCAGGAGCCCAGCAACCAGCAGGTGGCGCTGCTGCGACGCTCGGACAGCGGCTTCTGGGGCTGGCTCAGCCCGTTCGCGCTGCTGGGTGGCCTGGCGGCCCCCGCGGACAGGTGAGACGCGAGGCACCGGGGGCTGAGCCGTAGGGAGGAGGGCTGCCTGAGCACTCACGTCCCCGGCCCACAGGAAGCGGGGTGCTCCGGAGGAACCGTGCGTGTTGGAGACTCGGCGGAGGCCACCGCGCCGCGGGGGCTGTGCCCGTTGTGAGATCCTTTTCTGCAAGAAATGCAAGACTCTGCATACCCACCCGGCCTACGTGGAGCACTGTATTCTGGAGCACCCTGACCTGGGTAAGGCGGAGGCCGCCGGCAGCTCCGAGCGCGTCTGCTCCCAGCCTCTGCGCCCGCAATGCTCCAAACTCTTCTATCTCTAGTGCTTTCTGCAGAACTGTCCATTCGCGCCGCTATCTGTGGCGCCTCCTTCCGGTGAGAAGGTCCACTGTCGGTTCACTGTTCCACCTGTTGTCTCACCGAACTACACGACAGAACCTAGGCACTTTCTCCCCAGACAGAACCCCGCACCTACAGCCCTGGTGACCCCGCCTCCAACACGACCTCACCTGCATCTTTTCAGACCCTTCCGGCCAGGCGAGCAGAGGCGTCGCCTGGTGGAAAATAGCCTCGGGGTTCCCTCAGCTCTCTAAGAAATTGCCTCTTTCCCTCTAACCCCTCAATAAAGTCTCTGATCAAAGCCGCCTGAGGTGGATGGAGTCGAGGATGGGACCCTCCTTTCTCTCCCCTGGGAGCGGTGGGGGATTGGGGGGCGGGACGGTTAGCAGGAGGTTCCTACAAGGTCTTCCTGGGACACGGCAGTACAAAGCGCTTGCATCCAGGGGCAGTCAAAGGCCATTCTGTCCACTCCACAGAGAAGAAAGGAGGGCACATGGCCAGGAATGCCTCTGGGGAAGTGCAGGCCGATCCCCTGCCAAAATCACACCCCCCCTCAGCCCCCAGAGCTAGCTCATGGTGGTCACTGTGTGTGTGCAGAGCATTGGTAGGTGGACGGGGAGGCAGGGAGGGCTGGAGATCCAGATGCTAAAATTAATACCGAGACGGGCTGAGACACAAAGGGAAGGCCGAGTTGCTGGTTCCTTCTCCAGGAATCCCAGCTATTCTTGGCTAGACAGCTCGAGCTTCGGAATGCTGCTGCGTGTGTGGCCTGGAGAATGGGGCCATTGAGGGCAAACAGGCCTCACCCAACCTGCAGAGCGCTACGGAGGTTGCATCCCCAGCACTCGCACTGGGTGGACCCACAAGGACCCTCTTTCATCTTCCTGATGCACCAGACGTCCCTCTTGGAGGCAAACGGGGGTGAAGATGCTCTGCTTTTGAAGAGAGGCGCATCCCCTCTTCCCATGACCATCACACACAGCTGGTTGTCCCTGGGTTGGATGTTAGAGCCTGGTCCCTGTTATCTCCATCACCAGTACCCATCTGCTTCAATTGAAAAGGGCAGGCGATTCTGTCTAAGGAGCTGGTGGCGCGTCTTCATTAACCCAGACAGGCTGAGCAGAAGCGCGTTCCCTTCTGCGCTGTGTCCTGAACCGATAGAAGGCCTCTGACAGTGAAGAGCCTTGAGCCTTCACCACATCCAAGCCTGCTGGGGGTGGGAGGTGGGGTGAAATACCATGTGATTTTCCAAGCCCTGAGCCCGAAAGACACCGTAAGGGAGGGTCCTGCAGAAGAGTCTTCATCCTCAGCTGAATTTTGCATTCTCCTCTTCAGAAGAGAACCACCCCAACCCACCCCCCAGGAGTGGGAAGGAAAAAAGTCCTTGAGGAAAAAGCTACGGGAACCTCATTTTGCCTCTCCTTCCACTCCGAGGAACCAACGCAGATCGATTTCCTGTCGGAGCCTATGCTGCCCGGAGTTTCCGGTGAGGTCCAGGGGCTTCCCAGACAGACCCCGCCCCTCAGGCGGGGGCAACCACGGTTCATTCAGTGATAGGGAGCCCTCAGAACAGGGTGCCTCCTGAGTTGGCATTCCAACAACCCATCCAGGGCAGCTCGGTGGCCCAGCGGCCCGAGCCGGTCACGCGCAGTTTGGCTTGATCCAGGTGCCAGTAGTGGTCATCTCTGAAGAAGATGATGGAGCCATCGGGCCTTGGCAGGGCGCCGCTGACCTCCTCGGGGACCCCGGCCCAGTCCCGCAGACTGCGGGGGTAGTAGGGTTCCACTTGCATGGCCCCTCGAGCCAGCACGTAGTAGCGGGAGCCCTTGAAGAGGACGAGGCGGCGCAGAGGCGGGAAGAAGAGAGCTGCGTCTGGACGTCGGGGCAGACCGCCTGCCCGGCAGAGCTGTGCGAAGCCCCACACGGATTTCGGGCCCTGGAACCTCCAACACCGACTCCCTGTGGGGCATTGGGAGAGCCAGGGTGAGCCAGAGGCTCTTAGTCATTGGCCTTCCACCCCGTCTCCCTGGTTCCCACTTCTAGCTTGAGCCTCAGACAGTTGTTACCCTTGAGCCAGTCAAAGTGTGGCTAAGTCTAGGAGTACACGATGGAAGGGAACCTGTTATGGTCCAGACTCCCAGCAGGTGTCAGCAGAGAGCACTTGCCGCTGAATGAAGCCCATCTATCCCAGGCTGGGGAGGGTAGGAGGGTAGGAAGGGGATGGGAGGGAAGGTAGGGTTTCCTGCCTAGGTGTGGAATGAAAGATTGGGAAAGTTTGAACTTTTTTTTCACTCCCCGACTACTAATAATCCCCCGAGGGCAAAGGTGTTGGTTTTGTCGACCGCAGTGTCCCCAGTCCCTCTCTCCCCGTGTTCCTAGGACAACACAAGGTACTCAGCACTGGCTGAAGGAATGGACGCTGTTCAATACAGGACCGCCACATGTCCAGCTATGTGCTTTCCACCCTTCCGTCGTTGCCTTTTATCCTGCTTCCCATCACACCTGAGTATTACTTTCCCTGTCCAAGAAACGCGTGTTTCAAAAGCTAACAGTGGCTTGCCAACCTCACACGGCAGGGACGCCAGGGCAGACGCTGCCAGACCTTCTGCTGACCTGCAGACTGGAGAGCAGTCCTCCCCCTACACGTCTCTACACGGACACCCTGGACACGTGGTACTCCCAACTCCACGGCTGAAAGGAGTCTTTCCCGGGCCACAGGTTCAACTTGAGGTATCCATTGTTGGGGGGGGGGAAGGGGGCTACCCTCTCTTCACCTCAGGCAGGACAGCCCCTCCCATCCCCCATGCTCAATCTCAGCTGGCTCAAGGCTGGTACCTTTGAAGAAGTAGAAATCTCCATCTTCCAGAGACACTGCAGCAGCCTCAATGTTGGGGGGCAGCCCAGGCCACCTTTTCTGTAGTGGGCTGGGCCCCGAAACATTGCCGTCAGCTGTGACTTCCCAGAAGTGACTCCCTTTGAAGACGTACATTCGCCATTGCCCATCTGCCCAGAGAGAAGATAAGTGTGAGGAAGGGCTATTGGCCTCCTGCTGAGTTTTGGGTAAGGTGCTGCCCTAGATCCAGTTTCCCAGATGACAAGCTGAAGGTGGGATGCCCACAGGGTGGGGTTGGGGGCCTGAGGGAACGGGGGAGTTCTTTGCTTGACCTGAGCTTGCTCCCTGAGGAAAGCATGTGATTTTTTTTCGGATTTCTATGTTCAAGATATCCCCATTCCCTTGTAATACAGCTCTGGGACACCTGAGGATGTGGAGGGGAGAAAGACGTCAGGCGTGGCTTACCTACAGTGATGGCGTCAAAGGAAGTGTGGCAGTATTTAGGACCCCTGGTTTCCGGGCCTCTGCTCTGGGACTTGTGGGGGTCCCAGGCCTCAAAGTCAGTGAATAGCTTTCCGGGGAGTTGGGTGGCTACTGAGCGTCCCAGGGGCTTCCCTTAAGAGCCAGAAAGAGAGAGAGAGGGTACATGAATAGGAGCATACGGAGGGCTCAAGACCCCCCCTTCTGCTCCACCCATGATCTGAGAAGGGCCGAAGGAAAGAGTAGGGGCGTGTGCAGCCCTGGTTGTTGGTTTTATCCAAGAGCAAACCATCCTAGAAATCTCTTCTCCCACGCAACGGCCCAAGAAAGAGTGACTTGCTGAAATAACATGAGAAGTGGGAGACCAACCGAAAGGTTTTGAGCTAAGGGCAGAGGTTTGCACTCATGAAATGCTCCAGGAAACTGCTGGGTTGCTGCGGGGAAAGCATAGCCCGCGGATGTTTACATTTCAAGGAAGCCTTAGAGAAAGGATCCAAGCAAGGAAACGGCAAGGGGAGTTTGAGGACTGGAGATCCCGGGAGGCAGAGCGTGCGGCAGGCCAGGGGCTCACCGTACAGACTCTGCACCGCCAGCACGTCGTCCCAGCTGAGCAGGGCGTCGCGGCCCAGCTTCTTGTAGTAGGGCGCCATGAGCGCGCGCGGCGCGGGCGAGTGCGCGAGGCCGAGCGTGTGGCCGATCTCGTGCGCCAGCACCACGAACAGGTTGCGCCCGCGGCGGCGGCTCAGGGACCAGCGCTCCTCTAGGTCGAAATGCGCCTCGCCCCGGCGGGGCAGGAAGGCGTGCGCCAGGGCGCCCCCTGTGAGGGACACAGAGCGTCAGGGCGAGCCCGGGACCCGGGGCACCCTCCCTCCCGCGGGCACCGCGCTCCCACGTGTGGGGTGTGGTTGCCGCCTATTCATTCCTGTCTCCGTAGAGTCTGATAGATGCTGGAGTGCGGGCAGGTGAGATGACTAAGCAGTGGCCTCTGAAGAAGTACATAGTAGGCGCCAAACTGCCAGGTCTGCAATATGAGATTCACCTTTTACTAGCTGTGTGCAGACCGCTTAACTTCTATTATGCTTCCTGAAAATAGACATGGTGCTGGAGAGCTTCTTCCTCATAGGAATGAGTGTGAATCACACTTGGTTCTTAGAACAGTGCATAGTCTAGGAACTATTAATATTGGTACCCCTAAGAAAGAAAAGGTAAGGCTTTCTGCTGTTTCTGGATCTGGGCGCTTGGTGTGTTACGTTCAGGATTCTGCAGACTTGACAACGTGCTTCTATGTGTTTGCACATTTTCTTTCTTAAAAAGAAAAAAAAAATTTGTATTGTTTTTGTGTCCAGACATGGTGGCATATGCCTCTAACTCCAGCACTCTGGAGGCAGAGACAGAGGGATGTCTGCGAGTTCCAGGCCAGGCTAGTTGACAAAGGCAGCTGAGCTATGTAGAGAGACCCTGGTTTGTTGTTTGTCTTTTTAAGTGTGTGTGTGTGATTTGTGTGTGTGCATGAATGCATGTATGTTACAGGTGTGCTCACCTGTGTGGGCCAGGGGTTGATGCTGGGATGTCTTTTTCTCTGTCACTTTGTTTTCTTCTTTTTTCTAGACAGGGTTTCTCTGTGTAGCCTTGGCTGTCCTGGACTTGCTTTGTAGACCAGGCTGGCCCTGAACTCACAAAGATCCCGCCTGTCTCTGCCTCCCAAAGTGCTGATATCACAGGCATGTGCCACCATGCCCAGCTTCTCAATCACTTTTCTAAGTTAATTTTTAAATCTTTTTTTAAAAAAAGGTTTACTTATTTTTTATACATAATGTTCTGCCTGCCTGTACACCTGCATGCCAGAAGAAGGCAACAGATCTCATTATAGATGGTTGTGAGCCACATGTAGTTGTTGGGAATTGAACTCAGGACCTTTGGAAGAGCAGCCAGTGCTCTTAATCTCTGAGCCATCTCTCCAGCCCCCTTTTTTAATCTTTTGAAACAGAGACTTTATGTAGCTCTGGCTTGCCTGAAATTCACAGAGGTCTGCCTGCCTCTGCTTTCCAAGTATGGGAGTTAAAGGTATGGGTCACTATGCCCTGTTAAATTCTCTGATTTGTTATGTGTTTGAGTATTTTGCCTGTATGTATGTTTGTGTGTACCATCTGTGTTTGGTGCCCTCAAATGCCTGGATAGGGTGTGGGATCCTGTAACTGAGGTTGTGACCTGCTATGTATGATAGGAATCAAATTTAGGTTTTTCAGAAGAGCAGCTGGTGCTCCTAACCTGAGCATCTCTCCAGCCTCCTCCATCTTTATTATTACTATTATTAATTCTGAGACAGGGCCTCTTGCTGAACCTGAAGCTTGGCCGGGTTGGCTGGCCAGTGAGCCTCCATCCCCCAGTGCTGAGACTCTGACCCCAGGTCCTGACGCTTGTGCAGCACAGAGCCGTCTCTCCAGCTTAATGACCACCAGAGTGCTCGGGTTACAGGTGTGCCTCCACACCTGGCTCCTGTGTATAGTTTTGTATAAACATGTATATTCTGTGTCCCTGTCTTCCCTCTGCCAGGGTTCCTCTGGGCCTCTCTCCCTGCTCATCATAGGAGTAAGCAAAGAGAGTTAAGCTCCTCAGTAATTGTCACTGGTATACATGGGTCCTCACAGAAATAATTAGATGTAGCTGCCTGGTCCTTCCCCTGAACACAACTTACACTGAGGCAGGTGACCCTGACAGAGGTTAGCAAATGGAACGGTGATAACGTTAGCCTAGAAGCTCCTCAAGAGTCCTTCCAGCATTGCCTTCTAGGAGCCCAGGTTGGCAGGAACTGAGAAACGTGGAGGCAGAGCCTGTCAAAGGCAGGGGGAGTATGTGCTTCCTGAATGTGCTTCAGCTGTCTCCAGCACTGTTCAGTCTGCTTAGCTCTCACTGGGCTTCCCAAACAGCCCATATTTAGATTCCTAAGGCCAGTGCTGAGCAGAATGGAAGAGTGGCTTACACTGTAGAGGAAGCCTTCAGGCTGGGGACATCTGGATCCAGCTATGGCTGTGAGCCATGAAGCACTTCTGTGAATGCCAGGGTAAAGGCCTCTTGCGCTGGTTGTCTGAGGGCAGGGGAGGAAAGGGCTGATGGAGGCCTCAGAATATCTTATGTGAGATACCTTGGAGAACAACAGAATCACAGGCCTGTCTAGAAGCAGGAGTAGACAGGCTCTCAGAATGTTCTCCAGGAATGTAGCATACTCTAGAGTTAGCAAAGTGCTTTCCACACCAAACCTTATCTGGCTGTCTTTCCGCCCTGTGGCACCCCGTGGACAGGACCTGTGATTCTCATTTTACAGAGGAGGCGATAGAGGGTCCTTTGGGGAGAGCCTGGCTTGGCTGTGGTTTTAAGGAAAATAGAAACTTCACTGCCACCCCCAGGCTGCCTCTCCTAGCCAGGTGCCCTTCTTGCTGTGTGGAAAGGGGTTTTGTGGCAGCACCTGGGCCGTCGAAGGCATTGGCCAGCCCGTCATTGTGGTCCCCTTGGAAGAAGGTGAGGCGGATGTCAGCAGGGCCTGTGGCTGGGGCCTCCCAGAACTCCAGCGCTGACACATTGCTCCACAACTGGAAGGCAGCTCGAACGGCCCCTCGAACAGCTGGCTCAGGCAGGTGTTCAGGCCAGTTCACCAGGTGGTAGGAAAGATGCTGCTTGTACCATTTGTTACCTGTCATCCAGAAAGGCCACATGAGTCAGGCTGCTGCTGAGGCTGGTCCCCACTGGCCCAGTAAGATGGGTTGGCCCGGCCCCAGAGAGCCGTTGATCTGATAGGGAACACTCAGCCCTAGCCTTGAGCAGCCTCCCATTTGATAGGAGGGAGATAGGGCCCTCTCACCCTGGGAAGACTCCAATTTAGTGGCCCAAAGGTACCACGTGATATTAGAGATGTGGCTTCTGCCTGAAAGAGACCCCCTTCAAGGATCAGCCTGAACCCTTGGCCTCGGTCTTATTCGTTCTCAGAGCCTGAGAAAGCTACAGGCCTCCCGCTGACAATCACTCTGAGGCCCATGCTCGATGTCCTGGACAGTGGTGGCCCCTGAGGTCACAGCTGTGACTGCCCCAGGCGCTCTCTCCATCCTCACAGTCTCCTGCCGTCTCCCAGAGACTCTACCCTGCACTTGCCAGAACCTAGGGCCTGCAGCTGGCCAGCAACCAAAAAAACCCATAGAGCTGAGGTCTCTCCCTGCCCCCTTGACCTCCTCCCTGCTTTCTTGGGGGACTCTAGAGAGCTCCGAGTTGAAGACAAATAAGAACAAAGGGTGTGTTTTGTCACAGGCCCAAAACAATTTTTCCATCTCTTCTTTCTTAAGCTGTTTTCCCTTTGCCCCAAACCTCTGCCCCTCCCTGAGGGCTGGGACTCTGGCCTCTGCTGTAGCCCCAGGCCATTTATTTCCCTGGACTCATCTGCAGTTTGCTGTACAGCCAGGGACAGAGTAGCCAGAAAGTCTGCCTTCTGGGTTGGTCAGAGATGGCCTCTGAGTTGGTCAGGGATGGCCTCTGAGCCCTGTAGCTCAGAGACTGAAATCCCAAATGAAACCCCTCATAGATTGCAGGCAAGATTCCCCAGGCCCAGACCTTGGTGCCTGTGACCCGGGAAGGTGCCTGCCCACAGCTTCGGGGTGGAGTGGAGATAAAGCCGGGCCCTGACCCCTGGCCTAGTGTTCCTACAGTACCACATGAATAAGCAGAAGAGGCACCAGGCCCCACAAATCTGCCTAAATATCACTTGGTCCCGCGAAAGCTTAGCAAGGGCTGAGATTCCCGAAAGTGGGGGCAGGGTGTGCGCCACCTCCATTCAAGGCAATGCCTCTCCTTGGTCTTATTTGGCCTGGCAGCCACCCAACCACTGCCTCTCAGCCAGTGACCAGTCCCTTAGGGAGAGAAGAGGGAATTATTCTGAGGAAGGGAGGGAGACAGGGAAGGTAGAGGGTAGGGATCCAGAGGTGTCCACCCAGGCCGGATCATTCTTTACCATGAACATGCTGCTGCTTGCTCTAAGTCTCCACATGGCCTAGACCAGCGTGCCCCGGGCTCTCCTACATCCTGTTGTGACTGACACCCAGACTCCTCCCGACCACCATCACCAAACCTTTAACCCTCTAGCAAGCAGTATAAGGTGGCCCCTTCTTCAGTTACGGTCTGTTGTCCCCCTTCCACCCACAAGGCAGGAAAGAGGGAGGGTGGTAGTCATTTCAGTAGCCAGTAAAGATGAAAGGTCTCCAGAAAAAAAAAAAAATCCTATCTGAAGTGGGCTGGGGGAAGGGTAGGGAGAATGAATAGGAACAGAAATTGAGGGGTGGGAGGGAAGAGTGTTTTTCTTGGGAGGCACTAGGAAGGAAGGAACTGGCTGGGGGCGGGCAGCATTAGCCTGACCTCTGTCCTCTTCTACCTTGGCCCCCAGGAGAAGGCTGGTTGTTTTAGGCCCTATTCTCAAGTTCTACCTGGGCAGGGCTGCTTTTTATGATATTCCCAGGCTCTCGCCATGTGCTATTAGCCACTATGCCCTCTCCCCAGGGTCCTGAAGAGAAGAGGGAAGGGAAGGAGCTGAAGAGGTCAGGGATACCAAAACTAAAAGTTTAGAGTGGGAAGGACAGTGTAGTCCTGACTCCCAGCAAGTAACTGATGATAGAAAGGATATAGGCTGAAACTGTAGTACCGCACAGTTTAAAGGAAATGGTGGAATCTCTCCAAGCCTCAGTTTCCCCCTTCGTACAGTGGGGTTAATAAGGGCTTACTTTTTGGAATGGCATCATGACACTGCCTGAAATGTGGTGGAGGTTAGACATTACCCCTTTGCTTGGATTTCCTTTTCCAGCTCAGATGCACCACCCCGCTCTCCAACCCACCAACTCTGTGAAGGAACAGGGGAGTTAGAAAACAGCCCTTCAGGCACAGAGAGGGGCAGGGATTTGGGCTGGGCTTGGCAGACACAGCACAGACGAATCCAGGATGCTCAGTAAAATTTGAATATGGAAATTTAAATACAATTACTTATTGTTCACCAGAAGTTCAAGTTTAACTAGGCACCCTGCATTTCTCTGGCAGACAGGTACTCCTGACTGCTTGCTACAATGCATGCAATCAGATCCTACCTTGGGGGCAGGAGGAGGTGAGATGCAGCCAGAAAGAAGCAACCCCAGAGCTCAGGCTCAAGTGTTTCTGAGCCTGCCTGCTTCTCACTGCATCCCTTAAGGCCATCTTGCACTTGGTTGTCTGGGATGGCTCTCCTTTGACCCTTGTGCAAGGGAGTATGAGGGATCAGAACTGAGTGCCATGATTTTGTCACGACAGCTGATATTGAACCCAGTCCCTCGGACTCCAGTGATCTCTCTGCTCTGGCCTGTCGTGAGCTTGTACCTCCCCTTTTATACTTCACTCGTCCATTCTATTGCCCAGGAACACAATTGGATGTACAGCACGCTGACACCAAGGACATCTTGACCCCAGCGCCAGGACACCAGAGTTGACTGTGGATGAATGCGGTCATTTAGAGCAGGGCAGCCGGGGTGGGCGGACAGGTCGATGCAGCAACAGTGGACCAGCACATGCCTAGAAATGGCTACCCTTCAGCTGCCCACCATCCCCTTATACATTAGTTAAGACAAGAAAACAAACTCTGTGCACAGTGAGTGTGGTTGGTAAAAACGGCAAGATCTAAAAGTGGCCACGGTCCAAAGGGCGCACAGTAAAATGAACCATGCTTGAAAACCTCATCTCGTGAGCAACCTTGAAAGCTACAAAAACTGATCAAAGAAAAACTTACTCCATCAAAGCAATTTCTTTACTAAAATTCCACACAGTAAAACTTAGCATTTGTAGAAAATTGACAGAAGGATCAAATCTTCATCAACCTTAGATGGGATAGTATTTGCCTCTGGGATATTTGATTGCGGGAGGGAGAGGAGAAGAGAAGGAGAAGGAAAAAGAGGAAGAGAGAGAGGAGGACAGGGAGAGGAGGAAACGAGAGGAGGAAAGAAGGAAGGGAGAGGTGTGGACTGTGATGTAGGTCAGTGGTATTACTCACAACTCGAGTTCAAATCCCAGCACTGGGAAGAAAGGATCAGGAGACAAGGAAATTTCCCAACAGGAGAAACTGTACAGAGTACATGATGGGCTTTGATGAAATGTTAAAAAAAGGCGGATCCCCCAAACAGAAAGCAGATTAGTGTGGTTGCTAGGGCAGGCAGCAAGGCACAATGGGGAGTTAACTGCTAATGGGCATGGGCTCCTTAAGAGGATAATAAAAACATTCTGGAAGGAGGAATGAGCTTGTGGTAATGGTTGGACAATTCTACAAATATACTAAGCCCCATTAAATTGGATACTTAGAGTGGGCAAATTGCATGGTGTGTGAATTCCATATAAATAAAACTGATTTTTTTTAATGCTACAAACAGAATAAAATTCACCAACGGATCACATCTTGGTTGAATAAGTATTATGAAAAAGAATGGATTCTTCTGGAAATAATTTCAATATAAGCGAAAACTACTGACAACAGTTTAACTGCCCCTGCATAGAAAATTGTTTAGAGAATGAAGAGGGCTTGATGAGGTTTAATGTGGAGATATATGTACAATGAAAGCTCATCAATGCAGATATAATTTAGAGTTAAATATCTGTATTCATGACTATGATCCTTGAGTCTGCCCTAGGGAAGAGCAGCTACCCCCATAGTCTTGAGTCCTCAGGTCAACCACTTTTTGGCCATGGGCTTTTATAGGCACTGGGAAATTCAAGTCCAGTTCAGTTTCAGTGTACTCACCTGGCTTTGCAAAGCGTTTCTTGCGCCTCATTTTGGCCCGGTGTCCAGCAAACGGGGCACTAATCCTCTCTGCCCAAGCTGCATGACTGCCAGTATCTGCAACCCCACAGCGTGGACGTGTCATCTGTTGCAGTGTGGCCTGGTCCAGCACACCACTGACGGGCAGCTGGGACACCCACTGGAACTCTCTGCCAGAAGGAATGGAGAGAAAAGGCTACAGAGGTGGGGTCACGGGGAGCTTGAATCTCGCACTCTTTCACATCCCTCCATCATACCTGAGGGCATTGCTGAACTGCTTGGAGGCTGGAGTTTTGGTGCCCTGCTCCCTGAGGTATCCATACTTCTCCAGGAATGCCTGGGGGTTGGGGGTGGAGGAGAGACAAACATCAGTTCTCTTCTCTTTTCTTCCCGCCATGCCACGTCCTTGTTCCCTCCCTCCTACAAGGGCCTGAGGCACATAAACCCAGACCAGTTCTCCTTCTGGTCCCGAGATTGTTTGCAAACCATAGCAGAAAGAGTTCTGGGATTAAAGCCCGAAGGCCGTCATTGACTAGCTGGAGGGTCACAGACAAGCTCCTCAATACATCTGAACGTCTAGTTTTGGTATAATCTTCTGGTGGTGCCAGGGATCTAACAGGGAGTGCTGGACAGTGATGGACTCTGCAGGTGGGCTGGTCTGGGTTTGAATTCAAGCTCTCAAGTTACTTCTCTAAGCTACATGTTTCTCAGCTACAGAGTGGTTGCTATTAAGAACTTACTCTTTTATAGGGACTGGTCGTCACAGAAACACTCAACACAGTGTCTGGCACACAGGAGGGACCCACACTGAGCAACAAGACCACCCACACGCATCATATTTGCTTTGAAACATCTGAGGGATCTGGGAGTTGATTGAGTGCTGGCTCTGCCCTGCTTGGTCTTGCAAAAAAAAATTATTGTTCTGATTTTAGCTTCTTAAATTCTCTTCTCCTAAAAGGCAAGGATGTTAAAGTCATTTGACATCAAATATGCTTACTCACACCAACTTTTTTTGTTTTTTGTTTGTTTGTTTTGGTTTTTAGAGATAGTTTCTCTGTGTAACAGAGCCTGGTCATCCTGGACTTGCTTTCTGGAACAGGCTGGCCTCGAACTCACAGAGATCCATTTGCCTCTGCCTCTTGGATTCTTTTTCACCTGATATAAAAATACAACTTTCTAGAGAAGCATATTTTGAATTAGAAGTCTGCAACTCCTTTGAGAGGCTCTGCGGAAAATAAAACAACTAGATAATGTCCCATGATCTTCTAGCCATTTATTGAATGTATACCCTCACATACACAGAAGATGGGCTCCCAGGGACCAAGTTCTTGGTGCCATTTGAGAGAAGAAGGTGATTCATTACCTCACCTATCACCAGTTCTGAACTTTGGGGAGCTAGTGTGCTTGGACTTCTGCTTGCCCAGAGCATAATAGGCCCCATAAACCACACCTTGGGTATGAAAAAACAAGTTTCTCCTCGCCCCATTTTCTTCCTACATTTATCCCAGGCTTGCCCTGAATTCCCAGTGTAGGCAAGAATGACCTTCACTGACGATAAATGACCTCATCTTCCTGCCTTTATCTCTGAGTGCTGGGATTACACATTCACACCACTGTGGCTGAGGACTGAATACAGGTCCATTCATGCTCGGCAAGCACCCCACCAACTGGGCATCATCCCCTGACCTTCAGCTTACAGTGTCTGAGACAGGGCCTCACTTTGTAATTCTGGCTCACCTGGAACTTATTATATAGACCAGGCTGGCCTTGAACTCACACAGACCTGGCTGTGTCTGCCTCCTGCATGCTGGAATTAAAGAAGCATGCCACCAGGACCAGCCCCAATGTCTCCTCTGTTGGCTTATCCATACAGCAGTAATTTTCTGTTTTCCTCGTTTGCTTACCCTCACCTTTCTTTGCTGTATTTACTAACTCAAAGTCATTCTAGTCACAGCTGCTGCCTCAAGCCAAACACACGGATGGAGGAGAGGCCGGAGTCTCAAAGGACTGGCAAGCTTTCTCTCCGTGGATTTCACTTACATCCATTTTGCATTTTCCATGCCAGTGTACCTCTGTGATCCCGGCACTTGGAAAGCAAGGGAAGCTTCAGATACATAGCAAGTTTGAGGTCAACATGGGCTGTATGGGTCTCTGTCCCCCTCTTCACCCCCCAAAATAAACAAAAAAGCAGGGGCTGGAGAAATGGCTCAGCATTAAGAGAACATACTGTTCTTGCAGAAGACCCAGTGCCCACATGGTAGTCCACACACACACCTGTAACTCCAGTTCCAGGGGACCTGACACCCTCTTCTGACCTCTGCGGGCTCCTGCATGCATGTGGTGAACAGGCACATGCATACACATTACAAAACATTTAGTATTTTTTAAAAATCCAAAACAAGCTGGGGCAGGGGGGGGGTGGCACACATCTTTAATCCTAGCACTTGGGAGGCAGAGGCCAGGGGATCTCTGTGAGTTCGAGGCCAGCCTGGTCTACAGATCGAGTTTCAGGACAGCCTGGGAAACACAGAGAAATCCTGTCTCAAAAAACCAAGATCAATTAATTAGCTAATTAATTAATTAAAGTAAGAAATAATTTTAAAAAATAAGCAAACAAAACAAAACCCTGACTATACTTTTTTGAGATTCAGGTCCCCTCCCCCCCATATACAATGTGAAAATAATATGAACCTCACAGGAACTTCAGAAAGACTACAGACAATATGCACAGAGTGTGGCAGTACATGCTTGTGACCCTATTACTCAGGAGACTGAGGCCAGAGGGTCTTTTGCTCAAGATCAGCTTGGGATAGTGAGTTCAAGGCCACCCTGAGCTACACTGTAAGGCACTATTTCAAAAATAAATAGCAAATAAAGCAATGCACATCTGGCACAGTGCCAGACACAGTGTACATGCCCAGCAAGTGCTGTTTTCATTGGCTCACCTTAGCAGGGAAAATTAGCCACCAGCTTTTGGAATGCAGCCCGCCTGTATCTCTGTGCTCTGTTTAGGGACTACTACTTGGCACTCACTTCTGCCAGGTCCAGGTTCTCTTCTGCAACCCTGCCCTTTCCCTTGGTGAGGCTGGAAAGAGGAATTGACAAGGAAGCCCTTTAGTTGGACCAGTGACTTTCAAGAGATCAGAGCACAGGTCAGCCTGGCTGGCACTCCCTTGTTTCCCCACAAACCCGCCTAGACTTTATCAGGGAGTTTGCTGAGGTTCTGTGACAGGGGAGAGGAAGGGAAGTTGGGGTGGGACACCGGGGCTGTTTCCTGGCTGGGCGGCATTGCCTGGCACTCTGGAAACAAGCTGGGGCAGAGGTGGGTTCAGAGGTCATCAGAGGGGAAGTCTGGCCTCTACAGTGGCTTAGCAGAGTTGAATTCCCAGTAAGGAGAAAGAACACAAGCCCAGGACACCAGCCAAGTCGAAGCACCAGAGAATGAGAAAAAGGCATTTTAAGAATTTGACATTTAATATTTCCATAGTAGCACTCAAATATTATAATGGGGATCATCTGTATTTATGGACTTTCATGCTTATGCATAATAACATATTTATGCATTTAAAATGACATACAGGAAGGGGCCCCTTGCTACTGTTAGTGCTTGGAAGTTCTGGGCAGTAGAGGAGAGAGGAGGTAATCAAGTTTCCTGCCTCTGGAACTATCCTTAACCCTCTTTGCTGTGCCGTCTCTGCCAAGATGAGAGAAATGCCCGACCTTGCATGGGAGACAGACCAGGGGTGGGGTGGGTGGATACCTGTGTGACAATGAGGACCAGAGGAATCTCACAAGACCCAGACTGGTGGCTGAGTCCCAGGCCTCATCCTTGTCCATCGCTTGCCCCTTTGGGGTTGGAATCTCTCCTACTGGCTTCTATTTTCTGAGGCTTGCCTTGTGACTCTGAACTCCATCCAGGGCCACCCCTTTCCCCCTTTCCTGAAGGTAGTGCCAGGCAGATCCTTGAAGTTCAAGCAAGTGTCTGTCTCCTTCCCTGGTCTCTGCTGCCTGTTCTCTCTGCTAGGGAGCCCAAGGCCAGATCTAAAGGGAGAGGAGGCTGAGGGCCTTGCCCTTTAAGGTGATTCATTCTGCGTTGACCTAAAAACTTGTGCCAACATGCCTTGCCCATCTTGAGTAAGGATGGTGCCACTTTCCTGGGGAGTCATCTCTGAAAGTCCCTGGGAGTGGCTGTGGTGCCTGGGTAACATGAACATGCTCACAGGATCAGCCAGCTGGGTGGGACTGTCACTCTAGAGGATTCTGGCCATGAGATGGTGTGTGTCTAGCTCTGCCTGTCTGATGTCTGATGGAAGGGGAAATTCTGGCCATTTATTTTACTTTATTTTTGCAGTTGCTATCTTTTATTTATTATGTATCCAGTATTCTGCCTGCGTGTATACCTGCATGCCAGAAGGGGGCACCAGACCCCATTATAGATGGTTGTGAGCCATCATGTGGTTGCTGGGAATTGAACTCAGGACCTTTGGAAGAGCAACCAGTGCTCTGAACCTGGGAGCCATCTCTCCAGCCTAATTCTGGCCACTTCTGAGCATTATGAGGCAGAGTCCAAAACTGGGCACTGGACTGAGAGTCAGGTGAACCCCTGCTGCTGGTGTGCCGTTGGGCCTCTGGAGGGACTGGATTAGAGCCCTAGATGGAGCCTAGCCCTGTCCATCATTGTAGATAAATGACCATGTGTATACTCTAACAGAATTGCCTTACCACTCTCTGTCTCGGTAGGCATCAGGTAGAAGACCACTGCCTGACTGTTCTCACCACAGCGCCCCCAAATTCAGTAAGACACTCTGGGAAAGCTCCCTGGAAGTCATCCCGCTGAGAATGTTATTTTACCTTCTGCAGTCATGGGGCTTTATTGCCAGAAGGAACCTTTTGCCAGGCGACTCTAGTAATCAGCCTTTTAAATACTCTCTGCATCAATTTTAGAAGCAAAAATAAAGCAAAGAGGCCAGCGAGATGGCTCAGCGGGTGAAGACACTCGCCACCACACTGGGTTCCTTGTCGTACTCTAGTTCATGGTTTCTGTCTCCACAAGGGCGCACAGTGGGTTCCACCTCTAGCTATGAGCCAAGTTAAGATGGAAGGGACAACAAGCTGGCGTCCTGCCTTGACCTGCCCTCTATGGAAAGAAGGTCTATGGTGACCAGAGACACAGGCAGTCCTTAAACCTGTGCAGGTTTCTAGGTGTTATGCCTCCTTTGAACCTCACAGCCACCTTTCGGGAAGATCCTATTCCCATGTTAAAGGACAGTCGGAGGAACACCATGTCATGCTGAAGTGTCCCAGGGAGGGGTAGAACCGGTGATGGAATGCAGACCCCCTGAGAACCAGCCAGGGGTCTTGTTGACATCTGCATTGGTGATTCTGCAGCTTTCATGCCAGACTGGGGATGGTGTGTGTGTGTGTGGGGGCGGGGAGCAGGCAGCTCTCCCAACCTGGTCCTGGGAGCAGTGGCTCTCAGAGACAGCTGAGGTGAAGCTGGGGCATGGCAGAAAGGAGAAGCTGCTTGGAAGGTGGACTCTGTGGCTCAGATGGATGCAGGACCCTCCTTCTCTTCACACCCTAACAGATCATCTGATGCCCACAGGTTCCCAAAAGAAGGACCGTGTTCCTTCAAAAGGGCCAACGTCTGCTTCCAGAATGCTCCTCTTCCCTGGCTCCTGAGGGCTAGGGAAGGCCTGGTGGTGGGATTAGCCCAGCCCTTCTCCTGTGGATTGGACCTAGGCTTTCCCTTCCCATCTAACTCCTTTTCTCCTTGAACCCACCCTGTCATTCACAAGGTTCTGTCCTGTTGTAGCATAGATAACACTTGAAGTATTCTTTCTTTTTGTCCTTAGGCAAGATGCAAATCTCCTTCAAGATTCCTTCTTATTCCACCCCTTTCTTTAGGGACAAAGTCTCAGCCTGTAGTTAGGCAGGCCTTGAACTAGATCCTCTTGCCTAAGCCCCAAAGGGTTAGGGTTACACTCTTTCTAATGCAGAAGTCCCTTTTGTCTACACAAAATGAGGCTTGTAGGGCTAAATTTTGGGGTGCCGGATAATGCCTGAGCCATGACTGAGTTCAAGGAGAAACTCAACAGACTCTCCTCACTGGTGTCCTGCCTCCATTACACAGCTTTTTACTAGATTTCATTGTTTTCAAACTGGGTTGATAAATACTTTTCCACCAGCTTGCGGTCCTCCGTGACCTGGGATCTCTTCTTGTGCTTCTGTTTACCCTCTGCTTATGAGTCACTATGCTGAGCTCTTGGGAACGGCTTCCACGCCCAGGCTTCTAGTTTCTGACTCACAAAAAGTCAAATGAATGGCTCTAGGGTATGAGAAAGAGACACTACATCTTGGCGCCGATACTCCACAGAAGCCTAAGAAAGTCTCCAGAGAACTGAACAGCTCAGCCTCTTGTACTGTGCGCTGGGGGCTGCTCCGCAGATAAGGGTAAGTCACTGAGAAGGAGGCAGGAAGTCTGGTTGTTGTAGAAAAGCTCCAAACAAAGCTGAGGGATAGATACATAGGTTCCCCTGGGAAAGTTTGTCGTCCGACATAGGACAGACATTGGCTGGGAATGGGGTCCAGGGTGGTGCTGTCATTCATTAATCCCATCTTGCAACTCAGCACTGGGGGTCTCTCTCTTCCTACTTAGGAGTATTGTGAGTAGCTCCAGTTTCTCTGAGGGGACAACAATGAACTTGTTCATATCGCTTTGAAAGCAGTAAATCCCCTCCCAGGCAAAGCCCACTCCGGAAAGCCCTCAGCTTCATCACTGTGTGCACACAGGGAAACAGATCCGGGCACACGGGATATAGGAACAGACATAATCTGAGGACACAGACACATCCAGATGGACATGACCTACAATCCTAGCCCTGGGGAGGCAAAAGCAGGAAGATCACAAGCTTGAGGCCATCCCGGACTATAAAGCAAGACCCTGTCTCAACAAACACAAAACAAAAACGCCAAGCTAAACGAACACTATAGACACAGATACAGCCACACAGGCAGATGCCTGTACACATACACAGAGATGCACAGCCTGCCACACAGGCTCAGACAAACACTAAAGCCAAACAATCTCAGATGTCATTTGGATTTTACCTCCTGATTTTACTACAGCCCAGAGAAGTGAAGGAATTAGACCATTATCCCACAGATTATTTTCTTTTCTTTCCTTCTACACATCTGTTCTTCTCCTGGCTTCCCTGGACTGTAAGTCTAGATCACTGATCTAAAACCCTTCTTCTAGCTGGGCGCAGAGGCACATGCCTATAGTCCCAGCGCTCTGGGAGGCAAAGGCAGGGGAATCTCTATGAGTTCAAAGACAGCCTTGTCTACAGAGTCTGGGACAGCCCACCCTCCACAGAGAAACCCTGTCTCGAAAACCCAAAACAACAACAACAAAAACCCACCTTCTTCTTAACCTGGGTGTGGAGATGGATGCTTTTAATCCCAGTATTCAGCAGGCAGAGACAGGCAGATCTCTGTGAGTTCATGACCAGCCTGGTCTACAGAGGACAGTCCAGGATAGCCAGGGCTACACGGAGAGGTCCATTGTCAATAGCCCCCGCCCAAACAAAGCATTTCTGTGTGCACTGCAGGCATGTAAAGCTCTAAATTTCATCAAATGAATACTGCTTTAACTAAATCCTTAAGTATTACTGTGTAATATGTTTTCCAGTTTTTCCTGTGAGCCTATTGACTTGTGGGTAATTGGTAAGTGTGTTGTTTAATTTTTAAATATTTACAGGTTTGCTGGAGATCTTGTTATTGATTCCTGATTTGGGTCTGCGTTAGTCAGAAGACATAAGCTGCAGTACTTCTGTTTGGAAATGTATTTGGACTTACCTTCTAACCCGGAGTATGGCTGTCTTGGTAAAGAATTCACACGCACTTGAAAAGAATGTGTATTCTGGGACTCTCGGGTGGTTTTTCCTCAGTATCAATTGACATAATTAAGTCTTCTACATCCTTAGCTATTTCTTTGTCTTTTTAATTTACTCCTTGTGAGTGTGTATATGCACGTGCATGCATGCATATGTGCCACATGTGTGGAGGTGAGAGAACAACTTTCTAAGTAGTTTCCTTCCCCTGGGGGCTTGAACTGAGGTAGTCAAGCTGTCAGCCTTGCTCAGCAAGTGCCTCTACCTACAGAGACATCTCAACACCAGCCAGGTAGAGGGTATATAAACATCTGTGCTGGAGATCGAACCCGGGATCTTACACATATTAGGCACTGCTTAAAAATCCCAGGTGTTTTTGTTTTTCATTTATTTAACTTTTTGAGACTTTTGGGGGGGTGTCTTTTGTAGCCTTGTAGAATTTGCTATGTAGCCTCAAACTCAGAGATAAGCATGCCTCGTCTCCTGAGTATCAGGAACAAAGGTGTGCACCACCATGAGGCTATAGGTTTTTGTTTTTAAAAGTATATTTGTTCTGTTTTTTTTTCCTTTTCTTTGTTTTTTGTTTTTGTTTTTCTTGACATAGGGTTTCTCTGTGTAACAGCCCTGGCTGTCTGTCTGACTGCCTCCCAAGTGCTGGGATTAGAGTCATATGCCATCACACCCAGCTATTCTGCTCTTGTTTTGTTTCGGATTTGGTTTTTTGGTCTTTGTGTAGCCTTGGCTGTCCTGGAACTCTCTCTCTGTAGACCAGGCTGACTACAAACTCAGAGACTGCCTGCCTCTGCGTCTCAAATACTGGGATTAAATGTGGGCTCCACCATGCCCAGGCTTTGTTCTGCTCTTTATTGCATTAGGGCCGTTCAAACTCTCCAGCTCTCCAAAACATACCACATCTTAAGCAGGGAATGGTTTTTGTCTACAGTCACACCCTTGGGGGAGACTAAAGCCGAAGGGCCACCGCGAGCCTGAAGCTACAGAGTGAGACTTTGTCTTAAAACGCAAAACAAAAGGAAAAAGAGGCCTCAGACTCTCCCCTCCAAAAGAAAAAAAGAAATCTCAGCACATGATACGTGATTTCATGTATACAGAATATGCAGCTATTTAGAGGCAGGTCTGTGCAAGGCTTTTGTTCCGGGCACATGTGGGTGGGGTGTATGTGTGGCGGCCTCAGCTTAGCCCAGTGCAGCCCTAACTGTAACTGTCTGCTTACAGTTACGATCATCACGCCAGTGTAACACTTCCCACTTGACACAGCCCGTCTCTACTTCACACCAGGCACTTCCGATTAAGGAGTCTAGCAATGCGTGGCCGCATAACTTCATTTTCCTACCCCACCCCCTCACTTCTTGTGCACATCTTGCATGCCTTATAGAGGTCAAGGTCCTGGATTATTTTTCTAAAGCCGGTTGTCTTTTAAGGAAATTCCAGCAAGGGACAAAACAATTCTATGTCCACCCATTTCTGAGCCTTGGTCTCACTAGGCCATCTTCAACACTAAAGTGCGGTATCACTGTAGTCACACATGGACGCCTGGGGAATTCAACTCTTGTCCATTTTGTTCCCACCAGACCTTTGCCATCTTCCAGACCTGCCCAATTGCCAGATTTTTTTTTTTTTTTTGTCTGTTCCCTGTCTTATAGCAATTGACCTCACACTGTCTCAACTTGCACATGCTGCGGAAATCTTCAGGCCAACATCTGCAGTGAACCCCCATACAGACTTATGACACCCCCTCAAGCCTAGTTCCCCTCCCAGTGATCCACTGCTTAGATAATCCCAGCTGCTTCAACAGCTCTAAGTTCTGGATTTTGCCACCAGAGCTCAGCAGGACTCTGTGCTCTGTCTTCAGTTTACTATCCTGTGCTGCAGTCAGGGAACTGTGTCCAAGCCAAGCACAGGGGAGGTGGTGGGCTCACCGCCAGAGCTCCCAGTCTGTGATGGCTGTGTCTCCCTCAGTGACCCAGGGCTCTGGTTGAGAGTCAGAATGTGAGAGAACAGCCCCAGACATTTTGGGGTAGGGAGAAGCTTCCCTGGTGTGCTTTATCTAAAAATATGATCCAAAGTATTTGTGAACTTAAGTATTGCTTTATTTTACCAAATCTTGGAGAGTAGGTTTTTTTTTTTTCTTGTCTATTTTGCTTTATTGGCTTGGTTTGGTTTTGATTTTTGATACAGGGTCTCATGTATCCCAGGCTGGCCTCAAATTCACTGTGTAGCCAAAGATGACCTTGAACTTCTGATACTCCTGCTTAGAGCTCCTAAGGACCTGCTAGCATTGCAGGTTTGTGCCATGGTGTTTGATTTTTTTCCCCAGACATACCTTGTCACAGCCATACTCACAGCAGCATTACTAGGAGCTGCAGCCCTCTGCTGCCTATTGGCCAATGCTGAACTGATTTACAAGTTTTTGTTCTGTGTTATTGTTGTTGGAAATCCAGACTCCTAGCCAGAAGTTCCAAATCTAAGGCTTAGTGCTCCAAGATAATGATACAGATAATTCTGACATTAACAACATTGAGAATGTCTTTGTTAGACTGCTTTCTACGTACTAGGAACCAGGCTGCGCATTTAAGATACACAATTTCAATGAAATCAAATCAACAGTCTTGTGAACACAAGGGGTATTACTGTTAACTGGTTAAGTGACTTACCCTGGCGTACATGCAGGTCTGGAACCCCTTTGTAAGCAATGCACATTTTAACTGTGCACAGAAACACAGACTCTCTCACACACAACTGAGTTCTTGCATAGATACACATAGATGTACACCCACTACACATTTCCAGAGTGTTTGTGCTTCTGAAACATTTTATTTTTATGCCCAGAGTTTAAAATCCCCTTCCCCCAATTTATGTTAAAGAGATTGGAAGGGACTCAGTCTGCTAGATATTAAATTTCCCAAGCATACCCCAAGATGAAATTCTCTCCATCCGGGCCCACCACAGGCATGGGCGGCAGAGATACTGACTCTGTTCCTCTGCCAGGGGTTGCCTAGGGGTGGTGGGGTGCGACTCTTAGCAAGACTTGGCTTTGTAGTCAGAAGCCCTCTGGGACCTTATAACTCTGCACTTGATGCTGTATGAGTTCATTTCGGAGAGACAAGCGAATCCTTACATGTGACAGTGGAGAGTGCCTCCTCCTGCAAAAGGAAGGGCTGAATGAGTTGGAGAGAGGACTGCCTGTTAAGACAAGGACATTTCCAGATATCCCCGAGTAGAGATGGGAGCTAGTGAAAATGGAAGGAAGCAGGGCAGGGGATTAAGTCTGGGCACACAAGTTGAAAGCTTATTTCCACCACTGCTTACATTAGTGGAGACCTACGTCCTATTGAGAGGTGCTTCTCGGTCTGTGTGTGTGTAATTGTTGTTAATAGAATCACAAAGTAGAACACACCCCTTACATCGACCCCCACTCCATCTCACAAAGGTTCTGCTGTGTTACCCGCACCAAGCAGGATTGAGGAAAGTGAAATTAGAAATCTTTTGAGGCTTACCTCTGTCTCATCGCCTCACTTTCGGTACTGAAGCACTACGTAAAGCTCCCTAATACACGGCTCTGCAGACTCTCCCCGTTTGACAGATTTAACTAGTTTTGAGCAGTTTAAAAGGCTTGCTTTGGCGAGGCAGGAAAGCGCAAACCAGGATACAGTCGCTCTGGCCAGTCAGTAGGACCCTCTGCACTGCACACAAGCTAAGCGTCTGGTCTCCCCAGCTTAGCGGTGAAGCTGGGGTTCTCTCCCCACTCTAGCCCGTCTGTCTGTCCCGTCCGATCATCTAGCCATGCGACATCACAGGCCTGTACGGTCCCAACAGCCCTGGCACAGGACTCAATCCCGTCCCATCTCTTTGTGTGTAAGTTGTCAGGGCGAGGGGACGCTCGGAGGGGACTGCGAATGGTGTTCCCCTTCTCCACCGGGCGCAACCCCTACCTCTGCCTCCTGGCGCAGCTCCGGGCGACCGCGCCTGGCGGGCTGTGCGTCCCCGCAGCCACACAGCAGCAGCGGCAGGGCGCGCAGCAGCAGGCTCACGCCAGCCACCATCGCGGCGAGCGGTGGACGCTGGTGGTCAGCTGCGCCCGACTCCCGTGGATGCCAGCTGGTCGCGGCCCGCGAGCTGACCCGCCAGGTCCCCGCTCCGTCTCCGCCCAAGGTCGTCCGCACCGGCGTAAGCCTGCCGGTGGGTTGTCGGTCGGAGGACCGAAGGGGCGGAGAGGGGCGGGAGTGCCGGCGCCGCCCCACCCATCGGCGCGGCCACCCGCCCAAGCCTCTTCCGCCAGCGGGATGCAGCCTTGCCCCGTGCCGGCTGCCACTTGGTCCGGGTCTCTCCAGGAAGGGCTCGGGAGATTAGGACTCCTAGTCTTTCAGTTACCTAACACTTTGGTAACGAGGAGTCCCGGCCTACAGGAGGCTTGAGGTTTCCGTCAGGTGCGGACCGAGGCTGGGGGGCGGGAGCTGGGGGCTTGGGTTTGAGATGGGCTCCTTTAGAAATGCCCTGAGTCCAGCTCCAGCCACTAGCGGCCTGTGTGCTCTTGGGCTACTCACCTTTTCTGTGGAAAATGGGGATTTGAATACGTCGATCTTTGGCATTTGGGGGAAGATTCAATGAGATAGTGCCTGTTCATATGTAAGCCTGGTGCTTGGTATCCCACAGAACACCAATGTAGGATGCAGTGGTGCGGCCTTTGGCAAAGGATCAGCTACTTCAAGTGTCGCTTTCTTCATCAGTAGGAGAGCATATGACATTTAGTTCCCAGAATAGCATGAAAACGAAGGGTGTACATCGCAAAAGACTCTGTATAGCCTATATAGTGTGTAAGAGCAGAATGGAAAGATTCAGCCTTTGCTACGCACATACTGAGCAAAAGTGAACTCCTCCGTGTCTACCTTTGACAGTGAGCGCAGGTTTCTGTCTCAACCAACTCATCAGCAAAATGCAAATGGAACCAGGACTTCATCCCTCTGGGATTAGATGAGGGTTGTAAAAATAAATCGGACTCTATTAAATGCTAAACAAAAGTAACAGTGTTCTAACCCTGAGGCTCAGGGCCTCAACCACCATCAAAGTTCTGTGCTGTTAGAAAAAAGACACTACTGGGGTAGAGGAGCTGGAGAAAGTTCTTTGAACACACATCTCCATCTTATAAACAGGCATTCCCCATGTGCCACTAACTGAAAACAGCCCCCTCTTCCCCAATACCTTCCAACGAACCAACGAAAAGGAGGTGTCCATCTCTGGGGAGATGGATTAGAAGCAAGCACTCCTCTAGGAAGAAGCCACCTTTCCCTGGGACAGACAACCTCTGTGCCAGGGAGCAGCTGCTAGAAGAGCTGGAGATGGGTTTCTCTGCTTAACTATGCGTGGGGGTAAGGTGTGGGGGATGGCGGGGGAGGGGGGTGGCTTCTCAGAAGGGCTACCTGAGGCTTGAGCCTTGTTGGCTGGGAGCCTCCAGTCTATGTGCCTGGCCTGTAAACAATGTAAATTCTAAGATCAAAACGAAACAAACTGTGGACAGGCTTTGGTTGTTGGAAGGAGAGTCTGAAGGGGAGTGGAACAGAGTTGCTAGAGGTAGCAAACAAAAACAGAGCCCTCAGCTCAACTTCAACATTACATTAATAGTTGTCTACTATAGGTGGGCATCGTGTGGTATTTGGGGCAGGCATACTAAAGATGGTTAATCTAGACAAAGTTCAACTGGGCACCTTATAATTTAACTGGTGACTCTAGGGTATGAATTATGGGTATGACAATGGCATATGTCGCCACAACGGCATTTGGTGACCTTGACTAATGGGTGGATTCTAACAGGCCTGAAAACACTTCTTTGGCTCAGGGAGCTTTGGGCAAGTATCAGTAAGAGATGTCTATTTGAGAGGAGACTCCAAGCTGAAGTCCAATCTGGGTTTACCAATTCTTTCTCCAGTCAGATTCTCTCCATCTTCTCTTCTAGCACATCCCAGAAAGTCATTTCAACTGCACTAATAAGAAAGGGCAAGAGGGAGCTGCGGGTCTCCGGATAACCAGGCATTTGGAAGAATACAGTCTTGGCCACACAGCTGGTTGATTCCTACTTTTCTATGAATCCTAGGTTAATCTCATCCATGGAGCTTTCACACTCACCCCACTGCTGACTTTGGGAGCTGCCTTGTTCCACTTTACCTTGTCTCCTTGGTTGTGCTATTAGGGGGAAAACAAATATACAACAAAACCCCCAACCCCCACAGAACTCAGATGCTAGATGGCTCAGTGGTCAAGAGCACTTGCTGCTCTTGCAAAGGACAGTAGCTCAACTAATAGGCTGCACATTGGGTGATTCACAACTGCCTGTAACTGAAGCTCTAGGGGATCCGATACCCTTTCTGACCTTTGGCAGCATTAGCATCCATGTGCACACACCCACACCTGCACACACCCAATTAAAAATTAAATATTTTAAAATAAATATTTTAAATTAAATATTTTAAAATAAAGATGCATATAAAAATTAAATTCTTACATGTATGAATGTTGTATGTATGTGCATCATAATAAATATTGATTTATCTTTTGGTTAAACAGCAGTTATTCCTAAACCAGCTGTATACCCAAATCACCACAGAGACTAGGATCTATTTAATTAACCTAGAGCACAATGCTGGGCAATAGTTACTCCATTTTAAACCTCTAAGCCCACATAGCTTCCTCCCATTCAGATTTCCACATTATACTTGCCTTTAGTTATCTCTCCTGGTGTTTCTAGGTCCTCTCTTCTCAGATCTCTCTCCTTTTACTCTCCTCCCACTTGCTTCTTTCTCCTCCCCTCTGGAGCAGGATGTCCCACCCTATTCTCACCATTGCTCAGAATTGGCTGGTTGTTTTATTGATAATACAGAGAACAAATGATGGCATGTTTACACAAACTTGATATAGGTGATGCTTAGAATAAGCATCACAATGTAATGTCCAGATTGAAACCAGATAGTGGGGTAGAGAAATCAGCATTTGAATGAACAAAGGTAAATTGTATACATTTCACAAGAACATTATACCAACAAGGTGTGGTAGCACATTCCTTTAATCAGAGCATGTGGGAGGCTGAGGCAGGCAGTCTCTGTGGACCAGGCTGGTCACCAGGGCCAGTTCCAGGACAGTTTGAACTACATAGGAAAACCTTGCAATTCCCTTATGAGAAAGCTACTATTCTCTGCACTTTTATTATTATTTTTATCATTATTTTAAGACAAGGTTTCTCTGTGTAGCCCTGGCTGTCCTGGAACTCACTCTGTAGACCAGGCTAGCCTCAAACTCAGAGATCTGCCTGCCTCTGCCTCCCAAGTGCTGGGATTTAAGGCGTGTGCTGCCACCACCCGGCTTTTGCATTCTTTCTTTTCTCAATTTATCTATCTATTTATAATTTGTTCACTTAGGAACACAAAGCTTGGAAATTCCATCAGTTGCTCAGGGTCACAGTTCTAGTAATGGAAGCAGGATTCTAGAATGAACATCAAATGAAATGTATAAAATGTAGTTCTTAGGTCCCTCACAGAAGCACTTACTAAAAATTCTGATTCCTGGGCTAAGCTATACTCAGAGATGGAGTGTTTACTCAGCAAGCACAAGGCCCTGGGGTCAGTCTCCAGAATATTCCCCACCCTTCCTTCTTCCAGAAATCTTCAGATTCCTGAGGCTTAGGCAGACTTAAAGAATCAGAATCACTAAATACTAAATACCAGCATCCAAGAGGAAATCAACTCTGAGTTTTCCAATGGTCTTGTTTTCCTCTTCCTTCCTACCCGGTCTTTGCTGGGTGGTTTCTGATTCTGACCCAGCAGTGTTGGCAGCACTCACCCCGGGTCCTCTTCAAAGAGAGCTGCCTCCCCTCCCTTCCTCCTGCAGAACTTGGGGTTTGGCTTAGCTCCTTAGAGCCTCCCAATCCTCCCAGAGTGGACGGGACTCCGGAACTCGTGCCAGGCCTGGGCATGCTTTGTGCCAAGGGGAGTGGCTGTCAGCAGCGATTCCTCCTGTTCTGGCAGAGGTCACAGCAGGCAAGAAGTGGAGCAAGGAACCGCTAAGCCTCAGTTTCTCTCTGCATAATAACAGGAACAATCAGCTTTGTCTTTGCCCCTTCCTCCTCCCCAGGAAGTGTACAGAACACAAAGTAGATCCTATCAGAAGGAATTCTGGGCTCCCAAGAAAGGCATTCACAGGAATAGGGGCAATCTGAGGAGTAGTAAGGGCAGGAGAGGGGCTGGAGTGAGGTGGAGTGGCTTTCCCTGTGGTGGTGAGTGCTTTAGTGGAGATACTTGACTCATCACTCATCGCAGTGGCCTCTGAGCTTTCAGTGATGCAGCTCCCCACTTTCTAGCAATCACCTGTCTATAATCTAGGGAGGTCACCCTTCTCCAGCACAGTGGACATGGCCTTCTCAGCTTGGGACACCTTCACAAGCTCACCTGCCTACATACTTTTGGCTCTCTGTCTCTGCTTCATACTCTCTGACCTGGCAAAACCCAGACATTTGGAACAAGACAGACCTTGCTTCGAATATTGCCTTTTTCACCATTGTGTGACCTTTGCAAATTAACTGATGACTCTTGAGTTTCTGTTGCTTCTCAAGTGAGACAGAGAGAATTCTTTTTTTTTTTTTTTCCGTGACATGTGGTAAGAAGTGCGCAAGATAATTAGTAACCTGAATCCTGTGGAGTACTGGCTATGGTTTGCACAGGCACAAGTGCTCACCCATATCCCGTGCAGTTCCCACACCTGGGCCCACTCATATTCCAGATGACACATTGCAGAGCACCCACGGCACTTAGCCCCACGGCTCCATCCCACATCATGGCTTATCAAAAGAATCAGGTTCTTCTTGGTTTGTTTTTTACTCACACCAGGACCCTGGGGACGAGTGAGGAACACAATAAAAGCTGGGCCAGTCTGGCACCGTGCCCCATTTCCCTTCCACATAAAGGCCGTCTGCCCGCCAGGCATCTGGCCGGCAAGACTGGGCTGTGACTTGCTCAGCATCTGCTGCTTTGCTTAAGAGACCTGCTAACAGGAAAGTGTCTGGTTCCCTTCCACCCCAAACAGGAAGCTCCTGCTGCAGCGGGAGGAAGGGATAGCCTGGCCATTTATAAGGCTGCTGTAGCTGGGAGACCTGCTCTCGAGGAAGGCGGGAGGAACTGGGCGCCAGGGACATCTCCCTTGAAGGAGAGGAGTGCTGACAGGGGATACACACTGCCTGTGGTACTTGGCACAGGGCAGCTGTCATTCTTTCAGTGAACACTCCTCAGACACTCACTCGTGCCCCGTGGGAGACAAAGGACTGTTCTAGATAAGCTCTTCTAGTTTGAGGAGTTAGTACACAAGCCAGAAAGGCAGGTCACTTCTATGTGGTGAAATTCTTATTTACGCATTGATCACACACAGGTTTTTTTTTCTTCCTTCCTTTAAAACAAAACAAAGCAAAACAAAACAAAACAAAACTGTTGTATCTTAGGGATTAGGAGTACTTGCTACACTTCCAGAAGACCTGGGTTCAGTTCTCAGCACCAACATCTGTAGCCCACAATCACAACTACCCAGTTGCAGAGGATCCAATGCCCTCTTCTGACTCTGCAGGCACCAGGCATGCATGAGATGCACATGCGTACACGCAGGCAAAACTCTCAATAAACATATGATGAAAATAAATAGGCCTAACAATTTTAAAGCCTGCTGTTTTAGGTATTGTGCTGGGTACCATAGGTTCGGGGAGAAATACGACACACATCCACAGAACAAACTAAAGAAATTAGAGAGCCTCAGATCCTGTGAATGTCACAGGATCTCGCAGGAGCAATTACTTCTCTCGGCTTCTCCTTGTACATCCTGTGGTCTACTGTAGTTTAAAACAGCATCCAGAGAAGTCCTGGCCAAACAGGTCACACACCTCTGCTCAAACAGCTCCTTTTGAAAGCTTTTCCTCTCACCCTGCTTAACTCCACAGTCCTTACAGTGTCCTTGCAAGGCTTGCCTCTGGGGAAAGAGCTGGGGAGCTAACCTGGCAGTGGGGGCAACTCAGCAACTGTCAGTGGTAACGGGACTATGCTAGCCATGAACCAGGAAGAGGAAGGGAGGGGCTGATGCGATAGGGCTCTGAACATTCCTCACCGTCAGGGGGCAGGTGCTACAGCCCAGGCCACCAGTGGAACCTGAAGCTCTTCAGACTCCCGGAGACAGGACTTCCACTTGTGTTTCTTCTCTGATTTCCTATCAGGTTTCCCTCTGACAGATTCTGGGTTTTTGTTTGTTTGTATATATGTGTATCCGTTTGGTATGTGTATTTAAGTGCATGTGTGCGTGCACACGCATGTGTAGAGGTATTGTGTGACAGACTTTTTTCTGGGAAGACACAATACTCAACATCTACTCACCCTACAAAGGAAGTACAGGCCAACGTATGGCTACACTGAAGTCCAACTTGGTGAACCAACGATTTCTGTTGGGATTATTTACAGGAATACGGAGGTGGGGTCATGACTTACAGGAACAGAAGTGACTCAAAGACAGCTATAGCACCAAAACCCACTCTCGCATGGCAGCTCACAAAAGCTGGAACCTGGCATATATGCACAGCCTGCGGGTCGCTCAGCAGGCTGGAGCGTGTCTTTTCCTGGTGGCTGGGTAAGCTTGAGCCTTTTCCAGGCAACGGGGCTTGGCTGAGAACAATTCTCAGGAGTCTTTATTGTTTATCTACTCTTAGGAAAGAAAGGTCTGGTGAATCCGATCAGCTTCAGGGACTTCCTGAAGTCTGGAATTATTTACTTGCTGTCTGAAGAAGTTTCTTTGCAGGTAGCATGTCTCAATCCCTGAGAAGAAAATTGATACACAAAGAGGCCAGAGGTTAAAGTCAGATGTCTTCTTCCATTGCTTTTCATTTTATTTACTGAAGCAGGGTCTCTCTGTGAACCTGGAGCTGCCTTGATTTGACTAGTCTAGCTAGCTAGCTTGCCCTGGGGATCTTCTGCCTCACCAAGCACTGGGATTCTAGGAAAGTCATCACAATCGCCCAGTATTTACATGGGTGCTGGGGCTCTTCTCTCTGATTCTCATGCTTTTTCCCCCAGCCCCTTACTTACCAATTCTAGTAGGTGTAACTAAGCAACTTTTAATTTGAAATAATTTTTACATGGCTGAGGATTAAACCCAGGGCATACAGCTAGCTGGGCAAACAGCTAACACAACACCCACCCCTACCAGGTTGGGGTGGGATGAGGGGTGATTTCTGAACTGAAACAACACAATTTGCATAGGACAGATCCTCCTGTGAGGTCATGGGAAACAGACTGGGGCCAAGAGGCCTAGAAACATTCTGCTAGAGCTGTTTGGTTGAAGGCTCCTGCTCTCTCTTCTCTCAGTGTGTAGACCAGGGCCAGGTGAGCGGACATGAGGAGGCGGTGTGAAGTGTTAGTGGATGAAGACGAGAGTTTGTTAAGGTTTCATCATAGCCTGCTAGATTCATCTATGAGGCAAAAACACCATGAAGGCACGGCGCTCGCTCTGTGACTCCATCTGTGGTGGAGAAGGACCTGCAAAAGTGCAGACATGGGAGAAGTTTCAGCTCTGGAGAGCAGGGGCACTGCGCAGACCTGCTCAAAGGCTGGTAGGAGCTCTGTTTCTGTCCCTCATTGGCCATATGTACTTGGTGAAAGTGCCCACCTGTCCGAGTTTCAGGGTTATCATCTACACATATATTTATTTCACCTTATTTCACTAGCCTGCCCAGAAAATTAGAGATAATGGATACAGAAAACTAACTGTCCAGGAGCACCATAAGGAGAGCAACAGATCTAAAAAGTTTGAGCACAGGGGTCTTTTCTGAGACTGATACTCCAGCCAAGGACTACTCATGGAGATGGCCTGGAACCCCTGCACAGAGGTAGCCCATGGCAAGCCAGTGTCCAAGTGGGTTCCATAGTAATGGGGGCAGGGACTGCCTCTGACAGGAACCGATTGGTCTGCTCTTTGATCACCTCTCCCTGAGGGGGGAAGCAGCCTTATCAGGCCACAGGGGAAGATAATGCAGCCACTCCTGATGAGACCTGATAGAGGAGGATCAGAGGGAAGGGGAGGAGGACCTCCCTTATAGTGGACTGGGGGAGGGACACAGGTGGGATTGGGAGGGGAGGGGGGAAGGAGCTACAGGGGGATACAAAGTGAATAAACTGTAATTAATAAAAATACAAAATTAAAAATAAGTGAATTAAAAAAGAGAAGGAAAAAACCCCTGTCACTCCTAAATTGACTTTGTCTGAAGCTTCCACCTCTCTCCCCCTTCCTTTCCTTCTGAATATGGAGGTCAGATGACACTATACAAGAGTCATTTTGCCCTTCTCCCATGCAGGTTCCAAGGACAGAATTTAGGCTCTCAGGTTAGACAGTAAGTGACTACCGGATGAGCCAGTTCACTGGCCCTGAAGTTCCCATTAAAAAAAAAAAAATCAATGTTCAAATTCTTACATAAAGCATACCGGCCCTTCAAGAAGTATCTTCTGCCTTTTTAAATTTGTATTTATTTATTTTGGTGACAGAGTTTTTGCTGTTCAGGCTGACCTCAAATTTAGGATCTTCCGGCCTTGGCCTCCTGGGTGGTGGGATTATACACATACATATCCATGCCCCCATGCCGACTTCTGTTACATTTCTTATCATCCCTCATCCCTGCAACTACATTGACAAGCCAATCAGGGCCACTTATAGTGCCCCAAAGTGCTTGCTCTCTCTCTCTCCACTGCTGCCCCTTCTGCTCTGAATATCCACTGGCCAATCTTGTTCTTCCTTCATAGCTCAGCTTAGAAGGCACCTCATGCAGACTATCCTTGATAGCAAACCTTCCTATGGATGAAGTGTCCTATTTTTACAACACCTTCCAACCCTAGAACAGCTAGTCCAGTAAGTGGTAGGGACCACAGGTCTACACCATGCCTGTTATGTTACCGCAGTTTCTGGAGGGCAGTGGCTGTGTCTATCTGTCTCTAGGGCTTCCCAGGTTCTACTCACAGAGCAGACCTTAGGAAAGGGAATCTAGGTGAGTAAGTGAATAAATAATGATATTCTCTATTCTTATTATACAAGCTCTTCTACTCTGGGTTGCTTTCCTCAATACAGATGCTAAATTATACAGCTTGTACTAATGAAAGAATTTTTAGTACCTTAGCCTTACTTGTTCAGGCCTGTCTGAAGGTTTCTGTAATTCTCTGTCTATACAGTCAAGGGCACAACAGGGACCTCATGCCCTTTTCTGACCTGAAGGTCTCAATCTGAACTTACCCCTTCACTCCACCGCAATTTGTTTCTCTTGTACCTGTCTTAGTGAATGACACCTCTAGCTGGCCGTGTGTGCATGAAGAAAACCTAGAAATCCCTGCACCAGCCCCTTGCACAGGCTTTTATCTCCTCACAGGTATGCCTGTGACTTCTGCACTTCCCTCCACAGCTACTTTCTGAGCCCAGTGCGCTATCATCTCTTTCACTAGAATTACTGCATTGGTCACTCAAGCGATCTCCCTGCTTAACAGTTTTTATTTTGTTTTGAGGCAAGGCCTCGGTTTGTAGCCCTGTGTGTCCTGGAACTCACTATGTATACCAGGTTGCCCCCAAGGTCCCGAGTGCTGGGATTAATATCACCTCGACTGACTTAAAAAGGTATTTGGCAGTGCTGGGAATTGAACCCAGGAACTCACGCACGTTAGGTCAGGCTGTAATGACTGAGCAATAATCTCAGTCGCACCCTTTCCCTCCCCTCCGCCTCTTTAGGAACCTCTCATTTCCAACCTGTTCCTCATTTTGCAGCTGGAAAATATCTGATCTCACCCTTCTGAAGTTCTCTGGTGGGTGGATCCACCACCTTCAGGACAAAGTTCAAACTACAAGGCCTCAGCTACGTAGCCTCCTACTTTTCTGGCATGTTCTACCATTCTCCCCTTGAGGCTACACTCCAAACATATCAACTTACCTGTTCAACAACGCATCTGGACAGATCTTTTGCACACTTCAACTTGATTAACTCATCACCCGAGCGCAGGTTCAGGTGTCACTCACCCGAGGAAATGTCCTCGTTGATTCTCTTGAGTTTCCCAAGCCCTTTCTCCAACTAACTGAGCTTACCCTACAGCTTCATGGTTAAAGACCTCAGCAACGGGATCCGGTTACCAGACTTCAAAATTCCACCTCTGCCTTTATTAGCCGCAGGCTATTCGGCTTCGCCCGCAACCAGGAGGAAGTATTTCATCAGTTTGTTTTGCGAATTAAAAGAGATGATGTAAGACGCCGACAATTAAGAGTTAGCTGTCATTACCTAGGACTGAAGAAGCTCGACTCCCGCGCCGCCTTATTCCCGGGTCGAGGTTCGAGCGCGATCTAGACCGAACTCACGTTTTTGTTGCGGTCTCACCCTGACACAGCCCGGACGAGGCGGTTACAGCAAGCCCGGAGGTACGGAGCTGGTCACCACCTTCGTTCCGCGCGCTCCCCCGGACTCGGAACGCCCCCAAGTGGCTCAAGCTCCGCAGCAAGAGCCCAAGCGAGGCGGGCCACACCATCCCCGACTTCAGAGGAAGAAACAACTTTTTTTTTTTCCGGCAATCGGTTCCCCCCCATCACAAAAGGAGCACCTCCCAGTTCGCTTCGGGGCTTCAAATCCCACCAGGCCGCATAAAACCAGAAGCAGGGTTGCGAAGGGCGCGGAGCGAGCCGGCCCGGCTTCCTCCCCCTGGCCCCACGCGGACGTTGGTACCGTCCCTTCTCGATTCCCTCTCCACAATGGGACCGTCCGGGAGGGGAGCCCCGGGAGGAGCCCCGGGCCGGACGGCGCGCAGCGGCCTCGGCCACCCCCCCGGCCCCGGCGCGGTGGTACCGCCCGCCGTGCGCCGATTGGCTGCCGCGGCCCCGCAGTCGGCCTCGGCCCGGCGCGCCGCCCTCAGAACAGCTCCAGCAGCCGCGCCGCCTGGCTCCTCGCTTTCCTTGTTCTCCGCGGGCCGTGGGGGGGCTCCGCGCCGCGGCTGTGAGTCATGTCGGGTAGGTGGCTCCGTCAGCGAGCAGCGGCAGTGGCGAGGAGGGGGTCCGGCGGGTTCGGGCCGTCTTCCCGCCCAGCGGAGGGCCGCGAGGGAGAGCCTCCGGCCTGAGGGAGGCTCGGGTTGCGGGGGGGGGGGGGGGCGGCCGCGCCGCCGCCATGTTGGACCGGAGGCACGCACGCTCCCAACGCTCTCAGGCTACAAATCGCGGCGGGAGCGCCCTGGAGCCTCTGTCCGTCGACCCTGCCCTTGGAACCCGAGGGAACGCGCAGCTCCCCGGGGAGGGGCGTGCGCGCGCGCGCGCGCGTGTGTGTGTGTGTGTGAGTTGAGGGGCGGAGGCCCGGTCTACGCCAGCGCAGGGGCGGGGGAAGCAGACGTCTGACCCCCCCGCCCCCCCAATCCCTGGGTCTTCCCTGACTCTGAGCAGCGAGCCCTTTCCCCGGCCTCGTTCCTCAGCTTTCCCCATCCGAGAAGTGGAGCTGGGCCCGGTCATCTGACCCGCTCATTCATCAGGTGTGTGTGTGTGGGGGGGTCTGACGCTCTGGGTGCCCTTTTCCGAGCACGTCGCCTTACACGAAATCGCACTTACTGTCGTCGCTGCCCCCACCCCTCCACCCCCGCTGTAACCACTGGAGTCGGGGATGTTTGTGTACTCGGCTTCACCTTTGTACTCTCTCTCTCCTCCATCCACTTGTTAATCGCCCGAACTGAGAAGCGAGCCTTGACAATTAACTGATGAGCACTTTTAGGCTATCGCGGCGTTTCCCTTAAGACAGAGGTCTTCCTCAAAGTCATATTTATAGAGGCATTTCCCCCTCCGGGCCAGGATCCTGTTACACCAGAGTCTAAGAGTCCTCTGGATTCTAACAGTTTCAGTTGATCACACAAGGTCCTTTATTTGGGCTGCATTTACAGGTGGCAAAGAAAGACCCCAGGTATCTTGATTTTAGAAGCCCCCATGAGACTTTGTATTTTCCCTCTGAGGAAAACGTTGGTTAAAGCCATATGGCTGGAATGAAATATGCCTTTGGTAGTTTTAGTTATTTATTGGAGACAGGGTCTTATTATGTATTAATGGTTGGATGGGAACTCGATATGTACACCAGGCTGAACTCAAACTCACAGATCCACCTACCCTGCTTCCCAAGTACTGGGATTGAAAGCGCTCGCCACTATGCCTGGCAGATTGACACCTTCATTAATTGGCACTCCTTTTTAAAAGGTTACCCCAATCCACTAGCAGTAGTGTATGATGAAAGCAGCAACAATTGGAGAAGATTCCAAATGAGCAAGACAGATGGGACAGGGGAATTATAATCTTCCCTTAGATTAGGATTGATACTAAGGAGCTGAAAAGCTGATCTTTTTGGGTAGGGTACCTTATCTGATGGAAAAAGGCTAAGTTGCTCTGAAGTTAGCTCTTTTTAAATTCTAATTCTTGTTCAAACAAGGAATTATGCCAAAGGAGACATTGGAGACATTGGTGTGTCTTTTACAAGATAAATATTTTGTCATGAAGTCTGGTAAAGGCCTGGAAAAGTATGTACAAATGCTTCCTTAGCATGGGTATATGTAGGTTAACCATGACTTTAAAAAATGCAAATTCTACTCTGATGTAGAAATTTACCAAGATTCAGTGCAAGCAGTGCTCACTAACTGGCGGGATTGTTTGTTTGGACAGGGTCTTCTGTAGTGACAAGTTTGAATTTTGGTTTATTTCAAAAACATTGTAAGAATGTGTTTTTGTTTTAATCCCAGGTGTGGGGATATGGGGTTGCTTTAGGCTGTCCGCAGCAGCTATGATTAGCCGTATGCGCTAACAGAGGCATGGTTTTGTCACCTGTGGATAATTTCTGTGATTGTGTGATATTTGGAATTCTGGGAACTTTTCAGAGAGTATGTAAATGGTAGAGCCCTGATAAGTGTCAGTGGTGGTTCGTCAGTTAGGGAGGTTGGTTTCGCTGTAATCAAAGAACAAACAAAAGGAAAGAAATTAGATTTAGGGATTTTCCTAATTCCTCTCCCCTCTGTCCTTGTTTCTTTCCGATCTAGTGTTAGGGAATGAAAACGGGGTTGGGAGGCGGAATAAAGGGTGGGGAAAAGCCCCACGAAGTAACAAAGACCAGCAACAGTCTTCCAGTGTATCCCAGGCTGGCCTTGAATTCATCATGCTTAAACAGCCTCCTGAGTGTAGTTACAGACTTGCTGCACCTTGCCCAGACTGTTGCTTTTTTAATGTAATTAAAGACAATGACATTTTTTATAGGACTTCGTAGTTTCAATGCAAGATTTAAATTTAGAGTCTTACCTTAGGATTTTTTTAAGTTCTTAGTGTTATATACAACTTAACATGTTTTGTGATGTGTGTATAAAATACCTTCATTTTTGTATATATGGCTTGTTTAATACATGTTTAAGTTAATAAACTTAATAGAAAAAACCCTCCTGTAAGCAACTAGTATTATTAATAAACTACATCCTTTAAACATTACAGACTACACTTAGAAGTTTAATTGACTCAACTAATTCAGATGTTTCCTGTGGCAGACTTACAAACCTATTAAAATACAAGCATTTGGGCTGGAGTTAATGCTTAGCATCCACAAAACTGAAAGGTTTGATACCCTGCATTAAGGGGAAAAGATGTTTACAAAGCATTTAGTCAATAAATCAAAATTAGTGTCAGTCTGAGATAGTTTAGTAGTTATCCTACAGAGAGTTTAGGTCTTGTGTAGGATGGTTTTATTATCTAAGGGTAGGTGATGAAATCTCGAACTGTTAGCCAGATAATAGAAGCAAACCCTTATAAATCTTGGGTTTACAGAAGATAGATTTGAAGGACTGTGTCTTTCAGTGAAGGAATGAACAAAGGGGGAAAATCCTAGTGTAAGCAGTAACAAGGGAGTTTAGACACAGAGAAAAACTTAGAATTTGTAACCTGGAAT
Organism: Pachyuromys duprasi; assembly: GCA_028658305.1. NCBI lineage: Eukaryota > Metazoa > Chordata > Mammalia > Rodentia > Muridae > Pachyuromys > Pachyuromys duprasi. Next base: position 34,795,664 of record CM053746.1, on the reverse strand, counting down.
CTCCTCCTTTTAAGTACTCATTTAGGAAACCTTAAAAACGGTTTGACATAATATAAAAATCTGGGCTGGTTAACATGTTTGGGTTCCTGGTTAAAATAAATAAACTTCTGGAAGAATTCTCATAACATGGATCACAAAGAATCTGAAAATCCAATGGAAAAAATTGAATATTAGGAACAGCTATCAAATGAGTCAAATGACAAACAGGATTGGAGCAAATGTTTTTATGTTGAAGATTAAAAACCTAAAAGAATGAATCAACTTTAAGGCCAATATATCATGTGAAAAGGCCACATAGGTTTGAAAAAGGAACAAAATATATTTTTGAAAATTTACATTGTATGGGTGCATATGTACCATGGTGTGCCTGTGAAAGTCAGGACAAGCTAAGGAGGTCTCTTCTTTTCCACATAGCTATCAGATACCAGACTCAGGTTGTCATGCTTATGTCAGGTATCTACCTGCTGAGCCATCTCACCCTTTCTCTCCCCCAAATATAATTTCTAAAAGTAGAAAAGTGAAATAACAATCCTAGCAGAATTTGAGATGTAGTTGTCTGTTTTACAGAACTCAATTCAGAAGGATAGAGAGGAAAATGAACGTTGGTGGGTACGGTGGCACTTACCTGTCGTTGGTGCTCAGGAACTGAGTTGGGAAGATCTCTAGTTTTAAACTAGCAAGAGCAACATAGGAAGCTCTGTCTTTAAAAAAAAAAATCTAGAAAAGTTGGAATTTTTTTTTTTTGAGACAGTCTCACAGATCCACCTGCCTCATAAGTGCTGGGATTAAAGGCGTTTACCAAGCCCAGCAAGTTGAAGTTTTTAATCAAGCATTAGTTTCAAATATGCCTAAGAATAGGTTCAAGTAATAATCTACAAAATTACAGATTATAAAGTAGCTCATAGAGAACACTTTTAAGAGGGGCCCTGTAGCCATGGCTGCGCTCTTGGTACAGAGAACCAGAGTTTGTTACCAGCACCCACACCTCACAGCCCAGTTACCTGGTATCTCCAGCTTCAGAGCATCTGAAATCCTCTTCCTTCTTGCATGCATGTTGTATACTCTTTCACACATGTGGAAAATAAATTAAAACCTTAAGTTTTAAGGGACTAAATAATGAGTTTAGAGGGGAAATAACCAGTGATCTTGATACTAAATAAGCTCACATAGTCATACTGTGTTTTTGCTAGAAGAGTTAATGTATAGAAAGGAGAAGGAATAAAATATGCAAGGAAAATAAAGGTGAAGGCTTTGACATTAGGATAATAAATATAGTGGAGGTGGGTAAGTGAATTTTTCCGGGAAAGATGCGAAAATTTAGTTATGAGGCCACGGAAATCAAATATAAATAACGCAATAGTAAAAATGTGGATAAAAAATATAATAGAAAATAGAAAGGAATTAAAAGAAAAGTAAATAGAAAAGTCTAATTCAAGGTGTCAGCTGCAAGTAAAAATTGACAAAAAAAAAACAGCCCAAAGGTGTTCACAATGCTAAGAAATGTTGTTCAGAAATAATATACTTTAAACACATGTTGGAAGTAAGATGGAGAGAGTAACCAGGCAAACATCACCTGAAATGTAGTCCTGTGCTTACAGGATGTTTAAAGGAAGTTCATGAGCCAGGATTTGTGGCTCATGCTTGTAATTCCAGCACTTGGGCCACATGTTGGACTTACCTGGTTGCCTTAGTGTTACTGTTGCTGTGATGAAACACCATGACTAAAGCAACTTGGGGAGGAAAGGATTTATTTGGCTTACCCTTCCACATTTGCTTATGGAAGAAGTCAGGACAGGAACTCAAACAAGATAGGAACCTGGAGGCAGGAGCTGATGGAGAGGCCATGAAGGGGTGCTGTTTACTGGCTTCCTCAGCCTGCTTTCTTACAGAACTGAGGACCACCGACTCAGGAATGGCACCATTTACAATGAGTTGGACCCTCCACCATCAATCACCTATTAGGAAAATGTCCTGTGTCTGGATCTTAGGCATTTTTCTCAATTGAGATTCCTTCCTTTCAGAAGACTCTAGCTGTGTTAAGTTGATATAAAACTATCCAGGACAAACTATTCCTTGTTAGTTTGACACACAAAAATCACTGTTAAGCTACAATCTTTCCTTGTTCATTCCTAAGATCAAGCATTAACATCAGCATCAATATAAAAAAATTTTACAAACTTTAAAAGTCTTACAGTCTTTACAAATTCAAACACTTAAAATTCAGTTATCTTCAAAGGTCTGAAGTCTCTTTTAAAACCTAAAATATCTTTAAAAATCTAGTCTATTAACTGTGAGTTCCCATAAAATTAAAAAAAATACGCACAGTTATAATCTGGACACAGCAAAACCAAACTCTTAATTGTAAATAAGTCAGTATCCAATGTCTGATCATCTGGACTTCTACAAAAGGCTTTGGTCAGTTCTCTGGCTCTGTCCTCTGCAGCACACATGGCTTGTGTTCTAGGCTCCAGCTGACTGCTCCACTGCTGCTGCTGGTTTTTGTGGTCATCCCGTGGTACTGGCATTTCAGATACAGCCAAGGCTGCACCTTCACCAGTAGCCTCCCCTGGGCTCTCTTCATGGTGCCAAGCCTCAGCTTCTCTTGAAGACCCCTGAAATCTGGGGGCTCCAACAGCTACCAAGGCTTCACCTTTACCAATGGCCTCTCACAGTGCCAAGCCTTAGTTACTCTCCATGAGTCCTTCATGCCTTCAAGACCAGTACCATTTGGGAGACTCTTACATAATACCAAGTTTGGCTGCCAGCATAAGATCCAACTTAAGCCACCTCTAGAACACGGCTTCTGTGTGTTAACTCTCCTGAATGACTTCCTAGATGGTCTTTTAATCACAATGCTTTTTTAGCTGACTTGCATCCATTGTCTCAGCAAAGCAAAGGTTTTATTTTAGTGGTTCTGGTCTCTTGTTAATCACGGCTGCCCTAGCTGACCAGAACTACAGAACCACGGACCTTTCATACAAAAGGCCCAGGAGAGTTTGCTTTCTCCAGAAACTTCCCAAGGTGGACCTTCATTGCTTACACTGCTCTCAACATTTTCCAAGCTCCTCCAGAAAAGCTCACTAAGTCTTTTTTTGTTTGTTTATGAATGTTCCCCATGTACACATGCACACCAGATCCCACTATAGATGGCTGTGAGCCACCATGTGGTTGCTGGGAATTGAACTCAGGACTTTTGGAAGAGCAGACAGTGCTCTTAACCTCTGAGCCATCTCTCCAGCCCGCTCACTAAGTTCTTAACACTTGATGGCTTTTCCCGTTGAAAGGTCCAAGGTCCTTTCACAATCCTCCAAAAAACACATGGTCAGGCCTGTCACAGCAATATCCCACTACCCTGGTACCAATTTGTCTTAGGGTTACTATCGCTGTGTTGAAATACCATGACCAAAGCAACTTGGGGAGGAAAGGATTTATTTGGCTTATACTTCCATATCTGCTTGTTCTCAGAGGAAGTCAGGACAGGAATTCAACCAGGGCAGGCAGCTCCCAGAGGCAGGAGCTGATGCAGAAACAGCAGAAGGGTGATGCTTACTGGTTTGCTCCTCATGTCTTGCTCAGCCTGCTTTCGTATAGAACCCAGGACCACCACCCACAATGGACTGGGCCTTCCCCTGTCAATCACTAATTAAGAAAATGCCCTATAGCTGGATTTTAGGTAGGCATTTTCTTAGTTGAGGTTTCCACTTACAGATGACTCTAGCTTGTGTCAAGTTGACATAAAATAGCCAATACACTGGAATGCTTTAGTAAGGTAGAAGCACTTATAAATAATGAACACAGATACAAGGCTCATGTGTCAGATAATTTCAAGGAAGATTTATTTGAGTTTCCCTAAATGGGATATATATACTGAATTAAAAAAAAAAAACCTTAAGGCTGGGTATGGTGGCTCACACCTTTAATCCTAGCACCTTTAATCCTCTGGGAGGCAGAGGCAGGCAAATCTTCTGAGGCCAGCCTGGTCTACAAAGTGAGTCCAGGACAGCCAGGACTCTGTTACACACAGAAACCCTGTTTCAAACAAAAACATTTCATTTATCACTGAAATGCATATTTTATGGTGGCTATGCTTATTTGTATATCTTGAAGTTTTAATTCAGCTTAAGTCGGATTTATAGTTTGAGAGGACTATACTTACTTAGCCTAAAGTTAAGTTCATAAATATTATTATAAGAGAAGGTCATAAGCTCTAAGTATTATATATTTCAGTGATTTTCATCAGACCCAAGGAAACACTGAGTTATTAGGCTGACTAGATACGTATTCTCAAGTCATTCCTTCTGCTGCCAGTCTTTGATATTTGATAGGTACATCTGTTCTACTTATGGTCCAGGTAGAGTCTGTTCATTCGTTCGTCCGTCCGTTCGTTCTTTTTTTTTTTTTTTTTTTGGTTGCTAGCTGCAATTCTTAATTACCAGTTACAGGAATAATAATGACATGTTTAAGATAGCCCCCGTTTCCCTTCATTTCAGGTAGCCTTGTGTCCTTAATTTCAAAGGAATAATTTTTATAGTCTTAAGAATTTTTAAGGGAAAGGTCAGATTAGAGATATTTATAGTAGAGTAGTAGGAAATTTAATGTCACCTACTTAAACAATCTGTAATGATGTAGCCTTATAGGATAACTTAATATAAATTGACTGAAAAAGAAAGGTTGATTTGATTTGAATTGTTCCTTTAGGATTTTAGAATTAGATACGGTTGGTCATATGATCAGTTTGACACTCCTGTTTTGAGGTTTTAATTTTTATGTTTTCTCATGTATTACATGTATCTTAAATGCATCACAAATTAAGGCTGTTCATTTGACATTGAATACAAACCCAAAGGGTAGAGCCTCCTCAACAGTTTTTGGTATGACTTCTACTTTGAACTATGGAGAAAAGCTTATAGTTTGCCTTCTTCTACCCCCTTTACCTGACATGTTTATTTAAACTTTTTTTCTAAGGTTTTTGTTGGTAAATTGCAGTCTAGAAGCAGTTTTCATTGCTGATTTGAAATGTCATCAATTGGCTAATTGCTTGAAAACTTGGTAAAATCAGCAGCTATTCTTAGCAAGTCTTTGGAGACTCTTTTATTGATACTGACAGCCACAGTAGTCCAGTACAGAACAGTGTATGTGTAGTGATAGGATGTGGTAATAGTGTGATTATATAGATTTATCATGGCAAAGTGCATGTTACTTCCTTTTTTGGACCTGATTAGTTTAAACAGAACTTTTTTTTTTTTATTAATGTAAATATACATATGTAGCTTGAACTTTTGAGGGGTGTGGGTTTTTTCCTTTGAAGCAAGGTCTCACACTGTAGTCAATCCAGCCTGGTCTGGAAGTTTACCTATCCTAGGCTGGTCCTATGCTTGTGGTAATCTTTTTTTACCTCAATTTGCCAAGTGCTGGGATTACAGGCATGAGCCATCATACCTGGTTAGGTGTTTTGTTTCGTTTTTAAAGGTTGAACTATTATTGATTTTTATTTGTTCTTGTGATCATCAGCACACCATTTTAGCAATGTTGTTACTTGAAAAGCAAGTAGTTTAAAAATTACTGTGTAGATTTCCCTATGTACATATTTAATTTCTAGGTTTTCTTTTTGTTTTGTGTGTGTGTTGTATTTTTTTGAGACAGGGCCTCACTGTACCTCTGACTGGCCTGGAACTCACTGTAGAGTAGGCTGGACTTGAACTCATAGAAATCTGTCTGCTTCTACCTTCTAAGTATGGGAATTAAAGGTGTGTGCCCCCATGCCTGGCTTCTAGTTTTTCTTAATGTAATTTTTGACAGTTTCTAGCTGTATCTTTATTTGTGTGAACTAAAGTTAGTCTTAGGGGAAAGCATAATTTTAAATATGATTTTTTATGTGTTTTAGATTCTGGAAGTTACAGTCAGTCTGGGGGTGAGCAGCAAAGGTAAAGTATACATATGTTTTCATAATATTATGAAAGGATAAAACTGAGAAAAAAGATAATACATTTTTTCTCTGAATTTGTTATTTGGATGTATTAAGATAATAAGGCTAGATGTGGTAGTTTAGGCTTGTAATCTCAGCACTCAGGAGCTTGAGGTAGGAGGATTGTTACAAATTGAGGCCAACCTGGGCTACATAGAAAGACCCTATCTCTCTTTTTTTTTTTAAAAAGGGTAGGGATAACTAAATAATTAAAGCTTGTTAATGGCAAAAGAGCTTGTCTTTATAACTAGGTGTTGTACAACATTTCTTCCTTTTTACCTTCATAAAGAAGCCTGTTTAATTAATAAATATGTCTTGAAGATAAAGACAAAAATCCTAAGTTTTGTAAAAGGTTTTTTCTTTAGAAATTTTTCTGAGAAAAATGAAGAATTTCTTTAAGGATTTAAAAAATTTATTGTTATTTAATTATGTGTGTGTCTGTGTGTGGCTATGTGCACATGAGTACCAGTGCCTGTGGAGGCCGTGGGTGTCAGATCCTCTGGAGCTGGAGTTACAGATGACTATACTCTGATTTGCGTACTGGGATTTGAACCTAGGTCCCCTGGAAGAGCAGAGTCATTCCTCTGCCTAGAGAATTCCTTAAAACTAGCATCAAACAAGTTCTTAGAAAAAGCATTTTACTTTTTAATAATAAATAATATGCTAATGTTGTTTAAAAATATTTTTGAAATATTTTATGTGTATGGTGTTCTGTTTCCATGTATATCCATGCATCATGTACATGCAGTGCCCACAGAGGCCAGAAGAGGGTGTTAGGTCCTTTGGGGACTGGTGTTTGAGAGGTTTGTGAGCTAGTATGTGAATGCTGGGAATCAATCAGGTCCTCTGGTAGAGCAGCACTGCTCTTAATCCCTGAGCCATATCTCTACTCCCTAGAACAGCTTCTCTCTCTCTCCTTCCCTTTCCCCCTCCCTCCTCCCTCCCTTCTTTCCTTCCTTCCTTTTTATTAAACCATTTATTTGAATAACGAGGACAGCTGAACTCTGCCATCCTCAAGGTCGGTTGGTGGCCTCCACTTCCAAAAGAACTTAAGCCAGAAAACGGCACTGCACACCAATACCCAGAGCTAGAGCAGATTTTCTTAAGCACTATAATGCAGTTCTCAGCACTTCTTAAGGTCCTAAGTGTTCACAGGGAAAGTTTTGTTTTTATGTCTGTATCATGGTGGGCTGTTCTTGCTTAGTAGAAGTAATAACTTTCAACCTAACAATACAACTCCTGTTGAGGCTCAATGTGAGATATTAAGAAGCATATCAGAAACAAAATTGATGTGATTTTATTCTTAAATAGTGCTACACTCTTAATAGGTACCTGGCAAGGGTTTATGTATTGCTTGCATTTTAAAAAGGTAATAGGATTCTGAAAAAAAAATTGAGGAATTTTAGTATTTGTTAGCTCTAAAAGACTTTTGTGAATATGTTTTTCTTTGGGTATTAAAGAGCCATATACTCAGAGGTTTTATTTTGGTTTTTTACTTGCTAGTAGATATAATTTTAAAAATTTAAATCATAGGAAGGTACATTTATTCAGTCAGACCACACATGTTTATCACGCTATATGTCAGTTTTGATACAATATAATTTCATTCTATGCTGGTACTTTGGATGAATACAAACCTCTACTGAAGCTTTAGACTGGATTTTGTTTCATATTGTGCCCTATCTGGGAAGTTAAAGACATTCATTTGAAACAAATAGTACAAAGGAATTAATTAAAAAGTTATGTTTTTAAACATGCCTTTAACCCTGTGGAGGCCAGCTTGGTCTACAGAGTGAGGTCAGCCAGGGTTATACAGAGAAACCTTGTCTCAAAGACAAATACTTCTTTCTCTTTCAGATAATCACTATGGGTCTCTCCATGCAGTTTTTGGAAGTAATATAATCTTAGGACCCACCCCCCCCTTTTTAAAAAAGATTTATTATGTATATAGTGTTTTGCCTCCATGTACACCTGCATGCCAGAAGAGGGCACCAGATCTCATTATAGATGATTGTGCGCCACCATGTGGTTGCTGGGAATACAACTCAGGGCCTCCGGAAGAACAGCCAGTGCTCCTAACCTCTGAGCCATCTCTCCAGCCCTGATCCTTAGGAATCTTTGCTGTTTTGGTTTTGAGACAGTGTCTTACTGTGTAGCTTGGGCAAGCTTGGAACTTGCTATATAGACCAGGCTAGCTTCAAACTCACAGAAATCTGCCTGCTTCTGTCTTGTTAGTGCTGGGATTAAAGGCCTGGGCCACAATGTGATTGTTATAATGGTTTGTATAAACATTTTTTAGTTGCAAACCACTGTATTTGCTTCAAGTATTAGGCATCTGTGTACCTGATTCTAAAAAAAACAAAAAAACCTGTTCATAGAATGATACTATCTGTGATTTCTCTCTTTTATTATTTATCTCAAAGCATACTCTCTTTCGCATTTCTGGTGAAATAATATTTGTGAGAAATTTTGACAGCAACACTTTAGATATTGGTATTCATGAGGTCTGGGAATGACTTCACTTATGTCTTCAGTTGTTGGTCATCAATTTAAAATGTAAGAGAATTGTTTAAATGTACGCAGTCTTTTGAGTCAATCACTAAGTACAACTTCCCCCTCTTAACTTTAGAAAATACAAGAATTAGTATCTAGAAAACAATTCAGATGTAAGCAGAACAAACACTTAAGTTTGGTTGAAAGCAAAGTTTTCATTTAAGTTTTTAATTTTTTAAAGCATATTTCTTTCAAATATTGTAATTTTCCTTTACAGTTATTCATCCTATGGAAGTCAAAGCAGTCAAGGCTATGGACAAACACCACAAGTAGGTTAAAAAATCAGTTGTATTTATTTTATTTAATAAATACTAAAGTTTATAAATAGTTATTTTATCTAATAAGTAATAAAGTTTGAGTGTTTACCTGAATTTCAGAGCTATTCTGGTTATGGGCAAACGACTGATTCTTCGTATGGACCAAACTATGGTGGTTACTCCAATTATGGACAAAATCAATCAGGTTGGAATGTTTTGTTAAATTGCTATTTTAGAGAGTCAGGAATTAGAGCCTTTACTAAATAGTATTCTCATCTAATTTTTAGGTTACTCGCAGTCCTATGGTAGTTATGAGAATCAAAAGCAGAGCTCATATGGCCAGCAATCATATAATAACCAGGGACAACAAAACACGGAATCATCCGGAGGGTAAGGAAACAGTGAATTATTGAGATTGTGTTGGGTATGTCTGCTTTTTAAATTTCCATTTTATTATTTTGTGGCTCTGGTAATAGAACCCAAGGCTTTGTATAGGCTACATAAATACTCTACCATTGAGCTATGTGCCCAAATCCTTCACTTTGCTTTTGAGCCACTTACGTGCATCACCTTTAAAAATACATTTTTAGATATATTTGTTTTACTTTCTGAATATAATCTGTATATGTATACCATGTATGTGCTTGGTACCCCCAGAGGCCAGAGGAGAAGGGTGGAGGGCCAGAAGAGGGCATTAGATCTCCCAGAACTGGAGTTGCACATGGTTATGAGCTACCATGTGGGTGTTGAGAATTGATTCTGGGTCCTTTACAAAAACAAGTATTCTCAAACACTGAGCCTTCTCTCCCCTTTTTTGTTTGAAATAGTGTCTTTACATAGCCATGGTGGCCTAAAACACTATGTTGGGCTCTCTAAAATGAAAATAACTATTAGTATTATTTCATAGTAGAATTTTTATTTTGCTTTGTTCAGTGGACTTATTCCACTGATGTAATGTAATTGATCCTCAGATATCACTGTGAAACAATACGAGTAGTTGTTTTCATTTTACAGAGATAAAGACAGTTAAAAGGGACCTGGGCATGTAGTTGTTTTCATTTTACAGAGATAAAGACAGTTAAAAGGGACCTGGGCATGGTGGTGTACTCGGGGAGGCAGAGGCAGGCAGATCTCTTCAGTTTGAGGCCAGCCTGGTCCACAAAGTGAGTAAAGGACGGCCAAGGCTACACAGAGATACACTGTCTCAATAAACCAAGGGGGGGGGAGGGGAAGAAGGCAGAGACCGAGGGTTTCTGGCTACAGTGACAGAAGTACTTTAAGTGAAATTTAAATAGCATTGGGGAAAGAATTGTGAGGTCAAATTATTGGTCTTAGAGATACAAAAGTGCTCTGAAAATAGAATCTATATAAGGAATAATATCTGGAAGACATGCTACATTAGGAAAAAACTCCAAGCCTTATTAATAAGTTTAATCATAAGGGAAATGCCTTTATAAAGGCTCTATATTTGAAAGCATGAAATAAACATAAAGCAAAGAGACATGATTTTTTTTCCCCTCTTTTTCTTTTTTATTTGTTTTTCAAGACAAGGTTTCTCTTGTGTAGCCCTGGCTGTCCTGGAATTCACTCTGTAGACTAGGCTGGTCTTGAACTCAGAGGTCTGCCTGTCTCTACTGTCTCCCAAGTGCTGGGATTAAAGGCATATGTCACCATCACTTGGCCGAGAAATGCTTCTTTTGACCCCTTTAAAGAGTTAGTGCTCAACAGCCTGATTTACAGAGTGAGTTCTGGGACAGCCAAGGCTATACAGAGAAACTCTGTCTCAAAAAACCAAAATAAAAAAAGGGGGTGGGGTTCAAACGATAGTTTTGTGGTGCTTTAAGTTGGAGTAGATTTTTGTGATATTCTTCAGAATTGTGTGTGATTGTTAAGAATTGAGACAGCACTCCCCCTCTTATTTTTAAGACCAGTGGTTATGTAGCCTAGGTTGGCCTTAAGATCATGATGCTCCTGTTTTCCCAGTTCCAAAAGAACAGCTATCATCCCTGGCTACAAATTAAAAACACATGATATTCAAGAAGAGACATAGAACCTTTCACTGTAACTAGTAAGAAAACTCTTATCACTTAGTGGCCATGTTGTAGAAAAATCATACATGCCACTGTATTTTGGTAGTTTCTTTGTTCTTTTAACTCAAGGAAGAAAAACTAGTTATTTTGTTAATAGTATTTCAAAGTGCTTGTTTTTGTTTTTATTGTTTTTCCACAGTGTAGTACAACAAACTCCCTTTTTCCCTGTGGCACCTTTTTAGTGATGGTGAAATTGTCTTTGGAAGGCATTTCATTGGTGAATTTTTATAAATAAAAGAGCCAAATAATTACCATGAGAATGTAGTATTAGACACTGTTGAGCTGACTAGGCCTTTTATATTAGTGTTCTTTAACTTGTTGCAGTAAACAATTCTGTAAGGTTTTATGTTCTTGATTTCTGTTTAGCCAAGGTGGAAGAGCACCTTCATATGGCCAGTCAGACTATGGTCAGCAAGATTCTTATGACCAGCAGTCAGGCTATGGTCAGCATCAAGGCTCATATGATGAGCAGTCAAATTATCAGCAGCATGATTCCTATAACCAAAGCCAGCAGTCTTACCATTCACAAAGGGAGAACTACAGCCACCAAACACAAGGTAAGATTATAATGGCCTTTTTTCATCATTTCTTCACAGAATTTTATATTGTCTGGATTAAAACACTCTTAGGATCTTACTTGGTGATAAAAATTTGGCATGACTGGACACAGATTTTTAAAAAAAAAATATTTATTTATTATGTATACAATGTTCTGCCTGCATGTACAGCTGTGTGCCAGAAGAGGGCACCAGATCTAGTTGGTTGTGAGCCATCATGTGGTTGCTGGAAGTTGAACTTAGGACCTCTGAAGAGCAGCCAGTAGAAGCGCTTTTAATCTCTGAGCCATCTCTCCAACCCCAACATAGATTTTTTTTTTTTTTTTTTTTATGGCCATAAAGACTTTTTTTTTAAAACTTTTTGGAGGTTTTTTTAAAACCTGTTAGCAGGTTGTATAACTTTTGGTTACTGATTACATTTCCTTTACTGTCTCTAAACTGACCATTTGACAATGCTATTGTTGTCAGTTGATTTGGGAAAGTTATCCTTTGCTAGCCTTCTCGAATCTCACATAAGAAGGAACAGTCATTAATTTTTCTTATTCTGTAATACTTTATATGTGATATATAAGACTCAGATCACACTATGAAAGTCAGTGAATCAAGGGAAGTCTTTTTTATTTTTTATTTTTTTAATGCTCTTATTGTCTTGATAAGATTTGGCTCCTAGTAAGTGGTCATTAAACATTTTTGCTGAAAAAGAAATTATTATGGCTGTGCTAGGAATTGAATCCCAGGGCCTTTCTATATGTTGGGTAAACACTTCATTACTGAGCTATATCCCTAACCATATTGATAATAGAGTGAGTTAAAAGTGGGTGGTCATTCTTTGAATATCTGTCTTCTCAGTTTGAAAAGTGGTGGCTGCATTGTGCCTGACCTAAATTTGACTTTCATTTAATGTCTTTGAGGTGAAGAAAGTAGAAGAGTTCTGTCTTTAAGTTATTAAAGTTCTTGAATCCAAAGTTTGTAGTTTAGCTTAAATAAATCATTTGCTGTCTGATTTTTGTGGTAAAATGGAGTAGATATAATGTAGATATAACTCTCAAGCACTTTTAATTCCAGAATATTGTGTGATGGTTGCATTTTGGTCTATTTGTGTTTTTCCCTGAAGGACATACTATGTGATTTAAGGAGCCATTTAAAGTGACACTTAAAAATTACAGCAGTGGCTGGGTATGGTGGCTTACATCGTTATTCCTATATGGGAGCTGACAGGAGAATTTCTTAAGCTCATCAGCCTAATGTAGGGAAACTTTTGTTACAACAACAACAACAAAAAATTGAAGTGACCATATTTGTGTGTGTTATATTTTTCTTTTTGTAGATGACCGTCGTGATGTGAGTAGGTATGGAGAAGATAATAGAGGATATGGCGGGTCACAGGGAGGAGGTAGAGGGCGTGGGGGATATGACAAGGATGGAAGAGGTCCTATGACAGGATCAAGGTAAGTACTTAGATACAGATATTTTCATTTTCTTTTTCTTCGTGTTTTCCTTATTTTATTCTGTCATTTAGTTAAGAGGCTTTCAGAGATTATGTTGTAGAAAGAAGAGCAGAAATTAAAATTATTTTCAGGCCTTTTTATGTCATAAATCATTTCATAAGAGGCTATGTTGATATTATTTTATGTGGTGTATGTTAATTTAAACACCATTAAAGCTCTCTACTATGGTTATGATTAGATTAAATTACTTGATTGGTTTTCCTGCTGGAACTACACTCAAAACTCCTTTAAAAGGTTAATTTTGGGCCAGTACAATGGAGCACACCTGTGATCCCAGCACTCAGGGCAGCAGAGGCAGGTGGATCTCTGAGTCTGAGGCCAGCCTAGTCTACAAAGCAAGTCCAGGACAGCCAAGGCTACACAGAGAAACCCTGTCTCAAAAACCATTAAAAAAAAAAGATAGCTTTGGAAACCAAAGTGTTTAAGTGTCTTAACAGTAAAAAGGTAAGTTAATCTATATGGAGGACAGATGGTTCCCTTGGTTGGGGAAAGTGTTAGACAGCAGAGTAGAAAGGTGGGATAATCTTTAATATATGTCTCTCCTTAAACATAATTATTAAAATAGTATATTACATAACATTCTATAATTTTTCTGGTTATAGTTGTATGTAAAGTTTTTAATTTAGCTTTTCTTTTGCTATTTTTAAATTAATGTTGGTTTCTTGTTTACTTATAACATAGCTTATAAAATCTGATTTAGCATAATTTTTAAATATATCTGTAAAGTTAGTACATTGATCTTGAAAATGGAATGAACAAAACAATTGGCCTATGTCCTGGATTTATAGATTGTAAATTTGTAAAATACACAGGCTTTATGTTTACTGAGAATTGAAATTGTCAGTAGCCTTCTACTGATATTTAATGATATATCAGTAGCAGTTCAGTCCTGTCCTTAGGGACTGAGTGTCCCTTAAGGTGAAATGAGAAACAATATATACACTCATTTCAAGTGCTCCATGAATTTGCTTATGTGTCTGTTTTTAGTATACTATATGCTATGATGTTAAGGAAATGCCAAAATCTGATAATTTTCAAAAATTTTGAAAGAGACATTAAAGGCTTTTCTGAAAATTGACATTAGTTTTTTGATTGGTAGTCATTTTACCAAGAGAAACAATATTGTATGTGTCTTCATTATCAAAAGAGTAGTCTGCCACCATCATTTATCATTTGCATATAAATTAACAGTGTAAAGTGAAATGGTATTTACTTTTTGCTAGTAGCCTCCTCCTCAATCTAAACCCAAGTCCTTGAGATAACAACAGATAGTACTTAATTTTTCAATGGAGTTATTTTAGATAACTGGCTGTCTGGAATGCTGTAAATGTCATGTGTGTCTTAAGTTTAATTTTCTGCATAAGAAAGTTAAACTGTGGCTGTCTGATGAAATAATGGGCTCCCACCTTTTGGAAGGAAGGGAGTGGGTAGGCAATCTATAAATGATATTTTAGTTTGTAAGTGAGCTCCCATCTTAGAATCACAGGGTTGAAAGGATGTTGAGTGATTTCTTCCCTGATGAAGGAAACAGCCTGGGTCCTTTTTTTTTTTTTTAAACAACATAACTTCCTTGGCAGTATGTTTTGAATATAGTTTGTAGTTCAGATACTAATTGATAAGTTGATGTTTAACTGGTGGTAAAGTGAGAGAGATGGAGAAATTTTAGTCTTAACTACTTTCTCCTGTAAATTAGTTGTTTTGAAATCTTGGTGGCTCTTACTCTTTGTTTGGAGTTGGCAAGGTTTATTTTTGTTTTGGTAAAAGGAAAGATGGTTTTAGGCTTTGCAACTCTTCAGCCTTGCCCATGGAGTACCAAAGTAGGCATTAATGAATGTAAACAAACCTGATTCTATTCCAATAAAACTTTCTGAATACTGAAATGAGAACTCTGGGCTGGTATGATTTTACATGCCTTTAATGCCAGCACAGTGGAGGCAGGCATATTTCTTTAAGGCGAGCCTGGTCTACATAGAGTTCCAGGACTACTCTCTCTCTCAAAACAAACAAACAAAACCACCACCAACAAAAAGATCCCACAGAAATAGAATTTTCATATGCTACAACATCTTTAAGATGTGCTTTTTAGTTTATTCATTAGGCTACAGCATTGTGATTTAGATTATAAATGCACAGTTGCAAGATTTCTTTTTCTTTTAAACATACTTGATTTTGTGTTTAAATACCAAAATACATAGGAATTCTAGTTAGTCTTCAGCACCACTGTTTGTGTTTCTAATCATTTTACTTAGTAGATTGAAATTTTAATCTATGGGGCCGTAGAAGGGTAGAAGGGACACAACAATTTGAAGACTACATTAAGTAGATTTATCATCTTTAAGGAAGGGTCATAGTTTGATCTTGAGTGTTGGATATATGGTGTGCTTATTTTGTGACTAGTTGGCTGGAGGAAGACTTCATGCCAAAAAAAAAAGCCATTGAGTTAATTTGGAAAGAGATATGTGTTCATAGAGTCTACAAGAAACAGTCTTTTCATTGAAAAGCAATTGTTGAGACAGATACTGAATTTCGTTTTGTCTTCTGACATTGACATCTTCGTGGGGTAGAAGCTAAGATGAAAATGTCCCAGTGCCTTTTAGTTTTAGCATTGATTACTCTCTTGCAGAATATTTTGTTTTCATTGTTTGAATGTGATTAAAGCGTTTCCAGCTCTTAGAGGTGAATTCTAAAATTCTGCAATTTTGAGTACTTTCTCCCCCTTTGCAAGGGAATTTAATTAGATCCCTTAAAAATATGTGTATGTCCAGCCAGCCAGGCATGGTGGTGTCAGTACATGTCTTAATCCCAGCACATGGGAGGCAGAAGTAGACGGATCTCTTGAGTTCCAGGACAAGAGGAACTACATAGAAAGAGACCCTAACTCAAACAAAATATGTATATGTCTTGAGTTGGGAGTATGTACACCTCAGTGGTAAAGTGGTAACCAAGCATAAGCCTGGTGAAAACAATGGATTCTAGCACACACCTTTAATCTCAGTATTCTGGAGGCAGAGGTAGGTGGATCTCTGTGAGTTCCAGACCAGCCTGGTCTACAGATGGAGTTCCAGGACAGCCAGAGCTATTCAGAGAAATCCTGTCTCGAAAAATGAAAACAATGAAAAGTTGGGTTGTATTCCCAGCACCTGGATATGATGGAGTGGTATATGTGTTCTATCTGTAGTCTAATAGCACTGCTTCGTAGAAAAACAGTATGGGTCATAAATGTGAACTATGTACATAGTTTTAAATTTTCTAGTAGCCACATTGAAAAGAAACCAGAAAGGCCATGGCTATAGTTCATTTTGTGATAGTCTTTTGGATTCAGTTCCCAGGACTAAAAAAAAAAAAGGAGGAAGCACAGAAATAACACCAATAAAATCAATTTTAATAATATGCTTTAACCCAGTACATTTAAAATAGTCAATGTAATCATTAAGCTATGATGCTAGAACTAGAAGTTAATTTCATTTTTGACATTTAGGACTTGTCTCATTTTAGTCTATTTACATTTTAAACACTAACGCAGGTACTATCTCTTGGACAGCTCTAGAAAGAGAAGAGTCTTGTCTTCCTGCAGTTAATTGATTCTGAAAGCCTTTTTGCCACACATGACATAGAGGAAAGTAAAACAGACTATTGAGAATGATGTTCAGATCGATTGAATTATTCGTATGTGACTTTATTGGTCTTTTTCTCATACTCCCAAAATACGGTTTCTGGATTTATTAGTTTAAAATTTCTAGCACAGAGCAAGGTTTTAAGTTAATCTTTTATTGCTTTTTAGTTATGCCCTTTTTTCTCTCTTAAGTGATAATTCTAGGATAAAAGATTCCTACAGCCAGGTGCATGCCTAAGTACGCCCAGCTACCTGAGAGCTAAAGCAGGAGAATCAGAGCTTGAGTTACATACTGGATAACTTGCCAACATTGCTCTGTTTCTGGGTTCGTTTCCTAGTATGGAGAAGGTGGTGGTGTGGTAGTGTGGCTACATCATCCTGTGGCTTCCTAGGAGTTTTAGTCCTTGAGTGGAAACATGTAGTTTCCACATGTAGAACCAAAAAGAACTTGGGTTCTTTTGTTTGGTTGATTGTTTTTTGTCCGTTTGTTTTTTAAATTGTGAATTGAGAGCTTAATGTGATGGCTTGTGTTATCAATCCCAGCGCTGGTAACATTGCCATGAGTTCGAGGCCAGCTTGAGCTCCCTTGTATTAGGTTGGCCCAAGTTATATAAAATAAGAGGCTCTGTCTTTAAACAAGAAACACAAGCCCCTAAAAAACAAAAACAAACAAACTCAAATAGTCTGCCAAAGAAACTTTTCTATAAAAATTTTTTTAAAACTTTGTATGTATGAATATTCTTCCTACGTGTCTGTCTGTATACTACTTGTATGCATTGCGTACG
>CM053746.1:34713594-34777836 GCA_028658305.1 Pachyuromys duprasi | reverse complement strand
AGTTAGAGTGTGATTCGCTTATGCTCATGCAGAGTGCACAGGCAGGTTGGTGCAATGCAGCAACGCCACGCCAGCAAGGCAGGCTTCTGTGCACATTTCTGTGTGGTTTTGTAGTCACTTGGCCTCGGGCAAGCACTTGGATTCTCAGGGCTTCTGTTTGTGAGATACTATTAACTTTTCTGAGAGTTCTGTAGAGAGTGTAGATGCGACTACAGAGAAGAATGATTAGGGCTCAGGCTGGGTGTAGTGACTCATGCCTGTAATTCCAACACTTGGGGTCAGGAGGCAGAAGGATTGCTCATGAGGTCAAAACCTGGGCCACATAATGAAAATCTGTCTCAACATAACAACAATAAGCACAAACACATATAAATACACATACAAGAAAAGACCACTATCAACCATAGTAGGGAAGCTTAGATTAACATATATAATCCTGGAACAATGTTTAAGTTAAGTCAGAGAATGAACTCAGTCCAGGGTGGTGTGCATTTTCATGTGTGGTGATAGAACTCGAAGTTCTTAGTATATGCTAGCCAAGTCTTTACCACTGAGCTACATCCTCAGTCCTTAGTGTTTCAAGACAGGGTTTTGCTATGCAACCCAGGCTGGTCTTGAACTCATGTAGCTCAGTTCTTTTCTGGCTTTTCAGTTCAAAGTATTTTCATAGACAAGGAGGATCTTGATGTTCACAGTCTCAAGCTATCATCTAAAAAGGCAAAGAGCATGAAGTGTGGGCTTTACCACACAATGGTGGGCCTGACCTTTCCTGGTACTCCGGGAAGCCTTGTCTTGTGCCCATGTTCCCATCCTTTACATACCTCCAACCCTCTTTCCTCTTTCCCTGAACTCCATAAAGGCCCCAGACTCACCATCTGCCATAGTGCTTCTATGACAAACCCATTATTGATGCCCAGACGCCCTAAAGCCTGCAGGAAGAGGGATGGAGGAGAGAAACAGAGCTTGGTTACCAGCTCAAGGGTCATCATCTTCTGTACACAGCTAGAATTTATACCTTGGGTGTCCCCTACCCCCTGATCACCCACCTTCAGCTGGTTTTCCTTTTCCATCTCAGCTATGCCCCCCTGAAGCTGCCCCTCCAAGCTGCCCCACCTCCTTGCTGCTTCTTACATAGGCTGCATAGCACTGCTCATCCTCTCTTGGAGATTTCAGGCTCTTTGTGAGTTCCTTGCTCATCCATGGAGGACCAGTTGAATGGAAGGAAAACAAAAACAAAAACAAAAACAAAGCAAAAACGTAGAAAGCCAAATTGAAAGGAGTCCAGTCAAGTTGGCCCCCATTCTCCCTCTCCTCCATTTTGCAGAGAAGGACTCAGGGTGGAAGGGTAAGTAATCTGAACCCAAAACAGTGCGAGCCCAAGGTAAAGGTATCCTCAGGAAGGGAGTCCACATGCCTCATCCCACCACGGTCCTGACCTTTAATCTTTGCCACTTCAGGGGGTCCGTGGTGGGATCTAACGACCTGCTTCCAAACTTAGATTTTAAAGTTAAGCTGCTGAGAGGGACATGGAGGCTTTGTAGTTGGGAACTGTCTTTGACGTACCTATGTGAAAAATTGCACAGATAACCATGGTCTCCTTTTTCCTCCCCTCCTCCTGTCACAACCCTTCCTCTGCCACAGGGCCTCAGAGACCAAAGAGGAATGCCTCAATGACATGCACTTGTTGGAGTTGCCCTTCTAGAACGGCAGGGTCCTCTCTAGCTCATGACTTGCCCCACTCCTGGCCCAACTCCTCCAGATTCTTCCTCCCTTTTCCTGGAGGAATTGGGAGGCGTGAAGACTATGGAGACGGGCAAAGCACACCTTGGGAGCTTTCTTCTTTTCCAGAACAGCTTCTGTGTCTCTTTTTCCTGGCGTTGGTCGAGCAGGGTGCGCCAGTGTAAGAAGAGTTCGGGTTTCTTTGTATAGAGGCAAGGAGTTGCGTCTGGCCTGCTTGGATGCGTCCTCCAGCACTCGGGACTTGGGGGAAATGCTTCCTTGGGCAGCTGGTGGGGAGAGCAAGTGGCAGAGCAGTCAGAGGACTCCCCGAGACCATTACTGGAGTGCTCAGAGAAGGGGTAGTGAAGGGAGGAAAAGGAAATATGAGAGATACCACCTTAACCCTCTCATCTGAGCCACAGCTGCCGTCTTCCCACCTCCACCCCCTATATGACTTTACCAAGGCCTCAGTCTTCTCCCCTGTAAAATGGGTCTAATTAACCATTCCTGCTCCTCTCCCAAGGTAATTGTGAAGCTCAAAAGATTTTGAAGGGATTTGTAAATTGATCTGACACACACACAGTTTGGTTGCTTGAGCATCTCAAAGACTTTGAAAAGTCACGTGGGCAGGGAGGAGGCAAGGGCTAGGGGAGATGTAAAGCCAGGGAAAAGAGGCTACTGCTTATTCAGACCCGAGCACCTACCTCATGGTACATAGTTCTCTGCCTCCATTTACACCAAGTACCCTCTTAGGTGTGTGACTACTCCTGCTTGTGTGTTGCTGAGGCTACCTGCACCTTTAACTGCTTGGTAAAGTTCTTACAGTAGCTGAGGGTTCATGTGGACCAATGGGTCTCTGTGGATCTGGCCTTGATTCAGCCACCTCTCAGATCTTTCTGTCTTTACAACACATCTCTTTGGGCAACAGGGAACAAAGGGTTTCATCCAGTAGCTCCCAGCTTAGAGACAAACAAGATCTTAAGGGTTTTCCAGTGGGTATCAGGACTTCAAGTCCTGCAATGTGAACTAAAAAGTAGCGTCTCTAGATTTCGCAAAGCACAAATAAACTCCAAAAGATGTCAGCTTAAATTTGGGTTTCAGGTAACGAATAAGGAAGTTAGGACAGTTACATATATTTTTAAACCCCATGCATTGTTTATAGGGTATTTAAATTTGATTGGTCAGTCTGTGTCTTATCTGGCAACTGCAAGTAAGGATGGCTGCGTTAACAAGAATGACTCTTTTCAGCAAACAGTTTGCATCACGTGGGCCTTACAGACTTTGTCTCATTAGAAGCTGGAAACAAGAGGGCAGGCAGTAATGTGTACAAGGAGCCTTGGGAAAGGAAAGTTAACTTGTCCAAGAGCACACAGCATTAATGGCAGACCCATAGGTGAACCTCAGGGTTCTGTAAGCTAGTCGGAATTGTAATGGACTTTTGGTGCTCTTCCAACTTTGACACCGCTTCTAGGGTAACAAAAATCATTTACCTTGTAACAGGACAGGGGCAGGTGAACAGGAGCCATGGCTTGTCTGTATTCTGGCAAGAGGAGCAAGGGTATGGGTGTGATACTGTTAAGACAGTAGTTAGAAACGTGGATCCAAATGCCTGGTTGAGGCATTCATTTGTTCTGCAGTTAGTAAATAAACAGCACCAGGTATTTTCCCAGAGCCAAAGTGGTCAATGAAGCATTGCTCTTGCCCTTCAGTGACACGTAGTCTTTCTGCTCCTGTGCCTGGGAGCCTTTTAGAAATGCTGTTGGGAACTTCATTTCAGCCAGATCCTCAGGCACCTCCCATTTAGTTGAAATTTAAGAAACACAAGACTAGCAGTGTTCTCAACCCTGGTTGCATACCAGAACTATTGGAATGATATTGGAACACACGTAGGCCCTGTATCGGGCTAACTGAGTCAGATTTGTGATAATAGAGCCTAGGCATTTTGGGACACTACCCTGGAGAGTTCAATATTCAGTTATGGGTGACGACTATTGGTCTCATTTTCTCAAATGTGAATGTACATCAGACTTGCTGGGAGGGCTTGTTAAAACCCTCCCAGCTTTCTAGGACTCACTCCCCTACTATATGATTGAGGGTTTGGGTAGATCTGATCATTCTGGGATATTTTGAGAGCCGCAGTTCTAGCGTTTGAGGCAGAAATTCTGATCTGTAGTGATTTACAAAGGGAAACTGATGTGGAAATACACACAAGCAGTGTAGCTGAGATGTCCTGTCAGGGCTGGGGACCAGATATTTATTTCCTAGAGGAGATGGTACAGACCAAGTCTTGCATCTAAGCAAGAGGTAGCTGGGTAGTGGCGGCCTTTAATCCCAGCACTCAGGAGGCAGAGGCAGGCAAATGCCTGAGTTCGAGACCAGCCTGGTCTACAGAGTTTGTTCCAGAGTTGCCAGGGTTACACAGAGAAACCCTGTCTTGGGGAGAAAATAAAAGGAGTTAATCAGGTAAGTCAGGGGTCCAAGAAGTGGCCTTAAGGAAGACCCCGTGCGAAGAGCTGGGGGTGTGAGATTGGTGGAAAGAGCAAGGCACAGGGATGGAAGAGCTGGGGGTGGGGTAACAGGTGTCCCACCTTGAGCTAATTCAGTCAGTCCTACTGAGGAAATAGAGACTGTGGGGCTGCGGGGAGCCGTCAACTGGTCAAAGGCCTCCCGCCTCCCCGGCCTTTCCCATGGAGTTGCTAAACCCAGTGCCTTGTCTGGGACTGGGTTTGGGTAGCTAGCTTTGCGTTATCAGCCCACTGCCCCGCCACCACTGCCTCCATTACTTTCCATCCCATTCTCACTTTGGTTCCTGTTTCGATATTCCAGCCATGGGTAGTTGAACATTGACCTGGGCATTTGAGAGAAATCGGCCTGGTTATCATGGCTCATTATCTTTGATGCAGGTCAGAGGGAACCTAGGACAGGGATGTGAAGCCGGGGGGGGGGGCAAAGCTTGAGGAGGCCCTTTTTCTGGCACAAGAGAGACCAGGGAGGTTTGACTTCTGGAGATAGAAGCTTCCAAGTGCTGTTTCTGTTACCGTGGGAACAGAACACCCATATCCATTGTTGAGCCCTGCTGCTGGCCTCCGTTGGTCTGCTGGTTGAGTTGGTCGCTGAGCTTCCTTTCCCTCAGCAGAGAAGTAGGGAAGCCATGACCGCTCTGTTGGCTAGTCACTCCGGTTCATTCCCTGGGGTGGACTCCCTCTGTAAACTTTGTATACTTTGTAAACCCTCAAGGTAGGACAGTGGCCTGTGGAGCTCCAGCAACCAGGCCTTGCCCCCCAGACGCCCTTAAGGATCCTAAGGATCACTTTCTAGGCTCTGTCATTTCCAGCCCGGAGACGGGAGACTGCCCAATCCTCCGCCCTACAAGAAAAATCTCACCAGTCCCTGAACAGGAAAACCAACCAAGCCCTGAGCTCAGGACTTAAAATCCCACCAATTCTCACCAAGGAAATCTCTGCCGCCCCTAAGAAATCCTCTGTAAGCCCTGCTTACTGTTCAGTTCTCTCTGTCTTCTCCAGGCAGCAGCCACCCTTGGATTCGTCCTTTCAAACCCTGCATTTGTCTCTCCCAATCTCTTTCATGAGATTTGTTGCCCAGTGTGACTCTCTCACTGGGAGAAACCAAGAAGCAAAGAAATGAAGAAGGGGAGAAGCTAAGAAATGGGGTGGGAGCTGAGGTTCCTGAGCGCTTCAGCTCAACTGGGCATACCCTCCTCTTGAAGCTACAAAGCTGAAGAGGAGGGGGAAACTGTGACATTGTAGCTCTCCAGCTCAGGCAGGGATATCCTCCCTCAGTGCCTCTGCTGGGAGGCTTCCTGTTAGAACTATGTGGGCCCTTCCACTGGGACACTGTCCCACCTCCAAGCTGTGTGGTTCCTGGGCTCCCGGGTCCTAGGATACTTTCCCATCTGAGCAAAGAACATGCTTGACTCCAGTGGCTTTGGTGAGTAGTTGTGAACCATCAAGCTCAAGTCAGTTCATGTTAGAGGCAGGAATTGTTCACGGGTCATCAGGTCATCAGGGAAATGACAGGGACAGGAAAGCCTCTTTTACAGGCACCTCCGCCCTTGCTGCCACGAGGGAACTGCCAGTCAGATCTCTTCTGTTTGCATATGCTGTTCCATCTACCTTGTAGCCTTTTCCCTCCCTCTCTGTTAAACAGTCACCCAGATCTTTCAAATCCATACCAATGCCATGTCATTTCTGAAGGCCTTCCTTCTCCAATCTCCTCTCCGCCCTTTCTTACTCCACCCCAGTGCCTAACATAGTACTGGCATGCAGTAGGTCAATACACAGTAGGAAGCCTACAATATGTCTTCTGTTGCTGTGATTAAAATGCTCTGACAAAGGCAACTTAAGGATGAAAATGTTATGTTGTTTCATCATTCAGGTGACAATCCTTTGTGTCAGGGAGGTCGAAGCAGCCCGTGAAAACACCTTGCACTTATCACAAATTCAGTCCAGGGCCCAGCCCATGTGATGGTGGAATGCACATCAAAGGTGGATCTTCCTAGTGTTATTAAGCTGATGGTAGCCCAGCCTTTTGGCTACTTATTGGGTGCTTGTATCTACCAACCTTCTCTACCCCAATCCCTTCCAACCCACCAACACTAGGTAGACAAGAAAGGTTAGCGGGAAAAGGGGATATAGACATCTTTAGAATGCTTTCTGCTGATGAGGGGCATCAAGTTCCTTGGGGGATAAGTTTGATTTTTGTTGACAGGATATCCAGTTTCTTTTTGTCTCATTGACAACCTGACAAACCATAATAAACCGCAGCAGGATTTGGAGCAGCAGCCCACCCTTTGGAGCACCTCTGGCCCCTCTTCGGGGCTCAGGAGTTTATAAGAGTGCCCAGAATTCCCAATTCGAACTAATCTCAACTGGCAAAATCACACCCCTCCTAGAGCACGGGATGAATCATAGTCAGCTGCTGTGGACAATCGGAAGCAGCCCCATATCCCACACCTGGGATTAAAACAATAGCATATTCACACAACTGGATTCTTAAAGAACCGAAATGTTTACTACAGCTGATCAAGGAGAGAGGCTGGAGAGGTAGCTCAGTAGATAAGATCATTAGTGAAGACCTGGGTTTGGTTCCCAGCACCTACATGACAACTCACAATGGTTAGAATACATATGGTACACATTAATTCAGGTAAACACTTATACATATAAACATTTGACAAATAATAATTTATTAATTAAAATTCAATTCATCTTTAAAAAAAGAAAAAGGGAAATCTCTTTCAGGTATGGCCAGTTAGTTCATTCCAGATCCATTCAATCTTGACAACTAAGATTAACCATGAATCAGCTGGGCACAGTGGCACACCCCTGTAGTGCCAGCACCAGGGGAGGCAGAGACAGGCAGATCTCTGTATGCCTGGTCTTCAAAGCGAGTCCAGGAGAGAAAAATTCTGTCTCGGGGGAAAAAAAATGAAAGGAAGAGAGAAAGAAAATATGGATCATTGGGGCTACAGGTGTGGCTTAGTTGTTAAGAGCACTTGTTGCTCTTGCAAGAGACTTGAGTTCAATTTCCAGTACCAACATGGTGGCTGGCAGCCATACATTACCCCAGTTGAAAGGAACCCAGCAAAAGCACATGTGGGACACACACATGCATGCCTGCGAAACATTTGTACATATAAAGTAGAATAGACAAAAATTAAAAATACAGATCATTGAGTCAATATTAAGTAAACTGATGAGTGCTCTTATGTGCTGCACAGAGAAAGATAATATTACTCAATAAAATTCCTAATCTGAGCCCAATTATAAGGATATAAGCAAATCTAAGTGATAAAATACTCTGAAAAAATATATTCAAAACAATTTCATTGCCCATGTGTGTGGGGAATTATTAGCCAGGCAGTGTAGCACACACTTGTAATCCCAGCCTGAAAGTTCAAGGCCAGTCTGGACTATATACTAAGACTCTGATTCAATAAATAGAACAAATGTCTAGGAATGGTGGGTCAGCTGTGTTAGCTCAGCACTGGACATGGAGGGGGTCTGTATAGATGGAGGACACCCTAGTCTATACAGGGAACTCCAGGCAACTTAGGGCTACGTGGGACCCCCCTCCCCCAAACAACAGTGACTCAAGAGGCAGAGGCAGGTGGATCCCTGAGAGTTCTAGGCTACTCTGATCTACATAGCCAGTTCCAGGCCAGACAGGGCTACATGATGAGATGCTGGTTTTGATTTTCAAATAACACCAAAAGGACATTCCACTAAACTCAGTGTGTATACTGAACCAGATTCTTAATATATATATTATTCTGCCTGCATATGTGCCTGCAGGCCAGAAGAGGGCACCAGATCTCTTCATAGATGGTTGTGAGCCACCATGTAGTTGCTGGGAATTGAACTCAGGACCTCTGGAAGAGCAGACAGTGCTCTTAACCTCTGAGCCATCTCTCCAGCCCTGAATTAGATTATTAATAAAAAAACAAAAATAGCCAAAGAGGGCATTATTGGGACAGTGGAAATGTGATAATGTATATTTGATGATTGTTAGAAAATGATAGTGCCATTGTTTCCTGTGTTTTTCACTTTGTGATTATACAGAATGTTTTTGTTTTTAGAAGAAAATACTGAAATCCTTGGGGGATGTAGTGGCATTGCATTTGCAGCTTCAAATAGCTCAAAAAGAAAAAAAAAACTGTATATACCAGAGGAAAGAGGAGGGCTTTAAAAATGTTTGCTAATTTTTTATAAGTTTAAACATTTGTAAACTGAAGATGAGAAAACATAGGCACTTGTATTAGATCTAGTGGGTTTTAAAACTGAACTTTAAACTTGTTTTCATTTTGTTTGTGGGGGCTTTGGACAAATATTCTCCATCTTCCCATTAATTTTCCTGACTGTTGGGCTGGTGGGATGGTTCAGCCATTAAAGATTTTACTGTGCAAGCCTTGCTACCCGAGCTTGATCCCTGGACCCCAAGAGAAGATGGAAGGAGAACCCACTCTGAGCACGGATCTACCAGGCACGTATGTCCATTCTGTGTATGTCTGTCTCTCACACACATAATTTAAAATTGACATTTTCGTCATGTAAATAGAACTAAGATTAGTGCCCATCCTAAGGTTATAAAGTGAAAGAAGGTTTGAACGGGAGGGACTGAGCCAACGCTTGGCACATAGCGCTCAGCTAATGTTATGTCAGCTATGACTAAGCCTGGCATTCACGGTATTTACCTGAAGGGACACATAGGTGGGAAAGGTGGGCTACCCCCTATTCAAAGGTGTTGGTACAGTTATCAGAACCTTATCTAAGATAATTTAGGCCTCTGAAGTTGTCCTTAAGTCGTGCTCTACGGGAAACAGTGGTGTTGAAGGAATCCACAGGAGATAAGGCACAGGGCAGGCCAAGGCAGAAAGGTCAGTCAAAGCCCGAGGAAGCAGGGAGTTGGTGTGGCAGGGGTCCAGATAAATCCCTGGAGACTTACAGGTACTAGATCATGATGCTTAGACTCCAACCCTAGTAGATAAGTCGCTGGTCACTTTACCAGTTTTACCTATCTATGCTATTTTCAGAGTGTGTTTGCTCCCAGGTCTAACTGCTTAGACCATACCACCTAAATTGATTCCAGGTATATGCCTGGATACTTAACACTGGCGGAGAAAGGGGGTTTCTTGGGAAGAAGTCAAACCAGGAGTCAGCTTTGTCCTTGCATCAGAAATTTTAATGAAATGCTGATTTCTTGGCTTAGCAGTACATAGCCTGTGAGGGCCTGAGGTATGAGCATTTGCATATGGGACCTCCATTTTCCTTCTTTGCTTGAGAGACACACAGGCTTCTTTACTGGTCCCAAAACCATGGCCAAGTTGAGGAGCCTGAAGCTCAGAGTCTGGAGATTTCCTGTGGTCATGGCAGAGCCTCGGTACACCTTCCAGGCTTTAGGAGAGGGCTTTGTTACAATCTCTATGGTAAGATAGTATCTGTGCCTTCTCAGGAATGAGTGGAGTTGCTGAGTGGCATCCCAAAGCTGGTTAGGACTAGAGCAAGCAATGTGCGTGCGTGTGTGCATGTGTGTCTGTGTGTCTGTGTGTGAATCAGTTATAAAGGATCCGAATCAAGAAACTATTTGGAGTTCATTTCCAAATAGTTGATGTATTCTCGAACCCACTTCTTCTTTGGGTTGGCACAGACCTGGCGGTTCCTTCGAGTGACGAAGCTGTAGGAGAGAAAAGGTTATCACTGGGGCAGCTTTCGGTGAAAGGGGACTGAAAAGCTTAAAGGAAAATGGCGGGGAGTTGGATAGGGTGTCTTTGTAGCTCAGTACTGTTTTCTTCCTTTCAGAAGACACTTCTTCTCCTTTGGAACTAAAGGCACTGAGCTCCGGACAGAATTTTGTTCATATTAGTTCCCCACAAGCTCACATAAATCTGGAACCCAGCATTGAGTGGGCCAAGCACTGGCCTCTTCTGGGCCCTCTCCCCTTTCTCCAGGCCTCATGCTAAGTGATGACTTTAAAGGAGAATTCATTGTACTTACACCAGCTCTTTTTGGCATTCTCAGCATGTGGCCAGGGAGTCAAAAGGTCAGGATGCCAACTCCAGCTGTCAAGATCACTCAGGCTTCCATTTCCTCCTCCTATGTTTAGCATGTGGTACCCAAGAGGAAGTCCTTTTTGCTAAGCCTCCCCTTCTTTCCTCTGTTTTTGGGGCCCTCTGCTCATCTGACTTTCCTTTCCACCTCTTAAGAGCAGCCGTCCTCAAAGACACTGTCCCTTTTGAATTCTCTTCTTTCCAGTCTCTGGCCCCAGGCCTGCATATAGTTGATGCTTGATGAACATTTATGGAATGAATGAGTGGATGAATGAATTGCGTTCATTCCTAACACATGTGTGCGTGCAAGTGCACACACATGTACACACACACACATTTAGATAATGACAATAGTAGGTTGATACTTCTTTATACCCATTATGTGCCAGGGTCTGGGGTAAGTATTATTCTCTCTGTGACCCAGTGAAAGAAGCGCCTTATTTACTCTCCTTTGGAACCACCTCCCAGAGGCTGAGGGGCCCCAGTTTACCAAATGATAAAACGAGGATTCTAACATGGCAGACCAGCAGTATAGCTAGGTCTGACCAAGACAATGTATTCCAGCCTTTTTTTTTTTATTGACAGTTTCTGAACTTTTTCCTCAGCCCCTTGCTTACACTCCATCTGGTACCTCCATGGATTGTCTTGCTGGAACTTTACTTGGTTTGCCCTTGAGATCTGCACACCTGCACACCTCTCCATCCTTGAATTGAAACCTCAGCATTGCCCATATCTCTTCTATTCTTCTTGATCCTGACCACAAGTCTCTTTACCTTGGCTGATTCATCCTCCCAACCTCCTCTTTGTCTCTTCTCGCCTCCAGGTACCACTCAGCCAGCAATACTACACACGTGGGTGACCTTAACAGCCTCTTATCTATACCCTCTCCTTGGCTTTTCCTGTTTCAGGTCATTTGCCAGCTCTCTGTTTTCCTTCAGTTTCCTGACACTCAAGGCGCTCTCTGCTTTTCTACAAGCGTCCCTGCAAACCCAAGTAGAAGCCTGTGAACATGGTTCTCGGACACACTCCATACCACACACATACTTCTCTACTCCTGATCTCTGCACAAATAGCGTCTCTTACAGTAATTACTGCTGAACTGACCCCTTACCCCATCCCTGAGGTTAGACACCCCCCCTCTCATTTAGTAATGTTTTATAGGGTGCTCTAGTCATTCTGTGTCCAACGTAGCACTCTCAGGAGACGAAATCTCCACAGCCAAGGATGGCAATTTTATTCGTCTCAGTCTGCTCAAAATAGGTGCTCAAGTACTCATTTTAGAGCTGAATTTAGTAACGCTAAATATTAATATTACATTTTTTCAGTGATTCACCGGGAACCGAATCCATCTTTGGCAGGGTCACAAAAATCTTTGGATTAAAACTCTTCAGCCTTTTATTGGAACCTTCACGATTGTCCTGTTTTTTTTCCTTTTCTCTTTTAGTTTAATGTGTATGAGCATTCATCTACACGTTCATTTGTGTACCATACTTGTGCCTGGTGCCCGAGGAGGTCAGAAGAGGGTTTTGGATGCCCTAGAACTGGAGGTGCAGATAATTGTGTGCTGTCATGTGGCTGCTGGGAACTGAACCTGGATCCTCTGCATGAACAACGACTGCTCTAAACCTCTGAGCCATTCCTCCAACTTCTCCATTTTCGTCCTGTAAATAGTTACCATCTTAAACTTCCTAAGCTTGTTATCACCAATGACTTTTTTTTTTTAGCATGAAGAGGGATGCCCAGACACAGACCCCATTTCTCACTCACTGTGCAGCTTTGAGTAAGTCAGCAAAAGCCTCTGGATCTCAGTTTTGGTACGTGGAGAGGGTTGTGCGTACTGGCCAGGGTACACAATTGGGAGACAGTGCACACAGACATGCCATGCCAGTAAGCCCCCCCATGTGGTAGGGATTATTATATTTCCCCCAAGCTATCCATATGCATACTTAAAGCTGAATCTCCTGGTAACTTCTTAAATGGATAGGTTTTTGAATTTTTATTTACTTGATTGAAATTAGGACCCTGACCTTGACCCATCCTCCCTAGTTCCTTGGAGGATTAGCTGAGCAGAATTGGGTGTGAAATATGGAAGCTTTGGACTCTTAACCCGAGAGGGATGGTGAAGTGAATGGTCTTCTCCAAGACATTTCAGCCTGTGCTCAAATTAACGCTGCACCAACAAAGGTTGGTGTTCCGGGAACTATCTGTCTATATAGTCAGGATCCTCTCTAATGTGACCTTCCTAACATTGTGACCCTTTAGTACAATTTCTTTCTTTGTGGCGATCCCAAACCATAACATTGTTCTTGTTGCTATATCGTAACTGTAAGATCGTTACCATTTTGAATCCTAATGTGAATGTTTTTGGAGATAAAGATTTGCCAAAGGGGTTGGGACCCACAAGTTGGAAGCCACGCTCTAAGGATACTGTACCTAGTCCTTTTATGTTACAGCTGGAGGCTCTGAGCTGGAGATGAGGAGCCATGGCTATTAGAGGAGCCTAGAGGCTGAGTGGGAATGAGACGGTGCATCCCCTCCCCCAAAGGATCATGGCAGGGCCATAGTCAGAGCTGTGGGAGGGGCTTCTATACCCCAAAGATGAAGCCTTGGGGCTGAGACTCACACAACTGCAAGATTGGAGCACTTGCTGCTGGTGTAGAAATACTCCTTGACATGGTCACGAGGCAGCTGTGCGGAGTGGTAGGTAAAGCAGCAGGGAGTGGTGTCCGAGCCATCTGGGGGAAGGAAGAAAGGAAGGAGACCCTTTTGCTCATTGCCAGTTACACTGGGCACTGCTGTGCTCTTTCCATGATTCATCCTGGAAGCAATGTCTGCTGTTGTCTACCTCAGGACACAGCTGCCACAGTGGAGGTTTCTCCGGAAGCCTGAAAGGATCTGTCCAAACTGTATCTGCTCTGTGAGCAAAGCTTGTGCTTTCTCCTCTGTACCATAGCTCCCAAAGGGATCCTTCTCCCCTGCTCTGCACCTCCTGCCTCTAACCCTGTTCTTTCAGTTCTCTGAGGTGTAGGATGAAGTGTAGGGAAGCATCCAAGCTGAGGCACCATATAGTGAGGCTCCTAGGTGGGGCCTGAGAACACACAGCGCATCCTGGGACCTGGCTGGCCTGTGGTGGAGCTCTTGGTGGTCAGTCAGTTCAAGATGCCACTGAGCAGGACAATTGTCATCCCACAGCAGAGCTGTAGTGCTTGTGTTCTCAGACAGGCGGGGCATGTTTGAATAGCAATTTCCACACACTCTAGAAGTGTGCTGCACCGTTCGACAGGAATCTCTATGTCCTTGGGCCTCTGTCAAGAACAACCACTGAAGGACTAGTTATACTAAACAGGATGGCACATATAAAGAAATCTGCATGATGTCTGCCCCATAGTAGGCACTTAGTTCACTTTCATTTTTTTTTCCATTCCCCATTTCTTTTCTACCTATGAAATGAGAAACTATCACACCTCAGACACTTTGAACACTATTACACATCTCTTAGAAACCATGATGGTGACAGATATGACTAAGTCACTTTTCAAGGTCAGCTTGAGCTACTCTGTCTTCCAGTATGGCCAGCACCACCCCCAGCACTTAAGGAGTACCTACAGATTCATGGTGTAATCTTTGAAGACCCCCAAAAGTTCATCAGCGGGTCCTGCCATAATGCGGCTTAGAGATCTAACAGGGATGGCAGGATAGCTGTGTCAACAATCTATCAGAATGTGCATAATGGGGTGAAGGCAGTACACATGCTATGTGACAGGCGAGGAAGGTCTGGGGCAGGATGGGGTGAGCATCTAGGCAGACTCTGGACTTACACGGGGAGGCAGACGCGGGAGCGCAGAGGGCGGCGGCAGTGAGGATGGCAGTGAGGGCAGCCACGGAGATCTTCATGGTACCCGAGGCAGAGGCCGTGGGAGAGCAGGCGCTGTCTCAGGATCCCCTGCAGGGAGGAATGCTCAGCAGCTCAGGCAGACCTTTTATAGGAAGCCAGGGCAGCAGAGCAAGCGCTACCCCCCAACCCCCCAGACTGGGGGAGTTCCCACAGCAGACACCAGATACTGGCTGCAGTCACAAATGAAAACACACAAAAGGGAAAAGAAAACTGAAATCATCTTTGCAAGTATGACTCTGCCTCTCACCGCCCTCCAGTCCAGGATGACTTATCAGCTCCCTCTCTGGCCAAGCACGGGGGGCATGGAGAGGGGGGCACTCTTCTTCCATGCATCCTTAGATCCACCTTCCCAAGCAGGCCCTCCCCAGAGAGCAGGGGGCTTCTGTCTTAAGGTGAGTGGGCGGGGGGGGGTCAATTAAGTTAAGGTCAAGCCCTTGATCTTCAGTTGGCAATTTCCCAAGTTCTAGCCCAGGCTTGATTTTTTTGTCTTCCTGTTTTCTTCATGGAAGGGTATTTGTCATAAGCACACGCTATCAGAAACATAGAGCACACGTGTGTCTTCCTACAATATTGGACTTTACTGATAGCAATAAGTTAACAAGGTATAGTGGATTTACTGACAATTTGCCAAGTAATATTGATCCTGGTGAAAGCCAGGTGGGTATAGACATACTTACTGTGTGATGTGTGATCTGAGCATTAATATTAGTAATTAAGAGCAGGTGGCCACACCACAGTGGGAACGGATCTGAGCACAAGTTCCAGGGGCCTTGGAATTCTCTGCCTGTCAGTCCTTACACACACACACACACACACACACACACACACCATGTGGCCAGGTAACAGGCTGGTGGAGGCTGTTACTATCATGATGTTAGGTGTTCTGTGTTACATTATTGCTTCAGTGTGATGTTCAGTTAAGTTATCGGGCCTCTTTGTTTGTTTTTATAAAAAACACTTATGAGGGCTTGAGAAATGGCTCAGAGGTTAGGAGCACTGTCTGCCCTTCCAGAGGTCCTGAGTTCAAGTCCCAGCAACTACATGATGGCTCATAACCATCTATAATGAGATCTGGTACCCTCTTCTGGCCTGCAGGCACAAATGTAGGCAGAATGATAAATAAATCTTTAAAAAAATACACATATGAGCTAGGCACGGTGATATAGGCCTGTAATCCCAGCACTTCGAGGCAGAGGCAAATGGATCTTTTTGAGTTTGAGGCCAGCCTGGTCTACAAAGTGAATCCAGGACAAAGGCTACACAGAGAAACTCTGTCTCAAAAAAACAAAAACAAACAAAACAAAAACAAAACCCCCACTAAACTAATGGGCTCTCATCCTTTTATACTTTTAGGAATAAGTTATTTACCATCTGTGCCTATGGCTGGTGCCCAGATAGGTGGCAGCGTTTGTGTGCCCACCAAGGTACAAAGTCATCCTATCTCTGGGTTTGCATTTAGAATGTAGTCAAAAGCTGCTTATAAAATGGAGTCTCTTAGGGAAAGGCATAGCTTGTAAAACTATTGTTTTACATAATCAAGTAAGTTAGAATGGTGTGTAGTCTAATACAATGGTGATACTTATGAGAGGATTTATTGAGGGCGTCCTTTAGACATACAGGCTCTGAAAAGGGTGAGAGCGCCCTCCCTGTGAATAAGGCAATGGACCTGAGCTGGACACTGGGGGCCTTTCCAGAAAATAGGAGTTTGGGTGACTCCTCTAGGGAGTGCTTCTTCTTTTTTCATCATGCCTGCCACATCACCCCAGTGATCTCCCAACCCATCGCTACGGTCTTGTGCACAAAGGCTATGGAAGATGAAACGATAAGGACCATCAGGGAATTCTTCCTGTGTTCTACCCTGGCATGACAGCGGGGTGTTCTCCTGCTGCTGCAGAGGGAAAAACTGAGGCTAAGAGAGGGGTAACTTGCTAGAGCACATTGCAGATGAATGAAGGGATTGGGACCAGGAGTCAGCTGTCTTGTATCACTTTGGTACCCTGCCTATTAAGTATAATTGATATTAAAGGATAAGGACTCCTCAAACCACAGGGCTAGAGATGGGGCCTCACTCCATTCCAAAGGATTGGATGCATCATCAATTCAGGATTAGTGACAATTTAGCCACGGGATAGGGGCTGAAATTGGTTTCTGAATAAAAGATAAGCATTTAGATAAAACATTGTAAAGAGTAACCACATACTGAAAGCACTTCTTTCTTCTTTCTTTCTTTCTTTCTTTCTTTCTTTCTTTCTTTCTTTCTTTCTTTCTTTCTTTTTCTTTCTCTCTTTCTCTCTTTCTCTCTCTCTTTGTTTTTTCATTTGTCATTTTGAGACAGGTCCTTTCTGTGTAACCATGGCTGGACTGAACTTGTTCTATGGACCAGGCTGGGTTTGCGCTTGCAGCGATCCTCTTGCGTGTGCCCCTGAACGCTGGGATTTACAAATGTGCACTACCAAATCCACCTTGTAGTCCCAACACGTAGGAGGCTAAGGTGGGAAAGTTCTGAGTTTGAGCCTTTGAGGAAGTTGGTTCAAGTTTAAAGAGGTTAAGTTCATAGCTTATGGTCATAACGGTAAACCTCACTAAACGAGGGATCACTTTCTATCACCCTTCATTGTTTCTAAGAAAAATCCAACAACGCTTGTTAAGGCTCTGGGAGAAAGTGAGAGAGGACAGACAGACAACACACAAGTAAATACATACTCCTTGATTGTGAACCACCATTTCACTGGCCTTGTCTGGACTTTTGTGTTGAGACAGGGCTCACACTGAAACCCAGGCTAACCTTACTTCCTCATTCTCTGTGGTGCTGCAATTAAAGACATGTTTCTTAACTCTGTGAGCATTGTATCTTTTACAAATTTGTTTACTTATTTTCATTTAGGTGTAAGTGTGCGCACCTGCTTCTCAGTGTGTGTGTGCCATGTGTGTCCAGTGTTCTCGGAGGCTGGAAGAGGGCTTTGAATCCCCTGGGACTGGAGTTACAGGCAGTTATAAGCTTTCCAGTGTGGGCCCTGGGAATCAAACTTGGGCTCTCTGTAAGAACAGCCAGTGCTCTTAACCACTGAGCCATCTTTCCAGCACTGAGCATGGAATCTTAACCTGTTTGCCTTCAGTTTGTCTTTTGGATTCTTCCCTGCTTTCCAGCAAATGTTTTGGATAGGATGGACACTAAATCAGCAGTGATTTGGTTAATCGCTTCTTATGGCACATTGACTAAGTACCCAGGGTCCCTAGAATTGGAAATCTGGATCTGTTATTTTATTTTTAAATAAGACAATATATATTTACAGTGTATCACGAAGTTTTGACATAGTGACATTTTTACAACAGACAGATGAACACACTTGTCTCCTCAGATAGCCTCTGCTTTGTATTTATGTGGTATGAGTATCTGAAATCTCTCAGCAAATTTCTGGTACCAGACACAGTGTGACCAACTGCAATCCCCACGCTGTGCTTTAGATCTGCAGACTTGCTCATCCTCAATGGCTGCAGCTTCGTGTACCCTTGGGCCACCGTCTCCCTGTGCCCCTGCCTTCCTGTCCTTCCCCTCATAGCAGCAGATCCACTCCTTGCTTCTTAAGGCTGCACATATTTGTGAGGTCATGCCACATTTTTTTCCCCAATCTGTTCTCTATTGCTTATTGCTGACTCCAGGCAACTTGCTTCTTTCCTTCAGTCCTGAGCTGCTGCTTCTGTAAGTCAAGAAACTGCACAGAATCTGAATGGATTAATCAAGCCATTGAAGATATGATGAAAGTTGTGAAATTTCATGACTAATTTTTAGGGAGCTGAACAGACACACTTGTCTGGCAGGTTTGGAGTGCTTCTGAGTCCCTGCCAGCTCTCCTCAACCCTCACACCTGTGGCGGGTGCATGTTTACAGAGGCTCACATCCAGCCTTGTGCTACGCATCTCCCCGTCTTACCCTGACCTAGTCTTTGTTTTGTTTTCCTTCTCTCATTGACTCTTTTTCTAAGCTGAGCTGGCGCTCAGCCCAGTCAGTCTGACGTGATGAAGCCAGTTGCAGCCAAGGAAACTGAAACCCCATTTCACATGGATTCCCGTGCTTTAGTCAGACATGGGGTTTCCCCTTGATTGTGTGGGTCAGCTCTGGCTCTTCTGGTCACTCCTGTCAGGGAAAGTCCATAGTCTCTAGGCATCTGGGCTCCCAGGAAAAGCCAAAAGTAAAGCCATTTCCTTTTGTAGCTTTAGCTCTCCCTTTGTGCATAGGGAAGTTGGAGTGTGCTTCTCAACTGCATCCCTTTCTCCTTCCTTACATCTGGGACAGCAAGTAGGGTCCAGTTGGACAAGGCGCTCCAGTGGTGATGGCATTAGAGTAATTTCCCCAGTCTCTAAGGCCTGCTCTCATAAGAGTTCCAACCACATTCAGACTAGGGCCTCGCAGCCTAGCTTCCGTCAGCTCTTCTCACCTTCACCACACAGGACAGTGGCTCGGCACACCCACTTGCTTTCTGCAGCCGGAGACCACATGTGGTGTGTTTGTTGATGGGAACTGTGCTTGGGTCATAGGGGAGCCCCCTCCCCCCAATACCAAGGTGGTCATGGGAGCGAGGCCCAGGGGGAAGCACGTGCTGTACAATTGCTTGTTGAGGTAACTTTAGGCTCCTCGCTTTCATGAGAGGAATGCACTTTTATTTTCTTCTTCATGTTGGTTTGAGGATTCCTTTTGTTTTGTTTTTTAAATTTCTTTTGTTCTGTTTTTTGTTTGCTTGTTTTTGTTTCCTATCCCTTATGAAATTCTTTCTCCTTTACTCTTTAGGAAAGCTTATTGCCAGAGGATGACCCCTCAGTTCTGCAGTCTGCAGTTCTGCAGTTCCTCCTCTCCAGAAGGAGGTCTGATGGATCATGGCAAACCTAAATTTGAAATCAGTTAGCACTTGTAGTCTCTGTGCCTTTGGACAGACTGTTAAATCGACTCTTCAGCTTCTTTCGTGGAAACTGGGCTGGGAACACGCAGTTCCAGGACACCCAGGATGTCCAAAAGGAGACAATCAGGAAATGACCTATTTCTGGCTCTAAGAAACAACCCCTTAAATTTCTGAGCTCCAGTATTTCTTTCCTTATTGTTCTCTCTTCCCCAATAAAGTGTTCACCTCAGCAGAGACTTTGGAGGTGCAGGGTGAGAAGTGGAAAAGCAGACAGTGATGTCCCACCAGCCCCTAGCATCTGGATAGACCCTGGGAGATCATTCTACTTATGAAGAAACCAGTCACAACTCAAACCAGGCCTGACTACCACCCCAGTCATGACTCTTCTTCCTTTCTGGTGCCCCCACAGGCCAGCACACAGACCCCACTTAGAGAATTTTGACAGACAGACTTATACAGGAAGTGACAAAACTTTCTGGATGCTGTCCCTCTTTTGATCTGGCCCCAGAAAGTACCTTTATTCCTTACTGCTTCCTTCCAGTCTCATAGATGGGAGTCTCCCATCTCTTGTTTTTCTGCTTTCCCTTCCTCCACTGTCTACCCCTCAGCCCTGAAGCCTGCTGAGCCTTCTACCCTCAGAACCTCCCTAGATCTATATGTTAGGAATCTCCGGGTCGGTAGGGAAGTTTCCTTGGGGGATTTTGTTAGGTTGGTGTATGGAATTAGTCCTAATTCCTCCTAAAGTCAGCTTTTGGTAGTGAAGAGAGCAAGGGACCCAGATGTAGCAGGAAAAGATTCTAATCCCAGCCAAGTACTAAACCTAGCTCTGAGAAGCTGTGAGATTTTGTCAAACCTCTTGTCAACCTCAGTTTCTTCAAGAGGGAAGTAGAGGTATAGCAGTACCACCTTGAGGCCCTTTCCTTCTCACTTAAAAGATAAAGTAGTAGGTGCTGTCTAGTGCCTTGAAGAGATTTGGAACTGGAGGCTTGTTTCTCCTAAAATCAGCTCACATCACTCCTCCTGTGGGTAAGACTGAAAGTTGTTTTTATGTTTGTTTGTTTGTTGTTTTTACCCCCTTTCATCTTTCTAGGGTCCAGGACTCACTCTACCGGTTGACTCGTGAACGCCTTTCTTAGGCAGTTCTGTGTTCCTCTGTTTACCCACAGTATTTTCCAGTCACTCATCCACTCCCAGGCTCCCCCCACCCATCCTTTCATCTACTCCTCACCACGTCTCTTGTCTGTAACATGTGCTGCTCATAAATGGATAAAGCAGCATTTGTTGACTGGACCAAGAAGGTGATGTGCTGGGGCTGACATGCAGTGGCTCATGGAAAGGTCAGACCATAGGAGAAGCTGGCTTAGAAGAGGGGCAGGTGTCAGGGTGCCACTGTTTAACCGGATACACTCTGTCCTTGTCACACCAAGGATTCACAAGTCTAGGAGAGGAAGTGTGACTTACTAGCTTTGCCATTTGCTTTCTGGGAGAAGACATCTGATATGTAGGACCACTGAGAACAAATGCCCTGGAAGGAGGGATGATGCTACAGAAGGGTGCCAGAGTGAAGCACGTGAGAACTGTGCTTGGGACGTAGTGGAGCCCCACCCACAAGGTAGTGATGGGAGTGAGGAATGCTGTGTAGAAAACCTAAACAGATAAACTAGCAAATACCCCTCTCACTCACCACCCTTGTATCCATCCACTTGCCTCCATCTATTTACTTCTTTTCTTAGCCAAACAAAATAACTTTATTGAGTGCCCAGCACATTCTGAAAACAAGGCTAAGCACTTAGATATAGTGTTTGCTGTCGCTGTGATAAACTCCACAACCAAAGTGAGTCAGGGGAGGAGATGGTCTGTCTCATCCTTACAACTCAACAATCCATCGCAAAGGGAATTCAGGGCAGGAACTCAAGGCAGGAACCAAAAATCGTGTTTTGTTTTCTTATACAACTCAGGACAACTTTCCCAGGGGTAACACCACCCCAAGGCCTCCAGTGAGAAAGATCTAAGGATCTCCTTATAAGGGATTCACCAGCAGAGCTACGACAGAGATGAGGACACAGGAAAAGGAATTTGTATACATGTATCTGTGTACTTGGAGGGCCTGTCTGAAAGCACATGGCTAGCGAAGAAGCTACTTCATTCTAGGTACTGGACGGTAAGAGCCGAACATGTCATAGCACCAGAAGGTTGCTTATTGTAGGGAAACAAAGAACGAAGCTAAGATTTGGCACACAGTGGACAAAGCGCACCTCACTTTCCACATCCATAAAATGGGAAGAATGAGCGTAAGAATCTCTTACTTGTCTGCCTTAAAGCATTGCTGTAGAGGTGAAATGAGTTAATGGATGTGGAGTCGCTTTCCAAGTGCCAAAAGGAGAAACTGAGTCACCGTAGTTAGCTGTATCTCCAGAGTGCCTCCTGTGTTAATGACTTTTTCCGAATGCTCACTGCCCAGCAGTGACACTGGAGAGGCTTTGTGAAGAGCTTCTGATCCTTTGGTAGGTGGCACAGAGCATTGGGTATTACTCACCTCAGAGAAGTGGGTGAGCAAGGCTCCAGGGGCCGCAAAGGGGCTGGGCATGGCATCTGGGTAAGGATGTAGGCTTGGTTTCTTGTGGAGCAGAATGGCCTCAGTGATTTGAACTCTGAACCTTGTGGGAGTCTCCAACTCTTTCAGCTTATAATAGGAAGGAGGTGGGCTCTCCAAATTGTAGCCGAGGGAACGCGGGGGCTGACATTGACAGGCCTGTGGTGAAGTAGCTGTGAACGAATTCACCAAGACAGAAGGGAGCAAAAGTAGAGTTTGTTAGACACAGTGCAACGCACCAGGAAAGCAAATAGAGGGAACTGCTGGCACAGAGGGATTCCAAGGGGGCTACTTTTACTTTAATTAAAAAAAAAAATTAAAGGCACACCCTCACAGTACAACCTTGGCTGCCCTGAAACTCAGTCTGCAGACCAGCATCACCACCCACCCCAACGTGACGCTCACACCATGCGGCGAGGGCTTGCTGCGGTCAAGTTGCTGATGAGGTAACGCCTGCTCACGCACCAGGCTCTCTCACACACCTTGCCCTGAGACAGATCGCCTCTGCAGCCGAGGCAGTCTCCTTCTGAGGCCGGAACAGCTCCCCGCTGTCTCAGAACAGCATGTAGGCCACTGTTTGCGGTGATGATGGTGGTGGGGGTGCAGAGCATAGACCCTTGGAGGAATTAGCCTCGGACTCTCAAGAATCCAGACTCTGAGTGAAGCAGCTCACCGCTCTGAAGGGCAGTTCTTTGCATTTGTGAAGCAGGCAGCTAGATCATGGGGAGCGGCCTATTGATGGCCCTGGGTCATCTTCATTTCTTCTCCGATGTATTTCTGGGCTTAGTCCAAGCCTGTCTGGCCCTACTCAGCTAATTTGTCCAGTTAATCATCTTTTTTCTCCCTAGGAAAAGCATCCCCTCGGCTTCCTGTCATCGGTAGGGAGGTGTACATTGCTACAGCATCTGCAGATTTTGGCACAGTCTGCCAAAAATTTGGTAAGAACATATTAATAAGCACTAGGTGTCCCGCTTTCAGGGATTTATCTCACAGTTTATTCACACATCTACAACTCACTCTTTACAAGACATCGTGGTTTGTGTTAATGAAGAATGGAGGGAGCTTAATTGTCTGTCATTAACGGCTGATGAAACAGCCCTGGCACTCCCAGGTGGTATGACAAATGTACAGGTATAGAATATATCTGCATACAGGTATACAGATATAGAATGAGCTGTCGGATGCTGTAAGCGTAAGAAGCAAGAGGGGAGGATGGCTCAGTGGTAAAGTGCTGGCTATGCAGGCATGTAGACTAGAGTTCAGGTCCCAGAATCCACATCAAGTAGCTGCGTGTGAGATCGTGTATCTGTGCATGTGCTGGGGAGGCAAAGAGGGCAGGTCCCCAAGGCTCCCTGACCAGTCAGCCTAGCCTAGACGGCAAATGCCAGGCTGCTGAAGAGAACATGCCTCAAAAAACAAGAAAGACACCTAGGGTTGATTTTTGGCCTCTACCCACGTGGGGGCGCACACATGCACCCCCCACCTCTCCCACAAAGCATGCACGCGCGCACACACACACACACAGACACACACTGGTACATGCACATGGGCAAAGTGAGAACAAGATGGGGGGGGGGGGAAGCCTGAGGGAGGGAGAGAATCTCCTATCATTGTAAATGCATGGGTTTCCTTTTGGAGCCGGCTAAAAGACTAGTAAAGGCAGTAACAGGAAGGTAAAGGATTGAGCATGGGCCATGAGTAGGAGATGCCCATTTTGTACGTTTAGAATCTACATCATTTGAAAGTGTTGGCCCAAACCAGTAAACCCAGCACTCAGAAGGCTGGATGGGAGGATCATGAGTTGAAGGCCGGCTTGAACCACACACTGAAAAATTTGTCTTCAAAACAAGCAATAGAAAAAGAGAATAGCCACTCCCCTCTCCTCCAAGCTTCCCAAACAAACAAACACAAAGAACTCCATACAATGTGACTGTTCAAAGGTCTGATCAATCTTAAGAGATGTTAAAAGGGGCTGGAGAGATGGCTTGGAGGTTAAGAACACTACCTGTTC
Source organism: Pachyuromys duprasi (assembly GCA_028658305.1). Lineage (NCBI taxonomy): Eukaryota > Metazoa > Chordata > Mammalia > Rodentia > Muridae > Pachyuromys > Pachyuromys duprasi. Next base: position 34,754,157 of record CM053746.1, on the reverse strand, counting down.
TTCCTAAAAGTCCTGAGTTCAATTCCTAGCAACCACATGGTGTCTCACAGCCATCTATAATGAGATCTGGTGCCCTCTTTTGGCGTGCAGGCACACATGCAGTCAGTATACAATATAAATACCAAAGAAATCTAAATAAAAATAAATAAATAGACAGCCTAGCTCTGTGCCTTCCCCTCAAAGAGCAAGCGACTGAGGGTATTAAGTAGTAGAGGGAGCAGTTCCCAGAGCTGCATGAACTTTGGTTCTGATTCTGACCTCTGCTTTTGAAGCTTCCAAAACTCAAGAAAGTGCTGCGTTTCTGCTAGACAGTCCCTCATCTGTAAAATGGGCTGGCTTTTCCTTGATGCCTGGGAAGAGAAGTGGTCATTTTATGTGCACATAGGAGGTGTTTAATCCACAAAGGCACTTGTTGTTCTGTCCCATCTGTAATGTCGGAGGGAGAATTCCCATGGGGCTTTAGTCCCAGACCCAGCTGCTCTCAGCATAGGCTCTCTGAGGTGATGTGATACACAGTGGCTCCTCTCCGACTCAGCGCCTCACTCCGGCCCTCACTTACTTTCTCCAGTACCAAGTAATGCACCATAGGAGCGTTTCCCTTTCAGTCCTCACAGTGAATAGTAGGTGGTGTTATTTTCCCCATGTCACAAGCAAGACAGCTGAGCCTGGCTTAGGCAGCACAGCTGCTGACTCAGCAGCCCAGTGTTAGTTTTGGTTTCTGACTGCCCTCTTGTAAGTTGGACAGGGAGAGGGCTGCTGGGTCAGAAATGGGGTATAGAAATAGGCAAGAAGGGCCACAGGCTAGAAGAGAGGAAGGCGGTGCGGAGGGACTTGGATGACTATGGATTTTTACAGGCACGTTTCTGCCATGGTGAGCTGTCCACAGACAGGACCCAGTCAAACCTGGGGAAGTCTGGAACTTGGCCGGAGGGGAAAAACCTCAGTTCTCTGAGGCTGACAGGAACTGGGGGTATAAACAGAGCAGTGAGGCACAAGAAGAGGCAGGTGATCCTACAGCTAGTCCCGTCACAGCAGCCACAGCAGGGAGAAGAGCAACAGGCCGGGGAGAAGGCACAGTGGGAACACCTTAGCAGGCACCTGCCTTCCTCGTGGGCCTCCGTCCGTGGTCACAGGGTGATGAAAACAACCACAAATGACAATTAGGCAAGAAAGCACAAACATACGCAGCGATTCAAAGAAAAAGGTACAAATCCTATTTCTTACAATGATCTGGGGTTATAAGAAAAGGGTTGGAGCTGGAGAGCTGACCCAGCAATTAGGAGCACTTGTTAGCTCTTGCAAAGGAACTGAGTTCAATTCCCAGCACCCCCATGATGGCTCAAGCATACATAACTCCAGTTCCAGGATATCCAATGCCCTTTTCTGACCTCAGGCACACACATGGTACATAGACATACATGCAGAAAATGTCTTTAAAAAAAAGAAAGAAAAATACCAAAGGCTGCAGACATGCATAATCACAGCAAGAATCTAAGTGTGGACACTTACACTGTCAGGAAATGAACATTTACTCCCATGACTTAATGGACACATAGAACTATGCCTCCTTAATCTCCTAGGTGATCCCAAATCCAATCATGTTAACATGAGCAGTGGTCTGGCCTTGTCAATTCCTAGACAACATTGTCTGGCCACTGATCAGGTTACCTTCAGTTACTGAAGCAGTTACTAGGGTATCGGGGCTATTCTAGTGTCGGCATAGCTTTAGGGACAGTAGACAGGTAAGGTGTGACAGAGAGGACTAACTTTATTGCCTACCTCGTATCTACCAGCGTAATTAGCTGAGAATCATCTATTCTTGGCTGGTCTGTAGTTCCCACTGTTGTTCCTCCTTTTAGGTGAAGCCGGGGCAGACTCTTGATGCTGACAATGACAGTAACTCTAATAATAAATACTGTTAGTAAAAGCCACGGTTGAAATTGGCTGAGCATTGATTCACTACTCCAAAGATACTACATAAGTGTTTTAAGAAGATCACCCCATTCAGCTTCTACAACAGCCCTGTGGCAGGGGTACAGTTACTATTTCTACATTATAGACTGTGTCACCAATGCACACTGAAGTTATTAAATAAAGCCATATAGAGCTAGGACAATGGGAATATGGTCTGTGTCAGAAACACCTCGTCCCGTTTGAAATAGAGCAACCCATTTAAGATATTGCTATTATGTTTCTTACCTACACATGAACTGAGATGTGATGCTTCTAAAGTGCACCCACAGTTTGTTAATGTTCCTTTCATCAGAGGTGACGCTGGTGTCCTGTTTCTGTGCCTTTGTGACAGTCAACTGGTAGATATGGAGTGACTCTTCAGGTTAGATTAGAAGATGTAAATCTGGCTGTTCTGATGCTACTGTATTGGAGAGACATTTTAGGAGTGAAGAGGAAAGGGATGGAAGAAAGGAAGAGAGGGGAGATAGAGACAGAGAGACTGAGAGACAGAGAGACAAGAGTCAAAGAGACTGAGAGGCTGAAGGAGATAGATGATAAAGATAGATATTGAAAGAGGGAAAAAGAGAGAGGGAGAAGAAAGAAGAAGAAGAAGAAGAAGAAGAAGAAGAAGAAGAAGAAGAAGAAGAAGAAGAAGAAGAAGAAGAAGAAAACTCTGAGTTGGACTGTTAACTACATGAGACTCTAAACCAAAACCTTCTAGGGAGGCCCTTTCTGAATTCTTTTTATTTTGAAACAGGGTCTAATGTATCTGAGGTTGACCTCATTTGAGAACACAATTCTGATTGGGTATGGAACACACTACCCCAACAGTGTGACATCTCAGCATACTGTAGATTTGCAGCTGCAGGAAACTAAGGAGACCACAAAGTCAGAAGGTGAGTTTCTGACCAAAGCAAAAGACCTTCATTCCAGAGGAGCTTTGTCTGGTCCTAGAGGCCAGGAAGAATCTACACAGCCTTTAGTCTGTCTTTGCCCAACTTCCCCCCTTTGCAACTTATTAGGACATTAGGGCTTTGTCCCTCATTGATACTTCTGCATTGCAATCCATGAAAATACAATTTCCCCTAGGTTTCTATTCCGAAGGCTCCTGTGTCATATAACGGTTATGTTAAATATATTTGCATGCTTTTGTCTTTTAAAAAACATATTACTATTTTACGCATAGGTATCTTGCCTGCATGTAGATCTCTGAATCACGTGTGTACTAGGAATCAAATCCTGGTCCTCTGGAAGAATAGCCAGTGTTCTTAACTGCTGAACTATCTCTCTAGACTCTGCTTTTGTTCTGTTAATTTATCTTTTGCTGTAGGACTCTGGACTGTAAGCTTTGCAGTGCATGAGTGTGCTGGCTAGTTTTATGTCAACTTGACACAAGCTAGAGTTATTTCAGAAGAGAGAACAACAATTGAGAAAATGCTTCCATAGATTAGCCTGTAGGCAACTCTGTGGGAGTGTTGTCTTGATTAATGATTAGTGTAGAAAAGACCATCCCCAGGGGTGCCACTACCGGGCAGGTGGCCCTAAATTATATAAGAAAGCAGGCTAAGGGGGCTGGAGAGCTATCTCAGTGGTAAGAGCACTGCACTGGCTGCTGGTCCAGAGAATCCAGGCTTGATTCCCATCTCACAACCATCGGCAACTCTAGTTCCAGGGAGGTCTGCCTCAGTCCTCTGGCCTTGGCAGGAATCAGGCAAGCACATAGTGCATAGACATACATGCAGACAAAACATCTGTACACAGAAAATCACACACACACACACACATGTGCACACAGAGAGAAACAGAGAGAGAGAGAGAGAGAGAGAGAGAGAGAGAGAGGAAGAAAGGAAAGAAAGAGCGAATGAACTCAGGCTGTGCAAACCAGGAAGAGCAAGCCAGTACCCAGCATTCCTCCATGGACTCTGCATCACTTTTTTTGTCCCAGCTGCTACCCTGACTTCTGTCAGTGGAGTGAAATGTGGGTTTAAGTTGGTGCATCTCTGTCAATCAGGCTTTCGGATACAGAGACAAGCCCCCTTTCTATAGAGTTTCTCTTGTACAGATGTGGATTTCTCTAACAAAAGGAGAGATGCAGTCGTCTCCATCAGGGCCTTTTCTATGCCTACTATCTCCCAAAATAAGATCAAAATAACCCTTGTGCCAGAGGGGCATGTTTGGGATGGCATCCCCCCGGGGTGGCATGTCCCGAACCTTGCTTATCTGCACTTAAACTTCTTTCCATCACCTTGTCATTTAGGTGCTATTTTTAAGATTGGGGACAGTGAAGCGGAGAATGTAACAGAACTTCCCAGGCTCTTACTTTGTGGTGAATAGATTGTTGTTCTGATTTATCACCCCCTTAGCAACCGGCTGGTACAGTTACACCTTTTGCCGTATAACCCGGCGGTACACTATTTTCATTTGTGCTTCAAGGCTCAGCCACGGCACTTGGTTTGTGAAATGATGATGCGCAATAGATATTATATGAAAGAGGTTTATTGGATGGAGAAAGAGAGAGAGGATGGGGGAGGGAGGGCACCCTGACAGAGAAAGGGGACAGAGCAGGAGCCAGCAAGAGAGCACAAGAGCAAGAAGGCAGGAGAGACAAAGTGGCAGGTTGATCCTTTTACGGAGCCATTGAACCACACCTGCCAGGCGCCAAGCGCGACTACCTGGTGGGCGATGCATGATGATGTCATAGGTTGCTAGGCAACTCCGAGGCAAGCTGCCTAAATACTAACAGTTTGATCAATGATACTTATGCAGGTGAGACCAAGCAGAGACTAGAAAAGTATACACATAGGTGAGAATTCATCTCTCTCTTCTCTAATGTTACCACAGAAAGGACAGGCCTTGGCTAGCCCACCAGCTTTTATCACGTTTGCTCCTTTGGGCACAAATAGTAACACTCAGCCTTCTGGCCAAGTTTAGACAGTTTGACCTACAGTCAGCGAAGCAAATCCTTGTATACTGAGGTTTCACAGTTGCTGGCCTTTATGACCCAATCGATGGGGCTGGGGTTTGGGTCGAGGTTAGTGTGGTCCATGGCTGCTGTGCTGTGCTTCACTTCCTTGTGGGGGATGTGTGCAAATGCAGCACATAGCTCTCTGGCTTCCATGCTTGCCTATGCTGTGTTTTTTGACTTCTCTGTGTAACTTCACCTGAAAAACCACTGTGTTTTGATACTGGGGCTTGGCCTGGAGTGGCTTCCTGGCTGAGCAATGCATTATAGCCTGAGCTATGTTTTTAATCCCTCAAGCAGGCCTGTGGTAGGCTTCAGATATGAGGGTGATTTGTCACAGTTATTTATCTCTACAGCCCAGCACATGAAGGTCAGAGGACCATTAACAGGAGTGATTCCCTTCTTCCATCGTGTGAGCTCCAGGGACCTAACTCAAGTTGTTAGGTGTGGCAGGAAGCACCTCAACCCACTGGGTCATCTCACTGGCTGGATTTTAATTTGTTTGTTTTTACAGTAGCTGCTTTATAAAGTTCTCCTCCGGTGATGCCATTAGCTGGTTCGCCTCAGAACCGGCCTCTACTGCTTGAGGTTGGCTCTCGCTTCCTGTTGAGTCATTTTGGATTGTGTCTTGGACACTATGAATATTATGTTGTAGAGACTCTAGATTCTACCATACTGCTCTGATGAGTTTTCCGTATTTCTTTCACCAGAACGTGAGCTCATGTTCAAACTGCAAATTGTTGTGGACAGCAACTGAGATCTTAGTTTAGTTCCTTAGCTGCCAGATGCTTTTAGTCTAACTGGAGTTTGTATGGTTCAAGCCAGAAGCTTGGACTAACGTTGTGCAAATAATTTGGGATTCCCCTCAGTTGGCTTTTCCCCTTTCTGTGGTTCCCCTCTTTTTTCCAGTGGTGACTGTTCCCCCAGGTTCCTTCCTCGGGTCCACTGTCCAGAAATACCACATAGTTCCTATTAAAGTTTCAATGAACCGTACCCATCCTCAAGGAACTAGAGATTTCTTTTTATGTATGTATGTATGTATGTATATAGTTAACGTGCATTGGTGTGAGGGTGTCAGACCACCTGGAACTGCTTCTGGACAATTGTGAGCTGCCGTGTGGGTGCTGGGAGTTGAACCCAGGTCCCTTGGAAGAGCAGACAAGCGTTCTTAACCACTGAGACATCTATATAGCCGGGAACAAGAGATTTTAAAGGTCAAACCCTGGGATCTGGTCACCCCAACAAGCTCTCAAGATACCTGTTAAAGAGGCAAGTCATTCAACTAAGCACGACTCATAGGGGCCCATAGAGACTAAGGCAGCAATCACAGAGCCCGAATGAATCTGCGCTAGGTCCTCTACATAGATGATGTTGCTGTTAGCTTGCTGTTTTGTGGGACCCCTAATAATGGGAGTAGGGGTGTCTCTGACTGTTTCACCCACTCTTGGGATCTTTTCCTCCTACTGTTGCCTCACCCAGCCTTGATATGACGGCTTGTGCCTAGTCTTTTTGTTTTGTTTTGTGTTTTGTTTTGAGACAGGGTTTCCCTGTATAGCCTTGATTGTTCTGGACTCACTTTGTAGACCAAGCTGGCCTCAAACTCACGGAGATATGCCTACCTCTGCCTCCCTGAGTGCTGGGATTAAAGGCCTGTGCTACCGCCTAATTTTTTTGTATCTTTTTATGCTGTGTTTGGTGGCTATTCCTGGGAGGCCTGCTCATTTCTGAAGGGAAATAGGGGAGGAGTGGATCTGGGAGAGCGGGGAGAAGGGAAGGAGGAATAGAGGGAGGGGAAACTGTGGTCAGAATGTATATGGAGACTGAAGCCCTGTTAGGCCCAGCAGCAGCCTAATAGGCTCAGCAGGGGCTCAACTACTGAAAGAGGCGCCTGAAAAAGGCTCAGGAGAGATGGACCGCTGCAAATGCAAGAGGTTTTTAATTCCAATGAGCGAAGGGGACACTCCTGTTAGTTAACGAAGAGTGCCACCGGGAAACAAAGACCCTGGGTTTTTAAGGGGGAAGGCGTGGGAATTCTTGGAGGGTACAGTCTTGGCAGTTCAGGATTGGATGAGGTAGTTGTTCTTTTAAGATAATTAGTTGGTTCTGGGCACCCTTAGGTCCGGTCAGTCCTGTCATAAATATCTGGGGGATATCTGATCTTTAAGTCAGTTTGGAAGTTCCTGCCGTCTGAGGTATAGCTGCAGTTAAAGGTGGGAGAGTGATTGTCTCATGCTGTGTCTGTTCTGAGGAGTGGGGGCTATAAGCTTTTGGTCAAAGGTCAGGAGCCATTCAGGAGAAAGATGGAGCCATTTGGCCCAATTCTCAAACAAAGTTTCTCACAGGCACCAGCCAGGTGATTTCTTACCTAGTAGAGACCTCTGCTTGTTTTTTTCTTATCTCTGCCCCAAAGATGGCAATGTCAGGAAGTTTTACATTCCTCCGTTCTCTGGAGAAACGCTAAGAGGCTTTAATTAACATGGGCCTAAAACTTGAAAATATAAGCTATAAGGCAACTAAGAGAAACATAGGTTACAAAGTTAGTCTGATTCTTTCAGCCCCAACCAAGGACCATGCATGGACTGGACCTAGGCCCTCTACATACATATACCCAATGGACCAGTAAGGGGAACAGGTGGTATCTCTGACATGGACTCCGTTGACTGCTTTTTGATTACTTCTCCCTGGTAGGGTTGCCTTTCCTGGCTTCAGTAGAAGAGGATTTACTCAGTCCTGATGTAACTTGATGTGCTGGGGTAGGTGGTGGGGGTGGGGTGGGTCTCCTCTTCTTTGAGGAGTAGAGGAGGGGAGATAGGGAGGGGAAGAAAGGGGGAGGATGGGACTGGGAGGAAAGGAGGGAGGGGGCTATGATCGGATGTAAAGCGAAGAAAAGAAAAAAGAAAATAAAAAAAAGAAGCAGGTCATAGTGAAAAGCAGAGAAAGGAGATTTAGTCAGTGTGGCCACTCTGGGAAAAAAGGTCAGGTAAAGAGATCAGTGACCTCAAGCCCTCTCAAATCCTACTGACATGTGGTTTAGATTTGAGTATTGGGCAACAGGTATTGGTACCTAAGCAGTCCTAGTCAAGGTGTGGTCTGGGCCATCATTGACCCATTATTGGCTCCTGTCTGACTTGCAACATGGTCAGACATGTTTTCAGAACTGTATGAAATCTCTTCCCCAGGAGAAAACATCTTCCTCTGGTGTCACCAGCCTTCACATTTCTCTCCCAGCTGCCTCAGATGCCTAGGGAAATTCCAGCTCTTCAGGGTCACTATTTCAGCAGCCTGATAGCCGAAGGAAGGGGGTTCTGGAGCACTCCCTTGTCAGGAGTAAACACCTAGCGCAAAGGCAACTCGGGGAGGAAATGTTTTATTTTAGTGTATGGCAACAGCCCCTCAAGGGAAGCTACAGCAGAAACTCAGGCAGGAGCTTGAAACAGAAAGCAGTGGAGGAAGCTGCCTACTGGTTTGCTTTTATAGCCTGGACCAAGCTGCATAGGGGTGATACCACCCACAGTGAGAAGGGCCGTTCTGCCTCAATTAACAGTCAAGAAACTGGCCTACAGACATGCGCATAAGCCAGTCTGTTGGAGACAATTCCTTAATTGAGGCTCTTTCTTCCCAGGTGTCTCTGGGAGGTTGACAAAAACTAGCACTGAGGGATATCTCTTTAGAATCTCTCTAAGTATCTCTTTAGAATCTCTCTCTCAAATTGAGACAAGGCTTCACTGTGTAGCTCTTTCTTTAGATTATCTTTGCTTGGGCCTGGAGAGGTGGCTCTGTGGTTCAGAGCACTGACTATTCTTCCAGATACCTGGGTTTGCTTCCCAGCACCCACATGGCAGCTCACAGCTCACAGCTTACAACGGTCTACAACTCCAGTTTCTAGGGAATGCCCTTTCCTAGTCTCTATGGTACATAGACACACATGTGAGCAATGTAAGAGCCAAAATTAACTTCTAAGCCCTGCTTGCCGAAAGACAGATAATTTCCTGGAATTCTGGAGGCTATTGTTTACAGGAAGTAACAGACTACACGTTTTCATTCCCTAAACCAGTTTGTTTGACTCAACCACACCAGATGAGCCTGATCTCTCACGGAGTCTGGTTTACATGGGCTGAATACTCCCAGTGTGGGGAGTGTGGTTGACATATCCAGTGCTGCTTCTCTGAAGAAAACTGACTTTACCTCGCCCAGCAGCTATCAGTTGTGAGTAGTTTCTTGGCTAGGTGTGGAGCTTTGCCTGTACTTTCTCTCCTCTGTGTTAGGATTCTCGTTTGGTTTGAATCTGTGCTGGTGTTCTGAGGTCGTTTGTGAACCTTCTCTGTTGAGTCTGGAAAACGCTGTTTCCTTGAATTCATCCACCACCTCTGGCTCTTTCTCCTTCCTCCCTTTCCCATAGTTCCCTGAGCCTTGAAGGGAGGGGTATGATGGAGACATCCCATTTAAGACTGAGCATTCTAAAGTCTCTTACTGCCAGAAAGGTTCCAGCAGGCTGGAGCTTGGCAAACAGGCCTCCGACGGGTTTTGCCTTTTACTCTTCTCCCCCTTACACCCCTAAAGCTAGGTGCCGAGGTCTAGTCCCTTATTTGACCATTTCCTCCTCTTGAGGCTGGCCACCAAGGTCCAGCTATCAAAGTATTGAAGTCCAGCAATCAAAAGTCCCCTCTGGCGCACCTACTTAACATGCCCAATCAAAACATACCAAGTCATCCTAATATGGGGTTTCGCCTTTCCCCTCCTTTATAAACTGCCATCTGCCTATGTCTTCTCTCTATCCAGAGGCAGTCCTTTCCCCTCTGGGGAAAATATTCCTTCCTCCCTCTCCCTTGTTACTTCTCCCTCATCCTCTACCTCCTGTCTTTGCCTCTTATTATCTGCCCTTTGTCCCTCTGAAGCAAATAAATCTCTTTTGTGTTGAGAACTTGGTCTTGGCATGTCCTATCTTCATGTCACTGTCTTCATGTTTTCTAGATGTGGCTATCTATGTTAATTATCATCTACTGCAAAAAAAAAAAGCTTCTTTGATGAGAAATGATGTACTAATCTATGGTTATAGCAGAATGTCATTAGGGTTCATTTTATTTCTATGTTCATTGAACAGAATAGGAGTAACTGGTTTTCTCCTGAGTTTATGGCCCATCTTGTCTCAGGCTCTTAGCCTCATTAACAGTATCGGGTATGGGCTCTAGCCCATGGAGTGGGCCTAAGATCCAGTTTTCAAAAAGTGGTCAGTTCTTTTTGGCTGGAGAGATGGCTCAGAGGTTAAGAGCACTGGCTGTTCTTCCTAAGGTCCCAAGTTCAAGTCCTAGCAACTACATGGTGGCTCACAATCATCTCTAATGAGATCTGGTGCCCTCTTGTGGCTTACAGGTGTGCATGCAGGCAGAACACTGTATACATAATAATTTTTTTTTTTTAAAAAGTGGTTAGCCCATTCTATAACATTCATGTCACTAACTCACCAGTTGGCATATCTTGCAAGCAGGTCATTATTATAGCTCACAGCGTTTGTAGCTGGGTGAGACTGACGATTACGTTTCTTCTCCTGTAGCACGAATAGTACCTTTCAGCACTACGGATGCTAGGCAGAGGGGTGAAGCTTCCAGATGAGGGCCAGTTCCACTTCTCCATGTGCTAAGTATGTGGTGTCCTCAGCAATGGGGTTGAACTGTTATAAAGGGTAACCAAGCCTGTAATATCTGGGGAAGCCTATGGGATCCCTTTGGCCAACTACTAAACAAAAATGTAACTCATTCCTGGTACTGGGTTTTGTTTGTTTTCTGTTTTTTGTTTTGGTAATTTGTGATGCCTAACTGAGGGATTATATCTCCCATTAAATGGTAACTCTATTTAAAATCTTTATGTATGTGTATATATGTTAGGAAGATTCTACAGTAGTAGATTTCCATGTGGCTTTTCAAAATGTCTTTAGTGTTAGTTTTCCTTCATGGTAAAAGCATGATAGAAGAGGAAACAAGGCTTTAAGTTAGTGTTATTTAAAGTTGGCCCTTTTAAAATCTTCTTAAAACATTTGCAGAAGTGTATCCTTACATCATGTCACTCCTGCAGGTACACTAAAAACAAACCACACACACACACACACACACACACACAGGCTTTGCTGCATGCTTGCTGCTCACCGATTTTCAACACCCCTCCAAAGTCTAACTGCTTTTGTATTTCAAGTTCTCAGTCATATTTTCAAAACTACTCTCCAGTTCTGTTTTTACTGCCTTTCCTCGTGAAGTGATCGGTTAGTTAGGCATTCTAGGAGCTCGGATCTCTGGGCTAGAAACCTAAGCCGGGGTGGCTGGTGAAGCAGAACCTTAAGAAGGTTCTACTAACGTTACGTTTCTTGGAACCTTGGGATTCTTATCAGATGGTACAAAACGGTCCTTTTGCAAACTTCGCCAGCAATCTAACTCTTTTATGAAAGCTGTATGCCGTTGTACGGTTCCTCTACTCACTCAAAGGCAAACCCTATGAGAGCAAGGTTTAACGTCTGTGTCGTCAGTTTAGATCAAAAGCCTCCTGATGAGGAGAGAAGGCAGGGAGAGGAGGGAAAGATCCAGGCAAGAGGGGTTCCCGAGTAACTGCACATACAGACGCACGGGTGTTCTGTAACAGGAATTTACGAGCCCTTTAAAAAGAAACTATTATAACTTTCGACCTCTAGGTGGAGCTACCCACCTATTTTCCCAGGACAAAGTCAGTCCATTTCCCCAGGATTGAGTTAGTACTAAATTAGCGCCAAATCCTCCAGGACACGACTAGAAATGTTTGTGGAGACACATGTAGACCCTGACCCCTGGCTTGCAACCCAAATGGTTCTATGATGATGACTGCCATGTCCCACGCCCCAGCTTTGTGTGATTCTCATGATAGAGGTTTAGTGGGGCCTGCCGAAGACCAAGGGCCTTGACTAGGAACAGTCAAAATGAAAAGGAACAGTTTGTCCCAACTAAGGGAGCCCCGCAGCTGAGTTCAGCTGGCTTGAGCCATGAACTGAACGGGATGGAGTCACTTCTCTCCCGGGCATCTAAGAATGGGGGCAAGTTAAGCATTATTATCAGACTGGGAAAATTGTCATCAAACTTCCTGTGCTCTGTGGTGCACAAGAGAAACCTTGTGTTTAGGGTCCAGAGGAGAAGACTCCTGTGGTAGTCAGGAGGGGTCAAGTTCTGAGTGTGCGTTCAGAGCACGAGGGTGTGTGCTGTTCCTGGCATGACTTCTCTGTTGTCAAAGACAATGTGGGGATGTTGCCCCTGTCTTCCCTTGCTGGGAGTACCTGCTGGCTAAGCTGCCTTTCTCTGGGAAGGGCACCTGTGAGTATGGAGTCTACTGGTACTAGGCGCTTCACACGTGAACCAATTCTGTTCGCCACAAACCTGCTCCATTTTTACAGCAACAGCGCCCCCCTGGAGCCTAGAGAGGTCCAGTACTTTACACATCCATGTACGTGCATGCTTTCCATTCTCACGTCTTCAAAACCTTCCTGAGCACGGTGTGGCGTGTGGCGCCAGGAACCTGCAGTTCTAGCACTCAGCCTGAAGGCGGCAGGAGGAACCACCAAGGCCAGCTTGGGCTGTGTAGCAACAGTCTATCACAAAACCCCAAACCAAAGCAAACATCCTCCCTCGAGCCCGCATCTGCTTCTGGCTGTTGCCTAAAGCTTTGCTTCATTTGCTAAAAAAACGTCTTAGCGTTGTTTATAGTGCTGGCCCGGCTTCCACGGCTCTGTTCTCTTTCCCACTCCTTTGGTTGGGCTTCTGTCAACACAGCCGCTGAAACTTCTCTCGCCCAGGTGAGCTTCGAGTCACTCCCAAGGACCATGTCTCTCTTTTTCCATATGTCATGCTCTTGTTTCACTGTTCTTTTATCTACTCTATTCTTCCGCTCTCCTCCACTGCTGCTTGTTCAGATGCTCCCGGGTCTGCTACTCACGACATATCTTTCTTTGCTGCTCTCAAACTCACTTACTCCGGCTTGGCTTTTCCCTGGCCCTGCAGACTCACAGGGGTTCACTCTCTACTCAACATACCTGCATGGCCCATGAGCAGGCATTTTCAATAAACACTGTCTAGGCAAAGCTCCTAAGCCCACCCCTTAAAGGGCTTTCCCCTCATTTCTGTAAATCACGCCAACATCTGTCTAGTTGTTTAAGCCCAAGTCTTCCTCAGTGTGTGTTTCCAGTTGTACCCCTCAACTGTTTCCCTAATTTGCACACACTCTTCTACATCATCTCTTTGGTCAAGCCACCATCATCTGTAGCCAGGATAGCCTTTTGTTATGAAGTTAGCCAATCACATCCCTGGCTTTTAGGACCTCTTTGCAATTCTTTTCATTTTCCCAGTTCTAGAACCCAAAGCTTCCACATACAAGGTCTGCCAGTCTTCAAGGACTTGCGTCATAGTTCTCAGTTTCTAATTCCTTGCTCTGGGCGCTGGCTGTGTCTCAAATCACATGATGCTAGATGTGAGAGTTATCTCCCTTGTCTCCTACCCCTGTGGGACCTCTGAGGGTCTCAGGGAACAAAGTGTCCTTGCTGGTCTCTCCACAGCTTCCAGTTTCTTCCCTTGGTCTTTTCACTCCTTCTCCTATCCAAGGGGCTGGTGGTTTCTTCTTTTAGTATACTCAGAGATCTGTCTTCTGAAGTCCCTGCCTGAGTCTATACCCACATCCTGGGAGGGGCGTTTCTTAAGGGTGGTTGCCAATGTGTTTCCTTGACAGGGTATGTTTCACCCATGGGACCTTGTCTCGATTTTTAACAGGATGGCAGTGTTTTCCATTTGCTTGTAAGGCTTGCCCCAGACTCCATGGGTCACAGCATCTCCTGCGATGCTTCAACACCATTTCTCAGATGCAAAAACATGGCTCAGAGAGTTTAATAAGGCCATTGCCGATAAATCCTGCACTCTGGGAGAATTAAGTACTCCCCCCCCACACACACCTGCATTTTTGACCATTTCTTTCATCAGGAATTGGGAAGTAGTTGAGGGGAGGCTGTATTCCAGGTAGCCCATACCACGGGACAAGAGGCCTCAGGCTCAAGTTCTCCCTGTCCTTAGTCAGATGAACCTGTCTCTTTCATACTCAGATGAAGCTCAGGTTTGCACAGATTCATTATTTCTTTTGTTTAAAATATGCTCTCAGGGGTTGGAAAGATGGCTCAGCAGCTAAGTCCACTGGCCGTTCTTCTAGGGGACTTGAGTTCAGTTTCCAGCACCTGCATGGTGGCTCGCAACTGTCTGTAATGGGATCTGATGTCCTCTTCTGGTGTAGAGATGTACATGCAGACAAACTACCCATATACATAGAGTACATAAATAAGTACATCTTATAAAAAGTAAAATATACTCTCAGAGGTGGAGGAGAATGGGGCTGATATCAAACACTGTGTGTGTGTGTGTGTGGTGTGTGTGTGATGAAATTCCCAAAGAATGAATTTTTGAAAAATGTTCACAGTTCTAATATCAGATGGACCGTGGTGATTTGAATGAGATGTCCCCTATAAGTCTCAGGCATTTGAATACTTGCGTTATGCCTAAGTCTCACAGACACCAAAGACCACCAAGGGACCGATTTCAATGCGAACTCAGAAGGGTCTTTTATTACAAGCTCGAGCTCAGGCCCACACTGTCACCAGCACAGCAGTGTGGAGTGTAGAGCCCTGAGCTCAGGGGGAGGAGGGTTTTTATTGGGTTATAGCAAGGTTTGGGGAATTGCATCTTAGCAGTACACATTGAGTGACATTCACCAAGGGCAAGCTTGTTATAACGTGATTGTGGCTAGCTAACTTTGAGCAAGCTAGTATAGATTTCAGGAATGTTAGGTATTCCCGGGCCATGGAAGTTCTTCTACCAGTTCAGTGGGCTGCCCAGCCCAGATGCCCCACCCTGAGATAAGATGCCTTCCCATTCTTGTGGGTACCTGCAGGCTATTCCTTGGGTAGGGAATTTTATTATCTTTTTCCTGTAACTGGTGACCTATGGCCCAGTTCCTGGTGACTTTTGAGGGTGTCAGGCCTGGTTCTCTCACTTGGTCCCCAGTTCTTGGGGAAGCTAGGGAGGTGTGGCCTTACTAGAGGAAGTGTGTCACTGATGGTGGACTTTGAGGTTTCAAAAGCCACACGCTCTTCCCTGTTCTCCCCACTTCTTGTTCCAGATGTGAGCTCTCAGCTGGACACAGGCCATCATGGACCCTCTGGAAGCACAAGTCCCCCAATTAAGCCCTTCTTTCTGTGAGTTGCATCAGTTATCGCAGCAACTGAAAAGTGCCTAATACATGTACCAATGACTGATTTTATTCTGTATACAATGTTCTGTCTGAATGTACACCTGCAGGCCAGAAGAGGGCACCAGATCTCATTATAGAGGATTGTGAACCACCATATGGTTGCTGGGAATTGAACTCAGGACCTTTGGAAGAGCACCCAGTGTTCTTAACTTCTAAACCATCTCTCCAGCCCCATACCAATGACTCTTAACTACTGAGCCACCTTTTCAGCCCCGAGAGGCAGTAATATTTAACCATGTGCCTTAAGTCCAGCACTGGCTGTTGGCAGTAAGTCGTGTGTGTGTGCACGCTGTGCACACATGCATGACCTTCACTCAATTGGGTTTAATCTTTTGTGTCATACAAGAGTAGGAAAAACAATCAATAAATACAGCTTTTATATTCTGTTCCCTCCCTGGCCACCTGTGTTCCACAAAGGTGGTAATTGCATAAGATGTTTTCAGATAGGTTTATGTGGATGAGGTCTTCAGGGTGATCAGGTCTTAAATAACCCTGTGTGTAGGAATGAGGAAGTGTGCGAGTTGAAAGGACTAGGAATCACTCTCTTCAAAACAAACATAATCAAACAAAGTCCTTCTGGCCTAGGCGTTTCTGGCATGCTTTGTGTTCTGTGTTGGGTGAGGGTTTGCTTTTGTATATATACAGTCTCAGCTCTCCAGGTTGATAGCAACCTTGAGTTCCTTCAGTGAGGGTAGGGGGGGGAACAATGCCCTTTCACTTCCAATCTGCCAGGCCTAGCTCTATGCTTTCTGTTTTCACTTCCTTCATGTTCTACAGGGCTTTGAAACTCAGTTCCCTGAGTTTGGCCCTGGCGCTGGCTAAGGTGTCTGGTCCTTTTTGCTGCCCTGGGTGTATGCTCTCATACTGTTTTGGCCCTTGTGTCAATCTGGCCTCTGCCACTGGCCCCTCGTCCCAACTCCACAAGCAGACAGCCAGGCTTGGGTGTGTTGATTTTGCTGGTGATTCTGTAACTGTCAGGTTGTGAGCTGGAGGTACTGGATGATATATAGCTATAACCCTTGAGGTCTGATAGAGCATAGGGCAGAGATAGGTGCATTCCTAGGACAAGATGAAGGAGCTCACATCTCAGGGACGGACAAAAGCAGTCAGTGCTGGTCCTCAGTGGAGGGTTGAAGTTAGAGTCATGCACTTTACCTGCTTCTGTATCCCAGCCTGGGCATAGCGGTGACTGATGGGCCATTGTACACATCTAAGATGCTTTTACAGATGACAGAAACTAAGATTCACTGATTCTGAGTAGCATGAAAAAAAAGGGGGATTGCTGCAGACCCGTTGAAGGACAGACTGGCGAAACAGAAACAAGCTGAAACACCACAGAGCAGTTTCAGCTTTAAAAGAGAGCGGCATTCTGATTGCTACAACATGGATGAACCTTGAAGATGATAAGTCACAGAAGGAAGAATACCATGTAATTCCACTTATGTGATGAACGTGGAAGAGTGAAGTTCATGGTGACATGGATGGTAACCAGGGCTGGGGAAGGCAAGACTGGGGAACTGGTAATTAATGGGTACAGAGCCTCAGAATAAGATGATGAGAAAATTCTGGGATGAGTAGAAGTGATGGCCTCAAATCAGGTGAACATACTGAATTGCACATATGAAAATGATCAATATTTGAAGACACACGCACAACCAACCTAAGCCAATAAACAAATGCCATTCTGGCCTCTCAGGTTCTCATTATTTCTTTTACTTTTTTGTTAAGATGCTGGAGAATCTCATGGGATGAAAAGAGAAGCCAGATCCCCAGCCTGGAGCACGGTCAGGAGACAGCACAGCTCTGGAAGTCCCGGGAAGGAGCTCAGGAGCTCTTACTGTGGAATGTCTCCAGCAACCACTCAGCATTTCTAGAGTCTGAATTCCCATTCTCTCTGAGAGAGTCTGATTGGTCATCTGGGTGAGCTTGGGTTAGCCTGTGAGGCAGGCTCAGTCTCCCAGCACAGCCCCCTCAGGGCAGTTAGGAGTCAGTTTAACAGATTCAGTTTTTTGAATGATCACTTCACCACATTTTTTTTTGCTTCTTAGTCATCTAACTTTAGCTGACATGTTTTGTTCTCCCTCACAGCAGCATTTTTGGGGGAATGCTGAATTCTGTCAGAGTCAGTTTCCCACTGTAGAGCTGAAGACAGACAGCAGAGAGAAAAGGAAATGTTTGCATCTGTCCTTGTGTTATGTAGCTCTCTCTAGCCTTTGACCTTGACTAAGGTATTAAGGTAATGCAATGAAACTCCTAGAAAAAAAAAATCAAGATTGTTTCTCTTGTGCTAGCAAAAATGTTAAGAATAAAATCAGCAACTAAGGACATTTCTTGCAAGCTTGAAGCCTTTATTCTCAACCTGACCTAATGCGTCTTTCCTGTCCTGCACTGGCTGGAAGGTGGATCTGTGTCATCTTTGGGTCTGGCATTCTCTGCGTGCATTGCACCCCAAGGAGAAGTGAGTAAGAAGGGCTATAGCAAGGATTTCACAATGGTTAAAACTGTTATGTGAGTAATCTCACCCTGACCTGCTAAATTAAAAGTACATTTTTGAAAACAAGAATAATAGGGCTGGAAAGATGGT
The DNA here is from genome assembly GCA_028658305.1 of Pachyuromys duprasi. Taxonomy (NCBI): domain Eukaryota; kingdom Metazoa; phylum Chordata; class Mammalia; order Rodentia; family Muridae; genus Pachyuromys; species Pachyuromys duprasi. The sequence goes on along the minus strand of CM053746.1, from coordinate 34,736,362 downwards.
TCAGTGATTAAGAATCCTAACTGCTCTTGCAGAGGACCCAGGTTCAGTTCTCAGAGCCTACATGGTGGCTCACAACCATCCATAATTCCAGTTTCAGGGGATCCAAGGCTTTTCTTCTGACCTCCACAGACCGCCGGACACACATATACATGCAAGCAAAACTCTCATACACATTAAATAAATAAATCTAACATCAAACAAACAACAAATAATATTAGGAAAAAACAGATCCAGGAAATTAAGATGATTAGAAAATTCAAGAGTTCTATGAAGCTTTTAATGCATCAAGATTCAGAGGCTAGAGTTGCTCTGTCTGTCTGTCTGGGGCCTGGAACATATGAAAAACTGGTGGATTGATGTGAGGCAAAGAACAGAGCTCATAGCAGCAGGTGAAGGATAAGAAAGGTGTCTTTTTGGGCATCAAAAATATGTTTTAAGGAGGTAAGAAAACGGCCCAGTGGTTAAAATGCTTCCCACTCAAACATGCGCACAGGTGGTTGAATCCCCAGAACCCACATAACCAGCCAGTAGGTGCGATGGCCCACCTATAATTCAAGCCTTGGTAGGTGAAGACTGGGGATCCCAAGAGCAATCTAGCTAGCAGGACTAGCACATCAGAATCTCTGGGTTTGACTGAGAGACCTTGCCTCAGTGAATAAGGTGGGAGAGTGATGAGGATCATGCCCCATCTACACACGACACACACACACACACACACTGAAAAAGAGAGATAAAAAGAACATGTTTTAGCTAGGTAGGCGGCACACAGCTGTGATCCCTGCCCAAACCTTTATAACCCCAAGGATTCTTGGATAGATTTCTTTCCTATGCATCTGGTTCCTGCTCCCGTTTTTCCTCTCATCTCCACAGAAATATCTGCAGGAAAATGTGTACATGGTCACTGGCAGGTGGCAGCCGAGGGCCTCTTTGTCTTCCGCCACCAGGCTCTTCAGCAGTTCTTTCTCACAGTACTGCATACGCACAATGTACATGGGCAGCAGTCAGCTGGAGGTTTCACAGACTCAGGCGGTCCTGAAGGAGTCAGTCACGTCGTGAGTTGAGTCAGGGAGCAGAAAGGGAGACCATGGTGCTCACCTCCCTCTTCCCTCAATCACATCCCACAGTAATGAGAAGGTCCAGCAGCAGGGACTGATGATAGTGTGGTGGGGAATGGGGAAACTGCAAAGGGCCTATGTGCTAGGACATGCATGTGGTGCCATCAGCCTCTGAACTGAGTGCCATCAAGCGCAGCAAGCGACTCAGACATTCACGTTTGCCAGGGGACTGGGAGGAGCTGGCTCACTTCTGTTTCCTGGTGACTAGATTAAGCAAATAGGAACTGAGCTCCTGTTATATGCCAGGCTCTGTGGAGTTGAAATATGAGGCTGCACACTGCAGCCAAAGAAATTGATGCAGCTTGCTATTTTGCAAGCTCTGACATTGTAGAAAGACGCAGACACGTCCACCTGTAGCTCTTACGTCACTTTCTCAGGACAACTTTCTCCCTTGGGCTCTTCTCCCTGCCTCCATCCTTTGATAGCATAGACCCGTTAGCGGGTAAAGGAAGTGAAAAGTTAACAGCACAATTGCACGAGGTCCACTAGAGAACGGATGGGCATGAGATGCCAGGGGTACAGAGTGGGGGCACCTAACCCAGTGTTGGAGCTGAGTGGAAAGTACCAGAGCAGGTGGTAGGGGCCCAAGTGGCCTAAGAGGATAAATAGGAGCTAGAAAAAGGGACAGCAGTGGGGGGAGGCCTAAAGGTGGTGGTGGTGGGTGCTCACTGGAGTGAGTGCTGAGCAGTTGGGGTAGCTAGGATATAAGAAAGAAAGGAGTGAGAAGAGATGAAAGCGGGGTGTGGGAGAGTTTGGGCCACACTCCAGCCAAGCTACGGTGAATCTGGACTCCATCCTACAAGTGTGAGAGAGCCTGAGGCCTGGGAGAGCGTGAGAAGGTGGAACATGGACAGGATAAGTTAGAGCAGGAGGAGAGCATGTGACCCAGGGATTTTGTTTTGTTTTGTTTTGTTTGCTTTCTCAAGGCAGGGTTTGTCTGTGTGTGGTTTTGGCTGGCCTGGAACTCAGAGATCCGCTTGCCTCTAGAGTGCTGGGATTATAGGTGTGTGCTGGGTGTGTGTGTGTGTGTGTGTGTGTGGTGCGCGCCACCACAGCCTGGCTGAATAAAGGATTGTAATCATGAGTAACTTCTTAATTTCTTTAGGGTCTAGCGTCCTCATCCTTAAATGGGTGTAAAAAGATATTTCTATCTTAGAATCATGATAAAGATATTTGAGAAGATGCCTGAAATACAGAAAAACTCAATCCATGATTAGTATAATTGAGAAAAAAAATGTTGATGACTGCTTTTCTTGGGTTTGGAAGTGACTGTTTCCTTTTTCTGTGAGGCTACCCTGGGCCCCGGCCGCGGCTGGTTGCTGTTGTTCTTAATGTTCCCTATCTGCTCACCAGTTGAGGTTGCTATCTAGGAAGCCAGGTACCCACACTCAGAACACAAATCTCTTTGTAGTCTGGCCTCAGGCCTGTGGATCTGGCTATACCAAAAGCCCCAATCAGACTGACCAGGTTTTTGTCATTTTCTCTGCAGGAACCCACTGACCTGAACTGACTGACTACCACGACCCACACACATTTCCTGCATAAATGGCTGCATGTAGTTCCCCTTAGTGATTCCCCATGGCTCTGACTGTCAAAGCAAGGTTTACAAAGCCAGGGTCACCCTAAAGCCAGTCTGCACACACTGCAGGCTGCACTTGACCTTTGCTCCGATATGTGCTTACACAGGTGGAGCCGGGCCAGTCTATGCTTAAGGCAACCGTAAAGGGGAAAGCGAGGGCTATGGCAACCCAGCATGGTGTATGCATAGAAGGGCTTAAAGTTTTCGTGTCTCCTTTGTTACCGAAGTGTTGGGGTTTGGTCTAGTGCTATGAATTTTAACACTAATTACTGGCCCCTAAGACCTAGGTCCCTGCCTTGTTGTGTAAACCTCACTCCACCTAATGTAAAGCTGATTGGTTAACACAAAGTACTGAAGCTTGGGATTTGGCAGAAGAAAGGGAGGTGGCGTTTGGGCTTTAGCAGGCTGGGGTTGAGGGACCAGGAGGAGAGAAAGGAGAGAAGACAGGATCAGAGGAGAAGGAAACAGACCGGGCTCCATAGGTTAACGTGGGAAAGGAGCACATGGCCGGGTCAGCGTGGATGGAGGAGGTGGAGAACATTCATAAGTGTTTTGGGACCATGGATGGGAGGTGGCTCGAGACTGGGGCTAGGAGGTAAAGTTAGTTGAGAGGGTTAATATCTGCAGTGCCCCAGATAAAGGCTATTTTACAAGCTACAATGGGTGTCTGTGTCTTTATTTGATATGGGGTTAGATAATACCGCCATAATAATTATAGCCTAATAAACATTTTTTTTTAGGCCGTACTTTTAGATTTTACCACCACACCAGAGGCCCATCAGTGATGACAGAGACAAGTGGGAGAGAGTGGCCAAATGCCTTTCTCCATAGGTCGCAATTCCCTCTCTCCACGGCTCTACAACTGTTCAACTCTTTTCTTGTTTTCTGCAGACTTCATCTAGCCTTAGGTGGAGAAAGAGGTTGGGATGGACAAGGAAGTCATAGATCCTCAAGCAGCATGCTGGTTCACTCCTTTGGGACTGGGTTTGGTTGTCCAATAACTCTAGCAATCTATGTCAGCATCAAGAGGAAGGCGTAGTTAGGTTCAGACAACTCATTCCTATGCCCAGGGGTAGTTTTGACTTTCCTCATCCCCTTGCATTATATGCATGCACAGCGATTCCTTTAATGCTCACTTCATTTCCCTCCCAAATGATTCTTTCTGATCTGAAGCTCCCCTAAGGCAGTGGCTCTCAACCTGTGGGTCAGGACTCCTTTGAGGGGTCCAAATGGCCCCCTTTCACAGGGGTTGCCTAAGACCATCAGAAAACATAGGTATTTACATTATGATTCATGACAGTAGCAAAATTACGCTTATGAAGTAGCGACGAAAATAATTTATGGTTGAGGGGTCACCACAACATGAAGAACTGTATTAAAGGGTCACAGCGTTAGGAAGGTCGAGAACCACCACGGCTCTAAGGAGATGTGGCTTCCCAGAAGCGACAGAGCCTGGCTGAATAAGCCTGACCAACTCCATGACAGGCTTCATTTTCTTGCTAGATAGAAGAGGGCTTAGACTTGCAGGAAAACACACACACACAGAGAAATGTCAAGACATCTGGCCTGGGGAAGAGAAGGTTGCTTAACTACCAGTTTGAAAAGCACCTAAGTGCTGACTGGAGCCGCAGAGCCTCCGTGGGCACCAGCCAATCCCAATCAGAGTCACGTAGCCTCCGTGGGCACCAGCCAATCTCATTAGAGGTTGTGTAGCCACAGTAGAATTCTCCCTTCTGGCTTTGAAAGGGACCTTCTAGCTCACCTCCGCCGTCCCTGGGATGTAGTTTAGGTGGCAGCCACACCATGCTGGACTTTTGTAGAGTAAACGCCCTTTGTTGCTTGCATGCTGCTCGAAGTCTGGGGTCATTCTTTCAGCGTATTCCGGACCCTAACATTAGCACCCACTTTTCGAATTTCTGGTCTAGACGAAGCCCAGCTCTCCTTACAGAGAAATTGAGAGCAGCGTCTGGGCATGAAGGGGCGCCAGGGCTAAGGTGACCAGAGACCCGACAGTGCCTTCGGCACTACCTTTCTGCCAGCTACCTGTTCTCCTTTCTCATCACTGGCTCTCGGGAACATGTGACTCACTCTGCCGGTTGTAGAAATGGGATGCTATGTTGAGGATGGCAAGGAGGAGGGAGGCCAAGAAGACCTTCAGCTTCTCAGTGGGGTAACGCAAAGCCAGCGCAGAGCTGAAAGGAGGTGCTCACTCTGCTATCGGCCGTCCTCACTCTGATTACTCAGATCTCTGGACCCCGACCACTTCAGCACTGGTGGTAAAAATAGAGGAACCACAGACCTCTGTGTTGGCTGAAAGAGAAAACAGTGGAGTCCAGGGCCGGTGCACAGTTGAGGGCCATAGGGTTGAAGTTGTACTAGAGGTGAAAGGAGTCTGTGTGACAAGGCTGTTCTGTCAGCTAGATTTCCCTTTGAGTTCTACTAAACGTGGCAGTGTGACCACCCACTGAGGCCATGGACACTTAGAAGGGGCAAGCAAGTTGTCAAGGGCTCTAGTAGTAGGGGGGAGACAGCTTGTGCAGCAAACAGAGACATTAGCTTTCACTGTGTTTGCTGCTACCACCATCTCTGCTGAAGTGAATGGAGGACCGGAGGGTTTGGAGAGAGGGAAGATTGAGACAGGGCAGAGTCTAGTGGCTAGTGAATAGACCATCTCCCATCTCCAGTCCAAGAACACTAAAATGAACTTGCGCTCTCCCATGACACAGATTCCAGGAACCCCATGTGTGTGCGTCTGTTTTAGTGCACACGCGTGTGCAGGTGCCTGCAGAAGTCAGAGGAGGGCATTGGATCCTCGGGAGCAAGATTCAGGGCATTCAGACCCTCCCAGCCCGGGTGTTCTAGTCCCAAACTCGAGTCCTCTGGAAGAGCAGGGAACACTGTTAACTGGCTGTGAACTGAAGATTCGGCTGTTAGCTCTTCAACCATCTCTCCAGCTTCTGGAGCAATTTTCTAATGTCTCCTGGGTGCTGCAAGTACACACTCATCCAGCTGTATGGCTGTGGCCAATTGTGCCCACAGAGGGCACTAACATGATGGATCTGGCAACCAGCTTCTGTGGTCCAGAGTTTACCTTTTGCTCCTGTGGACTGCTGATGTTCTCCATAGCATCTTTGTCCTTTTTACTGTTTCAGGGTGCAGTTCCAAGTCAAGAAAAGTGATGAAAGATGCAGAAAATTTTATTGTGAATGGACTATGGAGTTTAGAGTCACAGGGAAGTGTTTCAGGAGGTGAACAGTGGGAAGCATGGATGGATATGGGAATGTGCAGACCCTTAGCCGGTTTGTGTAAGACCAAAACAAGAGAAATACACCTTTCAGGTTCAAGGTTCTGTTTGCAGTTAAGACACTTAAGAGTAAGTTCCTGTTTGTCCTGTGTCAAATACTTGCAATAGTTAAAGAATAAGTCCTTGCTTATCTTGTGTTAAACTCTTGCAAGTTAAGGTTTCTGTTTGTAATTAAGAAGTTCCCATTTCTTAGATCTGAAGTAAACTGCAAAACATGTTTTTCAACCTACACTAAACTTGCCACCCTATTCACAGGATGTGTATTCTTATCTTTGTTCTTTCCCTTTCTTTGTATTTTTTAACAATGTATAACAATGGACTCTCCTGTGAACACTGTATCTCTCCTATAAAAAAGACCTCGAGAAGCTAGCTTAGGCTGCTCTCTCAAATCCTGACTTAGGGTGAGACAGCCAGTTGGCACCCCCAAATACGGCTTGCTTTAATTGGACCATTATGGACTTGGTCTTCTCTCCTTTTGATTTTCACATTTAATATTTACTGCCTCAAAATGCGCTTAATCCCTGGTAGGCTCAGGGCAGTTAGTGGTGGAAGCAGGACCTTCCCTTGAACTCTGTTTACTAGAGGTGAGAGGGTCTGAAGAAGCCTGGCTGTACCTTTAGTGTTCTGGTCCCCTTGTGACCCTTGCCTTAGTCCACAAAACCTTGTCTGTAAAAGTTGGGACCACAGGAGGGTGGTTGGTAGATAAAAAATTTGCAATAGGTGTAATAGGTTTGGATGAAAGATGCGGAAATGAATTATCCTTCAGTTGAGAGATTTTTTTTATTTTAAATCAGGTGAGAACTTTCTTAGGAGAATTATAAGCATCACTAGCTAACATGCCATAGGCAGTGTGGTGGAGTCCTGAAGGGAGGTAGGCAGAGATTTCAGTCCTAGGGATGGAGAGCTCCTTGCTCTCACAGGCTTTTGGAAGCAGGCAAGGTCCTCCATCATGTGACTTAGCCTATAAACTTGTAGTCCTAGAGGCTCTGTGACAGTATGGGGAGAGGTCAAGAAGGCACTAAATAGGAAAGGGAAGTCACAGGTTGCCTTTGTCTGTACAGCAGGGGTGTGGGCTGGCCTGCCGCAGCAACAGCGTGGATGGAGGACTCCAGGGCCACAGCACGCTTTGTCTCTCAGCTCCTTACAGCTGTGCCTTCGTAGGCTAGAGATTGTAGGTCCCAGATCTATTCAGAGGCCCAACTTGTTGTTTAACAGGGTCACCATCCCCACACTTAGCACACCAGGAGTTCAAGAAGGTAGGTGAGCCTGTCCTGGAGCATAGACCTCCTCTCCATTCCTGCCTCATTCTTTCCTCCCCACCCACCCACTCATCCATCCCCCATCTGTATTTTGAGCACCAGCTGTGGCCCACGCACTCTTCTGCTATTAGGCCTGGCATGCTTGGCCTAACAGAAGACTCAAAACATAGTAGAAGAAATGCAGTAGAACTTTCATGTGGACATAGGCAGGGAATATTTGGATAGATGTGGAACTTGACAACTTAGGATCTGTTCATCTGATGATCTAGGAGTCCTTCAAGTCAGGTCCTGTCCACCAGGCCCAGGAAATGCTCATTTAAATCCAGAAGTAGAACCTCTAGTTTCCAGCCACACCATGGGCTGAAGAAATGCTATGATGTCCAGCAGAGGACTCTTTCTACAACGGTTGCGGTGTGTACTAGCCACTGTTCCTCATGGTTTATGAACATCAGCCCATTTAATCTTTACAATGGCATCTGGGAAACTGATGCTCAGAAGCAAAGACTCTGTGCTGACAGTTGGTAAGTGAAACTGGGGTTCAAAATCAGGCAGTTTGAAGTCTATGAGTTTTAAAGGAACATGGGAACCCAGATAAGTTCTCCAAAAAAAAAAAAGGAAAATGTCCTGGCTGGCTTGGGTTTACTGTAGCCATGTCCTTGGTTATAGCTCTTTCTGAACTCAGGAAAAGGATACCTTTAGAGTCTTTTCCTGCTTTCTGACTTTGTCATAGAGAAGCTTTGTTTGGAACCTTAGAACCTAAAGGGATGGACAGTGGTTTCAATGAACGGATATGACCTAAAGCTCTGGTTTTGAAATACCTATGGGTGTGTCCTCCCTGGGGTAGAGGCCCTGTACCTGACTGTGGATTCTGTCACAGTGTGGCTTCCATGCTGTGTATTAAACTGGCCATTCACTGAATGAAGCTGGGCCTCAGGCAGGAATGGTGACTCATTCGTATCCACACAATGGTTTGGATGCAGGGCAGGCTCACCTCTGCAGATGCTCAGTCTAGTAGCCATCATCATGTAGTACTTGGGGCCGTTGTAGTTAGGAAGTTGGTTAGTTTCCCCTTCCCACTTGGAATAATTAGTGAAAGAAAAATCTACTGTTGATCATTCACACAGAACCTAGCATTTAGCAGGATGCCCCTCCTCTCTTCTCTCTCTCTCTTTCTTTGTGTATATCAATCAATGCTGGGGATCAAAACAAGGGTTTCATGCATTACAAGCAAAATTTTGTTACTCCTGCCCTAAACACATATTTTTAAAAGAGGAAGGAATGGGGTTGAAGAGACGCCAGTGTAAGATGGCAGAATAGAAGACTTTGTGTGCAAGTGGAGGATTATAGTCAGTGAAACAGAATGACCGTGGCTGCTGTACCACCAGCCAAGCTGCTTCTGTCATGCTACACTACCAAGTACCTTCCGCTGTAGCCACAGCCGTTACAGTCGCTTGGAATACGTCTGGCCAATAGCCAGCAGAGACACTCTCTAACTTAACCCGGTACCTCCGCTATCTAAAGGCCTGCAAAAGAGGCATCATCGGTACATTTCTACCTCAGAGGGATTCTTCGTGATCACTCTTGCTAGGAACTGGCCACCTCATAGCATCTCACGAACACCTCAGCCACTGCTGCTGAGGCACAAAGTGGCTGGAAGCACACCTACTGCTGTCCCTGCCTTAGTCGCAGAAGCCATTTCCAGACCAAAGCACGATTATCTCAGCACCCCCTACCTGAGAGTCACCATCAGTCGCCGACAGACCAGATAGTGTAGAGGGCAGGAGAGCCAAAGGAGAGGAATGGATTACTCAGTCAAAGTCAACCATAAATTTTTTTAAATGTAAGAATGGAGATGTAGGCATAAGGTTACTGTGTAGTTCAAATGCTGATTTCTGTACTCCCCATATTTGGTTGTAATCCGTGTGCTGAGAATCTCCTGCCTCAATGTTGTATAAATAATGCTCTCCCAATGTCCTTTGATATGCCAATAAAGTAGCTTACAGCCAATCGTCGAGCAGGGGAGAGAACAGGGCTGGACTTCCTGCCCTATGTGGAAGGAGGAGTTAGAGGAAGGACTTAAACTACAGGCAGAGGTCCAGGAGAGACTAGGGATGGACTTCCTGCCAGCCACAGCAGGAAGAGGTAAGAGGGGAAGAAGTAGGGGATTGAGCTATGGGCAGAGGTCCCGAAAAACATCAGGAGGTTCAGCTGATCAGAGGAAGCCATGAAGTGCAAGTATCTCTAGAATTTACACTGGGAGGAAGCCAGATTATTTTAGAGGATTTAAAAATAGAGTAATAACTGCTCAGTTGTTGTGCTGTGAAGCTTGTTAAACAAATATAATAATCTTATCTAAATTATTTTAATGCTAGCCAGGGTAAGAGAGAAACTGAGAAACAAACAGAATTTTATAAAAATAACTTTAGCATGATACATGTGAGATCTCTATAGAAAAGAACAAATCTGTTAATAATAAACACTGGAGAAGGAGAATTTCATGGCAGAGGCATAGAAAACATTTCCAGCAAAATTATAAAAAAAAAATTTCCCAAATTCTTGGTAATCAGTTAGGAAGAGGCTTGTCCAGGTACAAGAAACATACAAAACACCAAATAGACACACAGAGAAAAGAAAATCTCCATATCATATCAAAGTCAAAATACTAAATATACAAAGCAAAGAAAGCATATTGAAAGACACAAGAGAGAATTCATATGGAAGCACAAAAGACCCTGGCTAGCAAAAAGCATAATGCTGAGGTTATTACTATACCCAACTTCAAGTATACTATAGAGCCATCTTAAAAAAAAAAAGGTTCAAAACATATATGCAAAAAATACACATTGGAGAGAAGACAGCATCTTCAACAAATGCTACTTGAAAAACTGATGCCTGCGTATAGAAGAATAGAACTAGGACTTCATCTCTTACCTTGTACAAAAATCAGCTCTAAATGGTCCAGAGACTGGTAGAGGAAATATGGGTTACACTTTAAGAAATAGGGATTGGCAAAGACTTTCTGATTAGGACTCCAGTTGCTCAGAAAATAAGGCTGATTTTTGACAAATGGGACCTCACAAAACACAGATATAAAACAAGAAATAAATTCATGGTAAGCAGGATGAAGTAAAACAATGAAATCAGGGCTGAGGATGTAGCTCCCTTGCAAAGTACTTGTCTATCACACATGAAGACTTTGATCACTAGCATTGCATACACTATGTGGTGGCAGAAGCCTATCATCCCCTGCAGGGGAGGTGGATGTAGGAGGCTCAGGAGGTCAAGACTATTTTGCCTTTCCATGGCTTGGCTTCCTTCTTACTACCCAGTTGGTTTGCCTTGTTGCTGCAGCTGCTGATTCCGTCATCAGTGGTAGAACCCAGCATTTCCAAGTTCATTGTGGACTAGGGATCAGTGGCTGCCCAGGAAACTTCCAGGCTTCTAGCACCAGGTTTGGACTACTAAGGCATCCACCTTATGGACTGAGTAACAAGTTGTCGTTGACCGCAGGAGTGAGACAGCCATTGTGGGACTACTTTGACTGTCATCCAACTTCAAGGACCACGTAATTACCAGGCTCTCGGCATCTCAGGTGTATTTAGCTGTTACTGCCACCTGCCACCCACCAGACAGGGTTTCCTCTGTTTAGCCAGACTGGCTTTGAACTCAAGGAATTCACCTGCCCCTGCTTCCTGAGTGCTGAAATTAAAAGTGTGTGCCACCACACCCAGCTTCATCATCATTAAAGTTCACTCAACAAATTTACACACACACACACACATCAAGGATAAGGACATAATCTCTCTTAAAATGTCTAAAAGGAATAAAAAAAATAATTGGCTTTGGAATTTTGGGTTTATATTAGTTGCTAGACTATAACTAGAGGTGTCTGCAGTATCCTAAGAGGTCTGAATGCAGACTTTTATATTCTGCCAACTCCTTCCTCAAATTTAAACAAAAACAGCTAGAACTTCAAAGTCCTACAAAGCTTATCCTTTTATCAGATTGTATTTCTTTTGTTGCAAAGGAGTAGAAACTGACTCTGGTTGATTTAAGCAAAATGTCACTTAGAAGATTTGGGGTCATGCCCAGAAGTTTTCAGGAAGGCTTGGGAGAGGCATCAAAATCTACAAAGTCCGATTCCAATGCAACAGCATGATCTACCCAGCTGGTGTGGACGCTGCCCTCTCTGCTGGGCACTGTAATTTGTGGTGCTGGTCCTGGTTGTGTGAGCTGCCTAGTCTGAAGGCTGGTATCAACTCTGTCATAGAGCAAGTCCTTTCTTGTTGTAACCCTGTTACCCTGGTGCTGGGTTTGAACCTCTAGGAAGGGGTACAAACACGGCCAGCCAGGGAGTTGAATGTTCCTGGCCCGGATCCCTCAGGGGCAAGGGAGAGTGCTGCCTTTGTCGTCTTGTCCAGAAAGAGGAAGTTCAAGGATATATTCTAGCAAAATGAAAAATGAGGAAGAGAGAAGCAGTGGTTCTGCGATCAGGGCCCATGAACTCTGGCATATGGAAGAAGGAGGTGTTACAGGTATGACGGCTTTGGCTTCTCTGAATTGAAAGGAGAGTTAGAAGGTTCTGGAAGCACTTTCCCTAGAATGAAGTAGCTCCCATGAATTGCATGGTGTGACTGGAAACGCAGAATAATATTAAAGCAAAACCCAGGGTTCTGTTTGTTAGAAGAAAAAAAATTATGAAGAAACCAAAATCCATATGAGATTTTTGATGGATCAGGTAGGCGCCAAAGGACCACAGTGTGATTTAAGCAAATGAGGGCTAAAAAATAATCTGTTTTCTGAAATCATAAAGAGCCACATCTCAGACTTGCAGGGATGTTCAGCATAGGTAAATCAATAAATGTAATCCAGAAATGGACTCAATGAGAGAAACCATGTGATCATGGAGAGGCCTGTGACAAAAATCAAGCAGCTCTTTGTGATTAAAGCCCTGAAGCCGTTAGGGTACAAGAGACACATCTCAATGTACTAAAGGAAATAAATAACGGGCCTGTAGCCAACATTGTGCCAACTGGAGACAACCTGGAAGTATTTCTGCTAAAATCAAGAAGAAGTCATGGGCACGCTCTCTCTCTCTACTTCCTTTCAGTATAACGCTTGAGGTTTTTGCTAGAGCAGTAAGGAGAGAGAAGGAGAAAAAATGGATACAAACAGGAAAGGAAGAAGTCAAACTATCTTTATTTATACATGATATGATTCTATATATAACAAACCCCAAAGACTACACTAGAAAACTCATAGCGTGATAAACACTTTCAGCAAAGTGGCAGGATACAGCATGTACATACAAAAATCAGTAGCCTTCCTATGTGCAGATGACAGTCATACTGAGAAAGAAACCAGGAGGAAAGAGCCACAAAAAATTACCTTTGAATAAACCTAACCAATAAAGCAAAGGCATGTACAATGAAAACTTTGAAATACTGAAGAAAGAAATTGAAGAAGAGCCCAGAAGATGGAGAGACCACCCACGCTCACAGTCTGGTAGGCGTAATATTGTGACAATGGCCATCCTACCAAAAATAATCTATAGATTCAATGCAACTGCCATCAAAATTCCAATGCAGTTCTTCACAGAATTTGAAAACAATCTTAAAATTCATATGGAAACACAAAGTGTCTTAGATAACCCAATATCCCCGAACAATATAAACCCTGCTGAAGGGATTCTCATTTACAGAGCCCAGTAATAAAGATAGTATGACACTGGTATATATATATATATATAAAACAAACTGATCAATGGAAGAGAATTGAGGATCCCATCAAACAGGGACAACCTCCAAAGATTTTTAGATCAGTTTAATGGTTCCCTTAGTAGTGGGAAAAGTACATCTTCGATATGAAGTCTACGTTGGAATAAGCTGTGTTCTTAAAAAAAAAAACACAACATACCATGATGTCTTTTATTTTGAAAGAAAAGTTCCAAAGTTACATGATTGGCCCTGTTTCTCTTCTACTGCAGACTCAAGATGAGTGAGTTGAGATACATTTCCCCCCAACAACTTGATTTCAGCCCATAGTCCTATGAAAATGAAGAAAAAGAGGCAGATGGCCCTGTGCACAGATGCACTTTATTAGTGGGTGTACTGATCCAGGGTAGCAGGAAGATCAGCTGGGTCTTCACAAAGGCAGGCATATGTGTGGGCTAAGGCAGAATTGATTTCATCCTAGTTGAATGTGCCTGGCTTGCCTTAGGGAAATATCAGAACCAGACACATTCCAATGGCCCACAGACCATCTACTAGTAATCTGCTGAGAAACTATGCAGGAATACTCAAATAGTCTTTCTGGCACAGTCATGATGGTGACAGCTCAAGATGGTTCTAGCCAGGGTAAGCTGAACTCATAAAAATATTGTAAATACTATTAATCAAAGGGCAGAATAAGGTATCAGTTCCCCCCTGGAAATGGAATTACTGATAGTTTGAGCTGCCATGTTAGTGGGACTTGAACCCAGGACCTCTGAAAGTACAGCCAGTGTTCTTAACCACTGAGCCATCCCTCCAGCCCTTGCCCTTTTTATCTTAATCAAATATTATGTGCAGTCACTGGGGTCAGCTTCAGGCCTTTCATGCACTTCTCAGTTTTCAGATCACCGGGCATAGCACAGCCAAGTTTCCCCTCTGGGACAAAGCTAGATGTGATGCTTTAAAGCAGAACAGAAACATAAATATTTTATATATCTATAAAGACAAACACTCAAAGCTAGGCAGTAATTGGGGAAGACTGTGGCTAGCACTATACACCCTTTTTCTCAAGACTCTTTGTAGGTCTGTGGTCATGGCGTTGGCTCCAGGCTTTCTATGCACTTCTGAACTTCTTGATCACTGGGGTTGGCACAGACTTGCTTCCCCTTATAGGTGATAAAGCTGAATTTAAAAAAAGAGAGGAAAGATTATACAGTAAGTAGTAAGTATCTAGTAAGCAGGGAAGGGGACTCCCATCCTCTGGACCCTCTGATTTTGACTCAACAGTCTGTTTTTTCCAGGAGGTAGCTGAGCACCATTCCTTCTCTGGGGCCTTCTCTGGGCCTGTGAGATTCTCTAAGGACTCATGGAGTGACTCAGACAGCCTTCTGCCTGCTGTCTCCTTCTCTACACCCTGAAGTATCCTCCATTTCACCTGGTGAGATCCGACGATGGGCCTTTTTTAAAAGCCTATCCACCAGGTCATCTAAGATCCTGGAGCCTCCCCCTCCCCATAGCACACAATGAGTGAGTTTGACACTTACATGATGCCTGGCTTGATGCACCTACCACTGGTTGGAAAATAATATATAAATCTTGAACACCGGATCCGTGAGACATAGGAGTAGCAGCAGTCTGCAGGTATATCAAATCCTGTAGGAAGACACAGGGCCACTCAGGCGCCAGCTCCTTGCTCTCAAGAGTGCTGTGTGTATGTGTGTGTGTCCCTGGGGCAGGGGTTGAGAAGGCCACTGACTTAGGGGATGCCTCCTCTTCACTCTGCACTCATTGTCATCTCCTTTCTCACCCCTGGGTAGGCCTAAAGTGGACCATAACAGGGCTACGAGTGTGTCCATAGAAGGGAAGCCAATCAAATCAACTATAAGCAACTTCTGCCCCAAATAGGCAGATCAGTGCACAGGGAATAGTCATGGCCCATCCTGATCTTCCTGGAGTTGTTGCTGGAAATTCCTTAACATCCTTGGTGATTTCTAGAGAGCATCCTCACCCACCCTCTTGTCCTTGTTCTGTTCTGTCACCAGGGAGGACAATGCAACCATCTGGTGCTTCTCAAAACAAGCCATAATGAAATATTTACCTCTGGAAAAGAAATGAGGTTCAAGTCCTTCCGTTGCCTTCAGGACTTCTTCTGTCTCTGTTGCTGGAAGAAACAAAGTGCAGAGAGCAGCATCATTGTCTCAGCATCTCAACTCGTCACCCCCACTCTCATTCTCGCCAAGGCAGATAGGCTCCGATGCTTGACTGCCATTGACAGAATCAGACCAACCTTGTAAACTATGTCTCTTTTAATTGCCTTATAACTTATATTTTTCAAGTTTTAGGCCCATGTTAATTAAAGCCTCTTAGTGCTTCTCCAGAGAACAGAGGAATGTAAAAGTTCCCGATATTGGCCGTCTGTGAGGGCGGAGATAAGGAAGAAAACAAGCAGAGATCTCTACTAGGTGGAGAAAATCACCTGCCGGCGACTGTGAGATAAACTTTGTTTGGAAACTGGGCCAAATGGCCCCAAATCCTTCTTCTGAATAGCTTCTGACCTTTGACCAAAAGCCTGCAGCCCCCACTCCTCAGAACAGACACAGGATGAGATAATCACTCTCCCACCTTTAGCTTCGGTTATATCCCATATGGCAGGAAATTCCAAACTGACTTGAAGGTCAGATATTCCCTAGATATTTACGACGGGGCTCACCGGACCTAAGGGTGCCCAGAACCAACCAATTATTTTAAAAGTTAAGTACCTCATCCAATCCTGAATTGCCAAGACTGCAACCCCTGAAAATTCTCATGCCTTGTCCTTTAAAAACCCAAGGCCTCTGTCTCCCAGAGCCACTCTTTGCTGACCAGCAGGGGTGACCCCATCGCATGATGGCTCAATTAAACCTCTTGCTATTGCATCGAAGCTACGGTCTCCTGAGTTCTCTTCATCCCTTCTGGAAATTAGGCTCTTACTGGGCCTAACATTATCACACACTTGGGTTCTCAGGTCTGTCTCTAGGTCCATTTGTCCCCTTTGGTGTTATGAGACTTTTCTGAGATCTTTAAAAAACATTCCGCTCAAAGTTTGGCTATGAGTCTCAGCATCCGCTTTGATACACTGCTGGGTAGAGTCTTTCAGAGGCCCTCTGTGGTAGGCTCCTGTCCTGTTTCTTGTTTTCTCCTTCTTCCGATGTCCATCCCATTTGTCTTTCTAAGTGAGGATTGATCAAACTTTGGGCAGAGTGCAGGGAATCTTAGGAAAGAAGGGGGAGATAGTAAGACCTGGAGAGGACAGGAGCTTCACAAGGAGAGCAACAGAACAAAAATATCTGGGCACAGGGTTCTTTTCTGAGACTGGTACTCCAACCAAGGACCAATCATGGATATAACCTAGAATCCCTGCTCAGATGTAGCCCATGGCATCTCAGTATCCAAGTGGGTTCCCTAGTAAGGAGAGCAGGGACTGTCTCTGACATGAACTCAGTGGCTAGCTCTTTGAATGCCTCCCCTGGATGGGGGAGCAGCCTTGCCAGGCCACAGAAGAGGACAATGCAGCCAGTTCTGATGAGACTGGATTAACTAGCATCAGATGGAAGGAGAGGAGGATCTCCCCTATCTGTGGACTTGAAGAGGGGCATAGGAGGAAATAAGGAAGGAAAGGTGGGATTGGGAGGGGAGGAGAGAGGGGACTATAGCTGGGATACAAAGTGAATAAACTGTAATTAATATAAAAAATAAAAATTTAATTAAAAAATAAAAATTCTGCTGACTCTGAAGCACAAACTCCTTTGGTGATGCAAAGTCCTTTGAAGTGAAATGAGGCTCCTAGTAGTCTAAGTTTATATAAACATCTGATTGAAGGATACACTGCAGAAATCATCAGGGATGTTAAGTGATGTCCAGCAATGTATCACTTTTTGAAATCCAGAATAATCCTGCATCCCCAAATATATCTAAGCCCAAAGACTGTTGCTAAGGATTGAGAATTTGCGTTGTGCTAACTAGGAAAAGACAGCTAGCTCTTTATATCATCTCTTCAATAGCTGTGGATGAATTGTGAGTAGTAAGGTGCGTGGCTGGTTTTGAACATGCTTGATGTGATGTGAGTGGCTTCTGTTGGAAGGACTCTGTCCTTTGAGGTTGCAGTCCTCGCACTCTGGATAGTGCTCAGTGCTGGATGGAGGATCTCCTCTCCCCAGCAGAGCCTCCTACTCTCTGCCTCGCCTCATCTGGAGAGTGTCTGTAGGGATAGAAGCCCCTAACCACATCTGATCTGTAGCCTTTGGCTAGCTCTCCCCTCCCTGCCTCTATGGGATAATTAGGTACCGTGTTCCCATTCTTAGGCTAGGAGAGTGCTACCTAATGCAAATCAAGCTTCCTTGAAATTCCTTCTTCCAACCAGTTATGTACACCTATCCTGGGAGGTCCCCTTCCACTCCCCAACGGGTATATAGCCTTTGTTTTCCCTGAATAAAGTTGAACTATCTCACTGAAGAGGTTCCCTCACCTTCTGCTCTTCCTGCCTTCGTAGGCTAATGGCCAACAGCCCTCCAGGAAGGAGGAGAACCACAGCTTCCAAAGTACATCTTAAATAACATCTTCTTTTCTTAAACAAATCATTACTAACCTGCCTCTTAATTTTTGCCCTTTACTGCATGTAGTCTTAAGTCATTGATGGCTTCTCTGTTTCGGTTTTCAGTTTTCTGGTTTGTAAAATGAGCACAACAATAATACACAAAGCCATATAAAATTGCTTGTCTTCTAATTTATTTTTCTCTACAAAAATGTTGAACTTCCTTTTTTCTGACTTCCGAGGATACCAGAGGAGGAATGAATTAACATCTATAAGGCTGAACAGCAACTGCCCTTGCAGTAGTAAATAAATTATCACGAGATAAACAGAACTGCGGGGTGACTCTACTAATCATATTTTGTTTTCTGCATCTTATGGTACTCTGACATAATTTTAATCTGGAGAGCAGGGAGAAGTCGGCTGCTTCTTAACCAAGGGTTCAAACCAACTCGTGCTGAGCCCTGTGCCCAACCTCTGCTGTTATCTCATCCTCAAACACCATGCTGGCATTTCCCTTGTCCTAACTCTTCTTAGAGTTAGAACCTGGGCAATTAGAGACCGTCCATACATCCAAAGTCTGCTAGATGTCTTCAGCTTAGGAAGTCTCAGCTGTACCCTGCACTATGCCCTGCCTCTTTCCTAGTATCTCCAGTAAAGAATATGATACACCTTTCTCTGTTTCTATTGCTTATCCTTCCCGACCCAAGTCCAATATTCTCCTTGGCTCTGTGGTGCATGGCACACATCTCAGACAAGTTAAGGAAAGCATTCTTGTATTTCCCAGGACCTCTCTGTGTGGAGCTCTAAGCCACTTCTATAAACTCAGCTTAGGTGAGCCATGTGCCTGGCTGGTCCCAATGCCTTAAAAAAAAATGATGGTTTTATACTAACTGACATCTAATAATCCTTATGTTTATTTCTACAAATTTACAATTTAATTATAGTTCTTTTGATCTAATCTGGCTAGGATTAGCTAGGAGAAGTTGCCAAATAATTCTAGCTATGAGAGAGGATAATAATTGCTTCTCTAAATGGAAGCAAGTCATCTATGTACCAAGACCCAGGGCAGTGGTTCTCCATCTCTTTAATGTTGTGACCTTTGAATACAGTTCCTCGTGTTGTGGTGATCCCAACCATAAAATCATTTCATTGCTACTTCATAACTGCAATTTTCTACCGTTATGAACTGTAATGTAAATATACGTGCTTTCTGATGGCCTTAGGTGACTCCTGTGAAAAGACCATTCAACCCCCCACCCCACCCCCCAGCGGTCGTGACCCATTGGTTAAGAACCACCAATCGGGAGGCTGTAGCCAGAGGCAGATCTGTACTAAGTGAATTCCATTGCTCTCTCTGGAGTAGATTATTTACAGCGTTCAACGCTGCTCTTCTGGGGCTTCTCCCAAGACTTCCAGTTACCATGAACTCACCATGTATGATCTGTGCCGAGAATCCGAGAGCAGCCGCAAGAATGAGGAAGGAGAGGGCAGTAGTAAAAGGCTTCATCCTCCTGGGCGGACACAGCTGGCCTTCGGACTGCTCACTGGTCCCTGCCCTGCCTTGCTATTTATAAAAGCAAGAGGATCAGGAAGTCCCAGGTTACAACTCACAATGCCGTTCTTTGACTACACGATACTCAATATGCTAGTTCTAAAAGAAGGAACAAGGCTCAGTGTACAATGGGAAGTGTAGGGCAAAGGTGACTTGGGGCTTTCCAAACTGTTCCACTTGATTCAGTCAGCGAGATCAAGTATTTCCAGAAGGATTTCTCCTTCTAGGAAGTTCATTCAATCCTTTAGCGCTGACCGCAGGGTGGGAGTGAGGGATCCTTCTAGACCCCTGATGAGGAGTTAATGCTTATGACCATTCACACTAGACCGAGAAATACAGATTATAAAAGTAAACTTATTTGTCTTATTAGAGATATATGAAATTGATATCACTCCTTTATTTACCTTTCTTTAAAATTTAAAGGTTTATTTTATATTCATGAGTGTTTTGCCTGCATGTGTGTGTGTGTACCTCATACACGAGGGAGTTAGGTCTCCGGAACTGGAGTTACAGATGGTTGAGGGCCACCATGTGGGTGCTGGGAGCTGAACCCAGCTCTGCTATAAGAGCAGCAAGTGCTCTTAACCACTGAACCAACTCTCCAGGCCCTTTAGATATTTTTAACATCCTTTAGCCTAAGAGGAAAAATCTCTTTAGAACATCAATCAGGAGAAGCATCTGAGGCTGGATGTGGTGGTGCTCACCCTTAATTTCAGTGCCTGGGAGCCAGAGGCAGGGATGTTTGAGGCTAGCCTGGTCAACAAAGTGAGTTACTTAATCCCCACGAGTTTGTAAATATTTGCTGTTTATTTGTAGTTTTATCCTGGTGTGGTCAGGTGAACTAGGGAGAGAGGTCTAAAGAGACAGCTCCTGGGTTTAGAGCACTTGTTGCTTTTGCAGAGGGCCTGGGTTCAGCCTTTGTGAGTTTCATATGCCTGTTTCTATCATGAAAAGTGCTTACTTTCTCCTTGAATTATGATAGAATGCTTTGCTGGCAATATTGGTCTGGGCTGGAGGTTGATGTCTTCCAAAATTTGAGAAACACCATTCCAAGCTCTTGTGTTCTTTACAATTTCTGTTGAAAACTCTGTTATTATGAATGGCCTGTCCTGACATAAGACTTACTGTTTTTCTCTTGATACTTTTTACACATTTTCTTTGTTGTGAATATTTAGTGGCTTTAATTATAATATGATACGAAGAAGTTCTTTTCTGATCTTGTCTATTTGGTGGTCTAAATGCCTTCTCTTTTCTGAATAGATGTTTCTTTGCCTAATTTGGGGGGAAATTCTGCTATGATCTCATTGTTTTCTATGCATTTAGAAAGGAATTCTTCACTCTTTTATACCTGTGATTTTTAGATTTTATCTTTTTCCCATGTCCCAAATAGCTTGAAAGTCCAACTCCTTTTTTTATTATTTTATTTTTTTATTAATTTATCTTTTTTCTTGACAGGTTCTTGTCCCTGTACCTTATATTCAAGCTCAGATATACTGTCCTTCCCTTTACTGATTCTACGAACAAGGCTTTCTGCAGAACTTTTAATTTGACTTAATTGTATTTTGGATTTCCAGTAGCTCACTGTGGTTTTTCTTCACTGGTTCTATACCCTTATTCAATTCCTCTTTCATATCATATGTGAAGGCTCCTAATTTAATCCAGACGTTTGTTTGTATTCTCTTTTATGCATGGAAACAAGAAAGGACCAGTCTAGTTGCAGTCTTGTATTTTCTGTGGTCTATACTGGTATTGAATCTGTATATTGGACTTGTGTGTTTGCAATGTCTTCTTTTTGGCAGTTCCCATTCTTTTCAGGACAGAGGTTCTGCAGGCCTCATAGGTTTCCCTCTGTGGTCTACTTGCCGTATTGTAACCCATGAGCGGTTTATGCTCGGTCTGTCGGGTGTTTCCCGAGTGTGTTGGGAGCGTGGGAGGAAACCACAGTGATGAGGTTGGTTTAAGCAGAGGACCTGTCTTCATACTTTCAAGACCTCTTGAGCATGAATCACCCTGCTGGGGGAATGCCACGGTGGGTACTGTGTTGGTACTAGTTTAATTGGCAACTTGATATAACCTAGAGTCACTGGGGGAGAGAGTCTTACTGAGGAATTGTCTAGAAAAGGTGGGTCTGTCGGCATGTGTATGACGGACAATGCCTCGATTGTTGATTGGAGTTGGAAGACCCATCCTGAAAGCGGATGGTACTGTTTCAGGTGCTGGCCCTGGGCTGTGTATGAGTAGAGGAAGCTGGCCAAGTACTAAGCAAACGATGAGTGAACATGCATGTATTTGTTTCTCTCTGTTCTTGACTATGGATGTGTGAACTCCTGCCACAGTGAGGTCCCTGCTACGGTGGACTGGGACTTGGACCGTAAGCTAAAATAAATTACTTCCTCTGCCATGTGGCTTTTTGTCAGTATATGGGTGTCTTGTACACTCTTGGGATTTCAGAGTTCTTGGGCTCTGTGTTGGTGAATAATATCTGGCTCTAGGATTTGATCCATCTGCCTGCTTCAGGCTCAGAACTATTAAATCTAGGATGATTCTTGGTTGATGGCTCAGTTTCTGGCCACTGAGGGCAGGGCTACCTCTCTTAGGTACATCTCCACATGAGCTGACCTCCTGGGACTTGAACCTCCAGCTTCTCCATGTTCAGCTTTCCAGCTCTCTACAACTCATCAACTTCCCTCTCCTAGAGGTTGTGGAAAGCTTAATTATGGCTCCCCAACTAGTAATTGTTCCCTGGTCTCAGGCCCCCAGCGTAGCTCAGTTTTGAATAACTGATTTTATCTCAGGATGGCGCCTGTCTGCTGCCCTCCCATTCATATAGGTAAACAAATGGTACTTCCCTTTCTCTCCACCACTGATCCGTCCAAGTGAGGGACGATTGTCTCAGCAAAACCTTCAACTGGATTTGAGCCTTGTGAGAGGCGCAGGCTTGCCCTGTGGCTGGAAGCTGTTCCCTTCCCCCCACTGGGGAAAAACAGGACTTAGTCTGCATTCATCAGTCACTTCTTTGCACAGGGGTGGGGGTGGGGCTGGTTATTCTCTGGTGCCTCCCCAACAAGGTACACTTTTGCTTCCTTCCAGGAGTTATGAAGCTCCTCTTGGCTTTCGCTCTGGATAAACTATTTTTTTCTTGCTCTGGTCCTCCAGTTGACTGGCTTATACATAGGTAGTCTCTATTTGGCCATTTTACCCTCGCAAATGTATATTTTTTAAGAGCATAATCTAGTGTATTATAGTAATACAATGACTATCAAAGCAGTTTAAGTGCAAGGCTGGAGGAAGCCTGAGTTCATGGCTGATGTTGTTGGACCTCCAAGGCGGAATCCCAAATGATTAGCAAATTCAAACTTAATGCACAAGCAAGAGGTGTTTATTCAGATACCAGAGCGCTCTGGGACCCTGCTACCTGCTCCTGTTGAAGGAACAGTGCGGAGTCCCCAGCAACGAAATTACAGAGTTTATAAAGGCAAAACCCACAAAACAGGAGGGGGTCTAGGGGTAAAAGATCTTTCTCACAGGGCAGTTATCACCAGGAAACAGGAGGGGGTCTAGGGGTAAAAGACCTTTCTCACAATCAATCTATGATTGATTGTCACCAGGTGCAGCTGGGAGGGAACGGTTAGAAATTGTTTAGGCTTTCTTGTACATAACTACAGAAGGGTGTCTCTT
>CM053746.1:34679183-34713094 GCA_028658305.1 Pachyuromys duprasi | reverse complement strand
CTTCTGTTGCCCCAAAATTTGCAACATGCTTCTTGGATTGGGGCCACTGGAAGTCCAAAGAGGAACAAAGCAGAGTTCCTGATTCACCCAACCCGTCCTTGCTCTGTCCGTAGTACTCCGTGACTGCACGGCAGCAGTGTCTTTCCAATTTAGAAGAAACACACTGCTTCTGTTGAAAAGGCATAACTACCAACCCACCCATAAAACCTTCAACCCAAAATGTGTCTTGCCTACAGGAAGTGCAGGGGTAAAGATGGAGCAGAGATTGAGGGCAAACCAATGACTGGCCCAACTTGAGACTCACCCCATGGGACAGAAACAACCCCTGTCACTATTAATGATACTCTGCTGTGCTTACAGACAGGAGCCTAGCATGACTGTCTTCTGAGAGGCTTCGTCCAGCAGCTGATGGGAACAGATGCAGAGACTCACAGCTAAACATCAGGCTGAGTTTGGGGAGTTCTGTGGAAGAGTGTGTGTGTGTGTGTGGGGGGGGAAGGATTGAATGAGCTGGGGGAGTCAAGGACAACACAAGAAGACCTACAGAATAAATTAGCCTGAGCCCATGGGGGCTCACTGAGACTGAATCACCAATCAATGAGCATACATGGGCTGGACCTAGACCCCCTACACATATGTAGCCGATAGGCAGTGTGGTCAACATGTGGGTTCCCTAACAATGGGAGTAGGGGCTGTCTCCAACTCTGTTGCCTGTCACTGGATCCCTTTCTCCTATCTGAGCTGCCTTGTCAGGTCCAGTGGGAGAGGATGTGATTAGTCCTGCTGGGACTTGAAACACCAGAGTGGGTTGATACCCTTTGGGGGCCTCCCCTTCTCTGAGAAGGAGATGGAGAATAGGGGGAGGGGTGTGAAGGTGGGACTGGGAGGAGAGGAGAGAGGGGGCTGAAATCAGGCTGGAAAGTGATTTAGAAAAAAAAGACATAACTAGATTATTGTTTCTATTTTTCTCAAGGCCACAGAAAAACATAACCCAAGGGTTTGGTTTTGGAGGCTGAATTTTATGGTGTGTAGTTGGAAGCCAGGCAGGATTTAGGGGAGGAGATCTCTACTTTAGAATATCCTTAGTCCCTAGGGAGACCAGGTGCACAGAGAAGAACATTACCCAGCACTGGGTCTGGCTTAACCTCACCTGGGGTTGGGATTTACAAGATGTCATGTTAGGCAACAAAAGACAGATGTCAAGTGAGCAGTAGCCTCCATTTCCCGGTACACCTGTACCCATCAATTAGTTGGTCCTTCATAAAGACAGTATCTACAGTCTGTTGTCTCCTCTTTGTTGTCATCATCTTACTGCAGGCTTTTTTTTTTTTTTTCACTTAGACTTCTACAAGGATCGCCTACTTGGTCTCTCTACTATTATTCTTACTCCTCTCAAATCCGTTCTCCATCCTGAAGCAAGAGCGATCTTTCTGGGCCCTTAGCTCAGATTGGCCAATCTTTCCAGTTGGCCAACACCCCTTGACTGACAACACCTCGACTTTTTTAGCCTCACGGGCCTTCTTGTCATTTGAGAAGATCCTGTCAACCTCAGGACTTTCGCCTTTCTTGCATTCTCTGTCTGGGGTGATTTCTTGGCTTCACTTTTGGCCAGACTTCCTTCTCCTTTCAAGCTTCAGGAAAACCGTGGCTTTCTTACGGAGGTTTCCTCTGCCCTTGCCTATGAAGCTGCATGCCCTGGGTGTCTAGGAGTCTTCAAGGCCCAGCTGCCATCTGTGATCATCTTGACATTATCTGTACTCTTAAGAACTGGCTCCCTCCCTTCCCGGGAAGACGGAAGTTCTGTAAGGGTTGTAACCGCACCTGTGTAGGTACAACACCAGGGACACCTGGACTGGGACCAAGGAAATAGGAAATGTGGAATCCCAAAACGGCCAAAATGTGTGGGGTGGATGGTTAGTTTTCAGAGGACAACATTTGAAAGACACCTTGGAAAGCATCACAGAGGGTGTGAAACTGGCAAGTGTGGAGAAGTCAGGAACCCCAAGAAGCCAATACACAGAAATAAGGGCAGCGCAGAACAACAGGCTGTGTGTTATTTCATGGCCACCTCAAGCCTGCAATGTGGATCACTTATCCCCTCTTTGTAAGTGCTTTGCTGCTCCTGGCTTCAGGCTCCAGTTCTCTCTGCTTCAGTCTGAGTTGCTGGAGTCTGCCTCTACATGGCAGGCTCCAACCCCAAGCCTGAAAGCACCTTCCGTAATGGCTGTCTTCTGCTTCCCCTGTGTCTGTACTCCTGGCAGGCCCCTGCTGACCTGTTCCTTAATAGTCTTCATCCCAACGACTGTGATGGATTGTGGCTCATAGGAGGACGGCTCACATAAAGCCATGCTTTACGGATTTGACAGATAGCAGTGCATCAGCTATCCGGACTCTTATGGAATCCTCCAAGAGATAACAGCAGCTGTTGCTACCATCCCTTTTTATAGCTGGGAGAAAGCAGGGGGAGTGAGGCTGAGCCATTCCCCAGGGGACTCAGACATGTTATCCTGTTCCCTCAAGATGGCTGGAGGTCACTTACTCTCATATTACAAATGGGTCTAAGCCCAAAACCAAAGAAACAAAAAATAAAAAATAAAAACCAAGCCAGAACAACAGCAGCACAGCCAGAGTTGGCTTACAGCTACCAGAATCTGCCTTTTCTCTCTGTGTAAGCTTCTTCATCCTCCACCAAGCCCAGCCTCCTTTCTAGGGGGCAGAGTCAAGAAACTAAACTGTGAAGGAGTTAAGGATATGCTACTTGAAAATACGCTGCTCTGGCATGTAATTATTTTGAATTAAAGGCACTTAGAGAAATCAAGGGAGCTGGAGGGTACTCTAATCTTCATTTTGGTTCTTGAAAGCAGGCAAATTTCCGTGTGAAAAAATGTTCTCCTCTGTGTAAACTCTGTCATCTTTATCATCTTCATCACTTTTCCATTCCAAACCGCCCACCTACCCCAAGCCCTTTACTTTATCATGTCATGACTTCTATTCTCTGCCTGGTTCCGCCTGTAAGTCACTGACAAGAACAGCCTCCTCAGGTCTTCATCATTCCAGACGTGTATTAAATAAATCCGCCCACTCTTCTCCCAGTAATCAATTCACACCTATTGCCTTCTCAGCCCAGCGGGGGCCCTAAGAAAGAGGAGGTAGAGTTTTTCTTTCCCCTACATTTGTTAGATATTTCCTACCTAGTGCTGTTTAATGCTCCCTCAAATTCCAGTGGGCTTGATGAGGAACATATATAGTCATGAGGGTTAAGGAAGTTGTCAGTGGCCTGATTATGAAGTAACTAAGAGTTGAAGATGGCATGTCAGTTCTGAGGCCCCAAAACTAACTCCCTGGATTGACACCCCTGGTTCAGTTGGCTACAAAGATTTTTAAACCTCACCAAATGAGTTTCCACACTTGTGAAAAGGTGACTGATTCTCTCTCTCCTTATCCCCACCCTCTGGTAGGGCAATTGTGATGATTA
Organism: Pachyuromys duprasi; assembly: GCA_028658305.1. Taxonomy (NCBI): domain Eukaryota; kingdom Metazoa; phylum Chordata; class Mammalia; order Rodentia; family Muridae; genus Pachyuromys; species Pachyuromys duprasi. Next base: position 34,709,619 of record CM053746.1, on the reverse strand, counting down.
GAAATAATGTAATCAACAAGTGTAGTACATTTAGAACATTTTTATTAAGGGCTTATTAGGACTCAGGGGTGCTCTTGTGGGAAGGACTTGGATTTTCCTTGGACCTGCAGATGCCTGATAGGTAATTAAAAGCAGGATAAATCTTGGACTCTCTGTCCCCATTTTACATCTGTCTCCACTGTCCTCGAACCCTGGGTTAGACTCCTGCTCAGTTCTGCATGTCGATGTGTTAATCATTTAAGGAGAATCTGTCTGCACGCTAGTGATGTAAGGCTGTTTAGCTCCAAACTGACCTAGCCTTTCTCAACCTGCCCTGAGACTGTCCTCAACATAAGTGTGACTGAAGTATTTCATTGTTCCCGTTTACAACATCCTACACTAGATCCCCGGAAAGAAGGCATTTGGCTGAAAGCTGACATCATCATGGATTCCAGGAACAGTGGGGCTCAGACAGATCAGCACATGATAAAATTTCCTCCCACCCAGTGGGGGCAACAACCACATGACAGTAACCGAGGAACGATCATCTCATAGGTGTAGAGCTACCTCCTAGAGTGACATCTCCTGAGCCACCACAGTTTGCCCAAGACTGCTGACGTAGTCACGGCTCTCACCTCTTGCCCCAATTCTTCCTCTATGGAAGCCTTAAGTTCAAGTCAGTACATGAAGGTGTCCATGTTGCCTGATCTCTGTCTTTCCAAGGTAGCCATACTGATTCATCCTTCTCTACTTCCTACTTTCCCTCCTCTTTTTGATGTATATATGCACCTACTTATAACTATCATAGTGCATATATCCACTCATTGAAAGGCATAATATTATTTTTCAGTTTGGGGCTATTGCAAGTAAAACTTCTATGGATATTTGCTTGCAGAATTTAAAAAATAATTAATATTAGCTTTAATAGCTATTTATTTTCTTATATACATAATTAAGCCTAAACCCTACAGAAAGAGAGCTAGTCAAAAATACTAGAAAGATCTAACTCCCTTCTTTGTTAACAATAAAATAAAACATCCCAAGTGGGAAGTCTTTAATAAAACTATACAAGTTATTGCTTGGATAGTAAACTTTAAGGCAAAATTGAAAAATGAAACCCAAACAGAAAACTCATTTTTCCTTCCAGATCACAATGCAGAATCTAATGTTGAGATAGTGTCTGCTATCCTTTGGTTTATTGTTTAGTGAATGGATTGGATGGTTGATTAAAAGTGACTTGTAGTTATTGCGACCAGAACACGAAAACTGGAATCTAGTGGCGGGTGAACTATTTTCACAATAGTTAGATGGTTAAGAAATGGTTACACAAAACTCTCAGGTCAGAAACTAAGATTGGTGACTGGAAGGAAAATCCCAGAAGGCTTTGCAAGGGGATAACAGGAAAATCCTAACATGGATTTCTGAGGCAGGGGAGGCTGCTTTTTAAGCTAAGAGCTGGAAATAGGCTGGGACCGAGTAGGGGAAAGGAGAGTTGAAAAAAAAAATGTGAAAGACTTTGAAGTGAGCCTCCAACAAAAGACCAATCCCTCAGATTTCGCTTTGGTTTTTCTCCTTTTATGAAGAGTTGCCTCAGTCATTGTCTCAGAATTCTTTTAGGAACCTGTGAGCTGTAGAAACTCATAGTGAGATAGGCCAGTGAGGATTTTGTCTGGAGAGAACAAATCTGCATCTGTGTGCAAATTTATTTCAGCTTCCCTGCTCACTAGTAAAAGTGCGTGTATGGACTCTCCATTGAGTTATCTTTTGTTTGCATACGAATATCCAAATGTTCTAGCAACATTTGCTCAAAGAAACCCCCTCCTTTCCCAGACCCTTGGCTTGGCTTGCATACTTGTTTAAAATGTGCATATGTGCTATATAGAAAGAAAACTGAATTCTGTTCCATTGATCAAAATCTTGCTCCCTGTGCACCCATCACACCCTCTTGATTACTGTAACTCTGTGGTAAGTTGCCAAATCAGGAAGGATGAGTGCTCTGGCCTTCTTCTTCTTCTTCTTCTTCTTCTTCTTCTTCTTCTTCTTCTTCTTCTTCTTCTGTACTTCATTGTTTTTGTTCTGTATGAATTTTGTTCTTAACTGGCAGGAGTAAGGGTTCAGAATGGTGAGATGTTGAGTGGGAGGCCCAGGGATTGAAAATAGAGAAAAGGAGAAATAAAGAACACAAATGCAATAGTTAGGACCAGCAGGTCTTGCATAAGCTGATGACTTGGGCCAATCAAGTTTATTAGGTGGTTCAGCATCTTTATATACTATTTGCAGAGGAGGGGACAGCCAAGGTCAGCAGAAAGCTAAGCCAGACAACACTGGCAAAGACAACAAGACACAGCTGCCTAAGTACTGATAACCACAGCCAGGGGTTAAGGAGTCTGGTCCCCCCAAACTGTAACTTTGATTCCTCCAAGGCACTGTTTCCAGCATCAAACCAGCCTTGCCAAGTCTGTTCCTGAACAAGGGCCATTGTCCTTTCCTCAGGACCCAAGTCCTCTGACAAAGTCTTGGGTCAGTCTGGCTTCCCACAGATTTTATGCTGTGTCAATTTTTGCAAAAAAAGGGGGATTTTGATAATAATTGTGTTGCTTTTGTCACATGATTAGAGAATACCACTATTTTAATAATATTGTCAAGCCTATATATTTACTTACCTGTAATAGCTTTTCTTTAATTTCTTTAATTTATTTTTTTTTAGTTTTCAGTATACTTGTACTTCATTTTAAAATTAATTTTAGAATTGGCATACAAAGTAACGGAGTTCATCATAGCTTCTTCATATATGTGCATCGTTATAATCTGTTCAGGGTCATGCCCCTCTCCTATGATCCTCTCCTGTGTCCCCTGCTTCTCCTCTGCCTGGTTCTCTTCCACCCCTCAAAGAACTCTAACTTCTGCTTTTGAGCTACACGTGTCCTTCACCCTCTATTGCTCTGATTCCTGCATTTCTTTTGTTAAGCTTTTTCATATATATTTTATTTTATTTTATTGTTTGTTTGTTTTGCTTGTTTGTTTTTTTTTTGTGAGGTTTTTTTTTTTTTTGAGACAGGGTTTCTCTGTGTAGCCTTGGATGTCCTGGACTTGCTTTGTAGATGAGGCTGGCCTTGAACTTACAGCAATCTGCCTGCCTTTGCCTTTCTGAGTGCTGGAATTAAAGGCGTGCACCACTGCCCCCGGCTGTATTTTGTTATTTTTGATGTTACTATAAATGAAACTCCATTTCATGTTGGAGTGTCCATTGGTATTATATAGAAATATGGCTGATTTTTGCATATCTCTCTAGAATCCTGCAACCTTTCTGAGTCCATTTATTAGTAACAGTAATTTTTAGTGTACCCTTGTAGATTTTCTGAATGAAAAAAAAAAAAAGAAATAAAAAGGAAAGGAAAAGACATGACTGTTTCCCAGGTATGGTAGACGAGAAGGTTTATTATAGATATGTGGTAGGGCAGAGCCAGAGGCAGACACCTCTGGCAGAGTCCAGAGTTGTCATGACCCTGGACCATGTGGAGAGAAGGGGAGGGAAAAGGAGAGAGGATAACCAAGCACAACAGCCAGGAGGCCAAAGGTGCAAAAGAAAAGAAGGGGCGGGTAACCGCAAGGTCTGGATTTTATAAGGAAGAGCCTCTGGGGGAAGGTTAGCCCAGCCTCTGGGCTGGAAAGCTCAGGGTAGGGAGCAGGGTATGCCAGTCATGCCCTGTTGTACCAGGTAGCGACTGAGGGATGCTAGGAGAACCTGGAGGCCAGCTGCTCTATGATGTGTTAAATACGGACCTCAGCCTCTTGTCCTGGGTTTGAAAGTTGGCATTTTCTATGTATAAGGCAATGTCTGGATTTCCCTCTCAACTAACGGTACCAGCTTATTGCTCACTTTATAAATGAAAAGCAATCTTAATACTTTTGAAAACGTCTATGTGGGAATCATTATTCTAACTGATAGTAACCATTACTCTTTGCCAGGAAACAGCTTATTGAGAAGATTGGAAGAAAAAGCTGGTGGATTTGGGAACTAAATTTGAGTTGGCTGGAGAATTGGGAGAATGGGACAGAGAGGATGGTGAGAAAGGCAAAGGCCACACTACATGAGACATTAGAGAGCAGATTAAATAGTTTATGTTTCCATCCTAAAAGCAACTGAAGGGTTTCAACCTAGGGTTACTCCCCAGAGAAGGAAGCGGAGAAAGATCCTCCTGTGACAGGAGGCTGTGACTGGATGCAGATGAGAGGTGATGCCCTGGAGACACGGGGGACAGAGCAGATGGGCGAATGTGAGATGTGGGGTGTTCAAGGGGGAAAAGAAGTAATTTGAGAATTACCTGTTGAGCTAGCTTCTTCTGCCATTATCAAGCTGAATAAAATGCCTCTGAATTAAGATGTTTATAATCCATGAGCTATAACAAGTATTAACGCTGCAGCAAGAGATTCCTCTTCTTGCCAACACTAAAGAATAACACATAGACTTGCTTCCACCTAAGCATTTTTCCTGAGTGAAGGAGAAATGAAGACAACATTTGTGTGTGTGTGTGTGTGTTCTACATAGTTGCTAAGCATCAACTCACTTAATTCACAAACTAAACCGAGCTACGGTATTATAAATATGGACTTGAGTTTATTGAAGGTCACACGGCGAAGGTGAATTTGAAGCCACAATGTTCTGCTCTATGCTTAAACTTGGAATGCTCATGACCCAGTAAGCCTGGGTGAGTATATTATCTTTTCTTAATCTTGTTTTTCATACCTGTGAAGTGAACCAAATAATATGTACCTTGCAGAGCTGTTCTGATGGGCAGAGACAGTATTTAGTAGAGGGTCAACATGAATTCCTAGCACATAGTTAGCACCAGAAAGACATACAGCGCTCTTGATAAATGATAATTATGACGATAATCTTTCAAAGTACACAGAGACTTTTTGCCTTCTTGTGAGGGGCCTTTGTGTTTGGAGTAGGCAATCGTGGTCCACTTATAAAGTATTTCTATTTATCTTTTGCTACAGGCTTGTCTATTGCCCACCCCACATCCCTATATATCCCTGCTTTCCCATGTTATTCATTTAGCTGACAGCACAAGAATACTCTCTACAGAGGCATTGTCCCTCATTATCTCATCATCTGTCTCATCCTTTGGGCCCCTGGACATCATCAGCTGGGAGTGTGGAAGGTTCTAGAGAGGGTATCCCTCAGCAGTCTGTCTACAGTTAGATGCAGTGAACAATTGCTCCTTCACCGTTGCCATGGAAGTGCCAACAAAGCTGTTTCTTTTCTTTTGAAAAATTTTATTCTCTTATTGAAAGTACAATTACTTCCATAGAATATATTCTGATTACCATCTGCCCTCCCTCATCTCCCCCTAGATCCTCCCCGTCTTCCAACTCCATGCCTTCTTCCTCTCTTAAGGAAGCAAATAGGCAAATAAAAAAGACATACAAAGAAGGAGAAAACAAAATGAAGAAACTAAGAAGGAGTGTGAGGACTGTGTACATGTCCCCATCTCAGTGCGGGGGCTGTGCTTAGCTTGAACCTGTTCAGGTCTTATGCATGCTCTCTGTGAGTTCATATGTGTGTCATTCCTGTTCTGTCTGGAAGACGCTGTTTCCTTGGTATCATCTAACCCCTTTGACTCTTACGCTCTTTCCACCTCCTTTTTTTCTGTGTAATTCCCTGAATCCTGAGGGGAGGGATTTGGTGAAGATATCTCATTTAGGACTGAGTGTTCAAAGGTCTCTCACTCCATGCACATTAGCCAGTGTGGGTCTCTCTCTTTGTTCCCAGGTACTTCAGGAGGAAGCTTCTTTGATGATGGCTGAGCAAGACACTGATCTTGGTGTATAGCAGAATGCCATTAGGTGTCATTTTATTGCTAAAAATTTAGCAGAACAATAGTATTTGGGTTTTCCCTTGGTCAATGGCCTATCTAGCATCAGATTCTTGGCCACCCAAGCAGTGTTGGGCATGGGTTCCACCTCATGGAGTGGTTCTTAAATCCAATCAGATAGTGGTTACTTACCCCACAACATATGTGTCACTATTCCACCAGCATGCCATGCAGGCAGGTGACCATTGTAGACAGAAAGATTTGTAGCAAGATTTTTACTTCAAGAACTGTTTTGAGCAGGTAGGGAGAGAGTAGGCATTCTTGTCTTGTTCTTGATTTTGGTAGAAATGGTTTGAGTTCCTCTCTGTTTGGGTTGATGCTATCTATGAAATCACCTTTATTCTGCTGAGATATGCTCCTCAAATGCCCGGTGTCTCCAAGACTTTTATCATGAAGGGATGCTGGATTTTGTCAAAGACACAAAGGGGTTTCTTAATAGGACCGGTCTAAGTACAGGAACTTGCTAAAAACAGCAGGGGCTGAAGGTCATAGAATCCGTCTGCACTATGCTCTTCTGCTTCTTACCCACCACTCTTTGGAAACTGCCCTTCCTCCTCAGGGAGAGGGTATGGAGATTCGGGCCCCCCTGATCAGGCAAAGAAGAAGGAGCCCTGCCAACCGAGGGAGTACTTTATTTCACTGAGCTCAGGGCTTTCTGGTCACGAGGGACTGCAACCTTAGCAGGGTCTAACACAAGCATTCCTCCCTCTTCTCTCATTTCACACACATTCTACTATCCCTCTAGTTGGGCTTTTAATTGGGTTGTGGGGTAATAGGCTTCCACATGGGTTTTAATACTCTCCCTCTGTGTTAGCTCTCCTTTCCAGCCCTGGTTTTCCCCTCACTCATGAATCCCTTCCTGCTTAGACCTTTCCATTCTTCAGCTTTCATTTTGCCTATAACCTAATGTATCTCACACACACACACACACACACACACACACACACACCTGTTTAAATAAATTTGAATATGTTATTCTCCTGCCTCCGCCTTCCAAGTGTTGGGATTACAGGTGCATGCCACTATGGTAAGCTCAAGACTTCCCTTTTCTCCATAAAAGTTGGCCCAAGCCTTCTCTTGCTTCTCAGACCCAGAGACCACGACAAAGAAGAGGCCCCAGAAACTAGCCCGAACTTTTGGTCACCAGAAAAGAAGTTCCTTGATTTTCTTTTTCTTAGATAATCTGAAGCAACAGGAATATAGATGGTTCAAATGTCTGATGAGAGCATGAGAAACAATTCTAAAGTGAAGAGAAACTAAGCTTAAAAGAGCATCAAGGACCAGATGAAACTAACCCAGTGGTTCTCAACCTGTGGGTTGTGACCTCCCCAGGGGTTGCAAATCAGAGTCACAACAGTAGCAAAATTACAGTCATGAAGTAGCAACAAGATAATTTTATGGTTGGGGGTCACCACAACATGAAGAACTGTATTAAAGGGTTGCCCTGTTAGGAAGGTCGAGAACCACTGGACTAAGCTGAGGGCTGCAGAGAGGCGGTCGTCAACAAAAATCTGCTGTGGAGAGCTGTATGGAGTCGGGCCAGCAGAAGAGTGTGGACAAAGCCAGGGTGGGGTGCTCAGTGCTGGCTGCACCCTTTCTGTGGCTCCAGCCATGTTTCCTAGTCAACTCCGGACTAGAAGTTGAAGGCTAGGAATGACCAGAGGAAATTACTTAGCGTCTCACACTCTGGAGTATGGTGAGGACGGCAGACTCAGGATGTACAATAGCTCAGTTGCTCCCTTGTCAAAGCTGACTGTATGGAAATGCTGTTGGTGGTGAGAGGAGGCGGGACGCTAGTGTGATAGCAGTAAGAGAAATCTACAGAAGAATGTTTCCTCCCACAGGGCCAAACTCCGCTGGGCTCCCATCTTTCTGACCACAGAGGCTGATAGGTACCTGGGCGTAAGTATCATTTCAACCACACCCCGGGGTGTGAAGAAGTGTGACATCATATAGCTTGGATGCTTCTAAGAAAGGAAAAAAACAAAACAAAACAAAACATGGTAACTAGTAAGGGGGACATAAGAGATTGATGCGCAGGCTGAAGACGTGATAAGAAAAATGAACTCAGCCTGCATTCCCAGCAACCCAGAGGTACACACACGAGGGCCTCATGTTTGAGCAAGTTTGAGGCTAGCCTGAGTCACAGAGCAAGACTCTGTCTCAAAGCAAGAAAAAGAGTAATTAGCTCAGCCTTTAAATAGCCGTTTAACTCGTCAGAGCAGTCACAGGGGTTTGACCCTGCTTTATAATTATGAGTATGCATTAGACACGGGACACAATTATTTTTGAGAAAGCTTTCTCTATATACGCATATACATATGCACAAGGTATATGTATATGCCATAAACTCATGGCAGTCATACTGCTTCAGCCTCCCAAGGGCTAGGATTACAGATACGACATACCACACCCTCAATCTTGCTTCTCCTGATGCTGTGGCTTCCCTAAATTCTGTTATCTCCGTGCAAGGCACGGTCTTAGCTTGGGCTGTGATTTTCAAGACTCCATGGCATCAGCACCCATGGCACTTGGCACTGTTGGGATAACAGGAGAGGCTGGCTCAGCTCTGTGGGAAGAATGCTTGGTATGCAGATCTGCTTCGGGTAAGAAGTCACCAGCATTCCAGCAAGAAATCACACCTCCTCTCACTGTGGAAACCATCTCCCCATGAGTAAGCAGCTGGACCATTCTTGCAAACTGCCCGAAACCTTGTGGTGACTCAAGGCTCTCCTGGTGCATGCTCTGTCAGTGCCAGTAACATGGTTAAGAGTTTCTCCTTTGTCTCTCCAGTGTTTCATCTTCCAGCCTCCCAGAATGCCTAAAAGAGGGGTGATGTCTTAGACCCAGGAGGCACGTTCTTCACCGAAATCCCTTATTCTCACACCTCCTCTGCCTCCTGTGAACCTGTTATCTTTTATGTCTGTGTCTGATTATGGCTGGGACCACAGTGCCAAGTATGTGCCCGACACCCTCTAAGTAGGGAACCCAGAGGGACTTCTAGATTACTTTCCAGAGAAGTCTCCTTCGAGGAAGGATTTAGCAATTCTTTTCTGTTCTGGGGAGGCATGGGAAGTATTACTGGATAGGAGGCCTAACAGATTTGACAAGAGGTAAAATGTTGACAACTAGCTCCAACTAGGTTCTCACAGTGTGGTAGAGCCCAGACTTTCCTATGAGTTCCAGCTGGCATTTCCCAATGAGAAGCAAAAGTAATTTGATTGGAAAATTAAATTTCCTGTGTGTAGAGCCGCAAAACCAAACCCAAGAAACACACCAAGAAAGGAAAATGCAGAAATCTAGTAAAATATCAGGGGGAAAGATTTGCCAGTTTCCTTTGTCCTCTCTACGAGTTCTGTCTGCATGCACTTTGGCCTGTTTCTCAGGGTAGGGCACAGAGTGGCAAACTGGCCTTTTCTTCTGCACAGCTCCTTAGATTTTTCTGCTCTGCCTCTCACAGAGAAGACCCCCTGACACACCTCCTGCAGAGAGAAACTGCCTGCTGCTTCTTGATGACCTCATGGAAGATCCCACAAAGATTGTGAATGGATATCATATGACCAGGAAGCTGGTGGGGGCTGAGAGAGGCTTCCTCCTAGTACTTGGTTCTCTAGGCTGGTTAGGGAGGCTCCTGGGTACTCAGATATGGTGTATAACCCACGCATCCCCCGGGGAACTGAAAGGACAGGCTGAGTCATAAAAAACACAGCTTTCCGAAGATCTCATAAATGCTCAGAGTAGATCCATGAGCCTTAAAATTGAAACATAGACTGGTCAGACCCTGAGATCTACAGGAAGAGAAGGATGCAGAGGTCACAGGCATCCCCCTGTGGATGTTCTTAAGGTTCAGCCATTCTATCATCTCTGCAGTTTCCAGGTTAAGAGAAGCTGGCAGATGTGTGTGGACTCCAGCCAGTACTGGGTCCAGCAATAAATCACTGGCCTGGAACTGAACCCTTGAAGGCTCTGGAAGCAACAAGGAAGTGTAACATCTGTGGGCAGAATGAGGAGGAAATGCTTGACTCTGCAGCTCTGAAGGCCAGCTCTTCTGTGGTCCCACCCTAAAGCTCAGCCGTGCTCTGGTTCCTCCTTGGCTTTAATCTTGCTTATGCACCTCATTTCATATTTGCACGGTGTTTTCATTTTTAAATGGTTTTATGCAACGAATGCTTTGTGAGTATCTCATGACTTCCTCTTTAACCTTCTCCCTTTCCCTTCAGCCCTTCTCGGATACCCTCTGCGAATCAATGACTGTGATTAGCTTTCAGAGGGAGAAGTTGAACCACACCCTGTATCAAGCAACAAATGCTGAGCAGCTTTGCTCAGTGATGCATCCAACACATTGAAAATACTTCAATAAAACACCAGTGAGTGTTTCATCGCGATGACTCTTGATTTTGTTTTCTTCACAAATCAGCATCGCAAATTGGCAGGGATATTGCAAGAGGACAGGGACATCTGAGGCCGAAGGCACAGGGCTGAGCAGCACATATTCTAGATGTTTCCCAGGGGACAGTTTCCTGGGAAATTGAAATTGACACCAGTATTTTATAAAAGTAGATCATGATTAATATGGTCTAGGGCAGTAGTTCTCAACTTGTGGAATGTGTGGAAAGGGTTGACTGACCCTTTCACAGTGGTCGCCTAAGCCCATCAGAAAACACAGATGTTTAGATTATGATTCATAACATTTTTAAAGTCATGAAGTAGCAACAAAAATAATTTTACGGTTGGTGGTGACCACAACATGAGGAACTGCATTAAAGGGTCACAGCGTTAGGAAGGTTTGAAAACCACTGGTCTAGGGAAATGCTCCTAGCAAAAGTAGTGTATTCCGTGTGTGCACACAAGCTCATTTTCATTAACAACGGACCACCACTGCAAGTCAGCTGACGTTTGCGGAGAGCTTGTGAGGTGCTGGGTTCTGTGTCCATGCTTGCTCATGGGAGTGCCCACCTAACAAAGCTGCCCACAGCGAGCAAGGACTTTCTGCTTGGCTATATCCCCTGTTGTTCGCTTCCTTGCTTTCTGGGAAAATGTTTTCCATGTTCATCTCTGTGGTGACAAATGAAAATACAAAATGAATACTCTTTAGGGATAAGTATACCTTATATATATTTAGAATTCATGGAAATTGGTTTGTTTGTTTTTTTTTTTTTGTCCAGAATTTGAATTTTCCTGGATCTTCCTGTGTAAGACATGGCCAACCCCTTTGGAGTAAATATCTTTTATTCAAGTATCTGTTTCCTGGTGGAGATACCCGCCTAAGGATGGCTTGAGTGTAGAGAGGTAATTCAAAAAGTTGAGCCACATTAGAGTCCACCAGGACAGTCCCTAATCCCTTCAGTGTGGACTCTTAATTCTAAAGTTCAAACTTACTTACCAAACTTAAAACTCTCCTGGTGATAGTAAAGTGAGTGAAGACTGAGGACCAGCATCGGGCTACAGCCATGGGCTGGTGTGAGGCAAAGGCAGGACAGGGCAGTGTCTCCCGAGTTCTGGTGCCTAAGATCTGGTGGGTCTTGTTAATTCTGTTGGATGGCTAGTCAGAAGTGCAGACCTCTATGCACAGCATCTGGGAGCCTTGAGCTGGTTGTCCTCTCTCTACCCTTTTGTATTCACTTACATCCCCACATCACCCCCTGCTGGTGGAACACTGCCACAGGCACGGATGGCAGCCAACGTGGCTGCCCTGGGGACAGTTGCGCACCAGCCACACCTTTGCAAAGGCCGCAATGGTTCATCGTGACAGTTAGTTCTGTGGTGTCAGCTTTACCTTTACTGGGCTAATTATTACCTGGATAAAACATTATTTCGAGTATGCTTAAGAGGTGCTTTCAGAAGAGATTCAGCTTTTGAATGAGAGGAAGACCTGAGTTTGGTCCCCAGAATCTACACAAAGGTAGAAGGAAAGAGATATTCTCACAAAGTTGTTTTTTTTAATAGTTAAGTCTTGAGTAATTATGCCAGTAGTCTTTAGTCTGTATGTAAATCACTTAGGGAACTAGAAAAAAACAATCCTAGACTGAAACCTAAGGAATTCTGTTTAAAATTCAGTATTTTAAATGAATGTTTTAAGTGATTCTAGAAGTCTCAATCAAGCAACATACATGTAACATGTTACTCATGCTGTTAATTAGCTACATGATCCTGGATCATGGACAAGTTATTTTAACTTCTTAGCCAGCATTTACCATCAACTCTGTACTTAGCCTTTCATAAAACGGTTAGAATTTAAAGAACGGAATGAACTTTTTTCTTTCTGAGAGAAGACATTGCTACATAGTCCAAGCTAGTCCTAAACATGAACTCATTCCTGTCTCAGCCTCTCAAGTGCTGGGAGAGCAGGCATATACCAATAAGCTAAGCAAGGCTGCAGAATTTTCACAAAGTTGGGTATAGAAAAACAAAACAAAACAAAACAACCCAGCATAAATTCATGAAGATCAAGACTGAATTTGTTAGGGCTGGAGGGCTGGCTCAGTAGTTAAGAGCGCTGGCTGCTCTTCCAGAGGACCTGGGTTTGATTCTTCTGACCTCCACAGCCACTAGGCATGCACTTGGTGAACTGCACATGCATGCACGTACATGCAAGAAAAACAGCCATACATATAAAATTAATTTTTAAAAGATTGACTTTATCTAGTACAGAAAAATTATATACCAGGTGTACAATATTTTTTTAAGATAATCATTGTTTCCTGAAGTAATGTTATATTTGTTTCAGGCATCTGAAGCTAGCGACACTCTGGCCATATCCTGTCAATGACTCCTTCAGAGTTTCCCATTCATTTCCCCCTCCTTTGCCATTTTTCCAACCAGTGATGCTGATTTTGCAGAGCAAAGACAACAAAGACTGGGTCATTCAGAAAATAAGTCATAAATTCACACATCGGAGTGTGGAAATGGTTAATGACAAGCTATAAATACTTTTTGGTTGACAGCTCTGGAACAGGATCTTACAGAAAAAACCAAACAACCACTTGAGTACATACAGAGCAGGTGTCAACCACTTTGTGATTGGCAGGACTAGGGGAGGGGTGGCGTAGACAGTTACAGGAATCTCTTCAGCAAGCAGCTGAGAACACAGAAATGCTTCACAAAAACCACTTAGACAAAACAGGCATGGTAGTGGCTATCTGTGGTGTACCTAGGGAGAGGAGGCAGGAAGATTTGGGGGTTCAAGGATGATCTAAGTTTTAGGTTGATGATGAGTTTTAGGTTAGGCTAGACTAGATGAGACCCTTTGTAATGAACTTTATATATTAGCAAATTGTTGTGTATTGTTCAAGTTCGTTGAGAAGCTGACCACAAAGCAGGGCTGCCCCCTCCCCTGTCACAGCCAAGCATGCCTAATATCAAGTGTCCTTCAAGTCCTTTTGGCTGAGACTGGCTGGCCCTCACCTCCTGCTCTAACAGGGAGAGAACAGCTACACAGTCCAAGATTGAAAACATCGTGTCATTGAGAACAGCTAAGAGGTAAACTGTTTCTAATAGTAACAGAGGTTACTATTATTTCATCTATAATATAAAAATGCCTAGCGAGGGAAAGAGAAGGCTGTGACTCATCTTGGAGGGAAGGCCCTGCTCTGCCCAGAACTCTGGACTGGGAACTTCGGTACACCTTCTTCAAAACGTTTCCCCAGTTGTCCCTGCTAAATGACGGTGATGACATTAACTCTTGTTTGCTCTCTCAACTGGACGACTTAGCTGTGGAGTCAGCGGGCTGAATGTGGTGAGGATTTTACCCTCCGCTGTTTCATACAACAGAGGATTAATATCTAGAATAAATAAGTTAAACATAGTTAACACACACAAAAATCCGAGTAATCCAGGCAATAAACGGGCAAATAAACGGAAAAGACACTTCTTAAAACAAGCAAGCACCAGTGACAAATACACACATGAAAAGATTTTCAATCTTCGGCTGTCAGTGAACAGCAAAACAACACTACATTGAGATTCTATCTCAGCCCAGACAGGACAGCTAAAACAACAAATACAGCAGGCTGAGGAACCCTTGTATACTGTTGGCAGAGATGTAGAGTGCAGCCACGATGGAAATCAATACAGGGACTCTGCAAAAAAACAACAAAAAAGCCACCACATGATTCAGCTATACAGCCTTCGGCATATGCCCAAGGCAACAGAGTCAACATGCAGCAGAGACACTTGCAAAGCCAGGTTTATTGTGACACTATTCACAAAAGCCAAATTTTGAAATCAACCTATGTGCCCATCAACAGGCTAATGAATTAAAAATAAATGTTAGCAGGGTGGTGGGGGGGGGTGGCATACACCTTTAATCCCAGCACTTGGGAGACTTCAAAGCCAGCCTGGTCTACAGAGTTCCAGGACAGCCAGGGATACACAGAGAAACCCTGTCTCAAGAAGGAGATAGAGAGACAGAGACAGGGAGAGAGAGAGAGAGAGAGAGAGAGAGAGAGAGAGAGAGAGAGAGAGAGAGAGAGAGAGAGAATGTGGCATGTCTATACAACACAATATTAATCTTCCATAAAGAAGAACAAAGTCACGCCATTTGCAGGAAAATGGATGGAGCTGGAGATCATCACGCTAAATGAAAAGAGTCAGCCTTAGGAAAACAAGTGTCTCATGTTTTCTCTTATATGTAGAACACAGTGTGAGGAAAAACGATGGAATGGAAGTGAATGAGGCACTATCAGGAAGAGAAGGTAATAGGGGAGTGCATACGATCAAAATGTGTTACACACATGGATGAAAATGTCCCAATAAAGTCCATAGTTTTATACAATTAATATGTACTTGTGCATTTTTAATTAATTTGACTAAATAAATCATTATTCATTAAGTATCCAGAGTGTAGTTTCTTGGTTATCAGCCTGACCTTGGGTCTCTGTTCTCTAATCTACCCATAGATGTAACTGGTAATTTTGTTGTTTCCAGGACCCATAGAAATTCATTTCTGTGTTGTACTCAATTGACACCAGCACCTGGGAGAGGCCTAACAGTTTTGACCAAGAAGCTATGAAGACTGAGCAATGGGCAAAGGAATTTCTGGCCTCACCTTTCTCTGTACCCCCTCTGGCTTAGAAAGTTAAGCTCAGGCTCATTCCAGTTTCTCAGGGCTGTCTCCCCAAACCTGTCATTCCTAGACCTTTCTTCATAGTGACAGAGTTGTTGTTGGTGGTGGTGGTCTCCTAGCCAGGCTCTTTTTCCTCTGCAGCTCCTCCCTGACTCACTGCTGCTCCCAGGCCAGAAGTCCCCTTTCTGGCTTTCCTGTGTACCCTCAAAGGGCAGACCTCCCTAAGACTGCCCATAGCCACCCTGTGAGTCTTTCCAGGCTCTCCTATCCTCATCCCTGGTGACTTTCTATTTCTTGTCTCTTCCAGAGATGAAGAAGACCCATTTTTACCCAACACTGCCTATTTCTTTCCTAATATCTCACCTTCTGAGTTGTTAGGGGCCAGCTGCCGGATGGGGTGTGCGGTCACAGAAAAAGCCTCAGGTGCTTGGGGGTTTGGGTCAACTCTGAAGAAAAGCACAGGCTGAGCTTAAGGAAATTTTCACAGAAACAAATGAATCACCTTCTTTTTTTTTTTTTTAAGCCAATGATAAAATCAGAAGAAAGTAGATGGGAAGGAGCCTGCTCAAGGGTAAGGACTGAGGAGATGAGGACGGCAGTTGGAGATTGCTCTTTACATCCTGTCCTTTTCATTTATTTTTGTTTGTTTTTTGTTGTTGCTTTACAGTTGGTCATTATCTCCCCCTACAGGAAATGCCACGAAGTGACTAGTCTGTCTTCTGTGCCAGCTCTACTGAGGAACTCCAGACAGTTTAAGAAGAGACCAGCCCTGCAGATCACCTGTGATATAGACTGAGAAACCCTCAGTACTCAGATGGCCCCTGGGAAGCAAGTGTCGCTGGGTTCTCTTGAGGAAACTTGTTAAGTTTCCCCAGGTCCCAAACAGGGCAAGAGTCAACCCTTCTTCTAAGCTATATAAAAGTAGGAAGCTAAAGTATTTTGGAAAGAAATACCCACCTCACCCCCCTGAAACTTATAGCCTGAGGTGTTTTGAAAATCTCTTGTGAAGTTGTTTTTCATAGTTACTTTTGTCTGCAGTATTCTGGTGATGTGGTCTGACCCAAGCTAGAGACAAGAACCACAATCGAAGTTAGACTTGAATGAGGGTGAGGACGCCCAGGAGCAGAGATGGAGGTGGGGTAAGGACAATAGCAAGGGCTTCTGAGCGTGGGCAGCATGAGACAGGGTCTGGGCACTCACTTGCCAGCATCCTTCTGGGGCTGACCCACATCTTAGTCTTTTAGTAGGTAGACCGTAGGCTGTGGAGAGGTGGGGACTGGGTGGGGGGTGATTGGAGAGGAAGTACTTTAGCACGGCTGTGTCCTGTTGACATGCTCATGCAAGAGGGGTCTTGGGTAACCACTGGGCCCAGCGTATCTGTAAGAACAGGTCAAATGCTCACTCAACTTGGGCTGTTTACAGGGAAGTGGTTTCCACAATTCAAGGAGGTGAAATGTCAGTGTCACTCCAGAATCACGCCTCGAGGGTCCCTTCCCGCTAGACCTCTGCCATCATAGTTTCCCCCACAGAGCAGAAACTTCTGTCGCATTCCACAGCTGTTCTAGCCACGCAGAGGTGAATAAACAAAGATGCCACAACTCTTGGACAGTACAACCCAAATGATTCTACCCGGGCCTGGTTGGGCTGGGCTAATGGGCAACCTTCCAGATGCTGCTGAGGGTACAGCCAACCTTCCAGATGCTGTTCCTTCTAGAGATATTCCTCAGGAGCCAAAATACTCTAGTCAAATGGCATTAAGGTGTGTCAGGTGCGGAAGCTGAGCATAACTAACCTGAAAATGTTCTTAGCCTTTGACCAGGGAAGTCTGCACCTAAGAATTCATTTCCTACCTAGAAAAATTCACCCCTGGGGAGAAGTCATGTGCTTACACATACTTAATCTCCAGTACGTTTAAATCAACTTAAAGTTGGAGGTAATTTAAATCACCTACCATAGAGAAAAATTCGGTAGAGTTTATAAATGATTTGGTGACATGAGACATGTTTACATTGTGATAATATATTTGAAAAACCCAAAATGCAAATTAGGTTATTTTAAGCAAGATCCACCCAGCCAGGCTCTGGGGATCCGGGGAATCTTACACAACCTTTCTTTGTAAACTCCGAGGCTGAAGGTGGGTCCCATCTGTGTGTTCCCGACTGAAGGACCCCCCTCCCCCATGTTCCTCAATATGTGCAGTCTACACAAGTGATTCAGTATTTTAAGTTCTCTCACTTCCCCTGTCCTCCATGTCTGCTAGAGGGGTGGGTGGTGTTGGTGACAGACTGGCTCTAACCCTGCTGCAGGCGTTCCAGAGTGGGCGTGTCGCTCCATTTTCTGGTGATCACCTTGACAGCATAAAGAGTAGTAATGCCTGGTTAGTCTCAGATTTGGACAACAGTCCTTATAGGGAAACAGGAAGTGCACAAGGCAACACCTCCAAGACAAAGAGTCCCCAGTGCCTGACCTTTTTGAATCTACAGAGCAAAAAGAGAAGAAATACACACCACCTACAAAATACAAAGGCCCCTCATATGCAAACAAACAAACAAAAAAAATCAATGATAGCTCCCAGCTCAGTCTATGCTGCTTCCTTCCTTAAAACAGAAACCTGTATTTCCTTTGGGATAGCACACTTCCATGTGTTTCTCTAACTTAAACTGATATGAAATTATGTAGACATGCGTTCTTTGATTAACCTAAGCAAACAACAAAATTCATCACAAGTAATTGGTTAGGAAGTCAAATTTAAAAGAATCTGAAGGGTTTTTTGTTGTTTTTGTTTTTTTAACTTCCCAACAGTAACACACTCTTCACAAAACAAAACAAAAAACAAAAACAGAAAAGGATTCACAGAACTGTGGCAGGTCCTGGCAGTCTTCCTGCAAACTCATCTAAGGGGGATGCGATTCTAGGTGGGCAGCTGCATCCGGGTTACCTGGGACCAAAGCCCACTTCATACCTGACAGTCAGGGTTCACTAGCTCAAGCCTCTTTGGTTTAGGTTGGATTAGCTTCCTCCTTAGCACAGCTAACAAACACCCTGAGAAACGCAGAGCGCTCTACCATATAGAAATATGGTCCTACTGTATAAGTATAGCACGCTAACCTATTAGGCCACAGGAGCCAAACTTTGGCCAGAGTGCAGGGAGTCTTGTGGAAGAAGGGGGGGATAGAAGGACTCTGAGGGGACAGGAGCTCCACTGGGAGACCAACATTAGCCAAAAAAAAAAAAAAAAAATCTAGGCCCAGGGGGACCTGCCCAGACCGATGCATCAACCAAGAACCATTTATCGAGAAGACCTAGACCCCCTGCTCAGATGTAGCCCATAGGTAGCCATAGGTAGTCTTCAAGTGAGTCTGTTAATAAGGGGAGCAGGGGTTGCCTCTGTCATGAACTCGGTTGCCTACTCCTTGATCAGTTCCCACCTGGCTGGTTGGCTTTACCAGCCTACAGAGGAAGAAGGTTTAGGCAGTTCTATGAGACTTGATAGTAGGGGAGGAGGAAGCCCCCTTTTCAGTGGACTAAACGAGGGGGATTGGGGGGTAAGAGGGAGAAAGGGTGGGATGGGAAGAGCTACAACCAGGATACAAAGTGAATAAATTATAAATAATAATCATAATTTAAAAATTAAAAAAAAAGAAAGAAAGATGGCCCTGGCTGAATAGAAAATGGTTTGTAGCCGGGTGCCGTGGTACACGCCTGTAATCCCAGCACCTGCGGAGGCAGAGGCAGGTGGATCTCTGTGAGTTTGAGGTCAGCCTGGTCTACAGAGCAAGTCCAGGACAGCCAAGGCTACACAGAGAAACCCTGTCTCAAAAAACCAAAAAGGAAAAGGGAAAAGAGAAAGAAAGAAAGAATTGAATGAATGAAGGGAAAAAGAAAATGGTTTCTAAATTCTAGTGTGCACCAGGCTGCCCCAGAGGCTTGTGAAAACACAGCTTGATGGGCCCGCTGCTTGGAAAGGCTTAAGCTGTGCTTCTAGTTCCTAGGTGAGGTGCATCCAACGGGCCAGGCACCACCTTTCGAGAACCACCGTTGTCTAGCCAATCTGCTTTGGGCTCTTTTCTTCACTCCAGGTGGAGATCACAGATACTCAAGCCCCTTTGTGTCAGCAAGGCTCAGCCTGGTCTTTGAGAGCAGAGCCCCAGCGCCCAGTTAGAACTGATGTTTTCAGCTCTGTCAGTCACCTTTGGGGGCTGCTCTTTCTCAACCCTGTGTCACCACAGCCCTTAGCCTCCTACAGTCTCTTTGTTTTCTGAGGATGTTCTCTGTTCTCTGTGGTCTCTCACCTCCTCAGAACTTCTGCCGCTGTTTGAAGACTGGGCTTGAAGGTACTGCTTTGACTCCCTTCTAGGGCTGGCAGCCCTACGCGTGTCTGTGCTCTGTGTTACCAACTCACCCTACTCTATCAGTGATAAAAGACCATAAAGCCACCAATAAACTTCTTGGATGAGACTTTATTGGGGTTTTAGTGGCAAGACATCTTGGGGTCTCTTGGACTAACCTAAAGAAAAGTGTGAGGAGGAGGATTGTTTAGCCAGCCACGCAGATGGGTAGTCTCCTGTCTGCTAACCGCAAACTTTTTGCTTAATGCCCCTCGGCCCCCAGTTTGTACAGTTGTACTGGGCCTGTCCACTCCAGCTGGCATGAACACGAGTTTCTCCCCCTTCTACGGAGGACCTCTTAAAGATGGACAGAAGCATTTAGAACATCTACAGGCAGTTCTCTGAAGCTATTGGGCTACCAGAGGCAAGCTGATACCTTCTGGGGCTATCACAGGGTAACTGGAATGATGGCGACCGAAGCAAAGATACCCACGTGATGTCCCTTAGAGCTTAAGCTTAAGGGGCATTAAGTGGCCGGGACAGCTGTGGCCATTTCTGCGGGTAGCCTCAAGTCTCCTACAGTTTGGGCAGCTGGATTGGAGTCTCACTGGGCAGCCATTAGACATTTAAAGCAGCCAGAGCTCTTACGTCACCTCCCCGGATTAGATCAGAAGTGGCTTGTTGACTGACACCTTCACAATATGCAGGGAAAGGAGGAGGCTTTAAGCAATTGCTTGCTTTGCTGGTAGAACTTCAGGGTGGCAACATTGTTACTTCCAGCCCTGCCAACGTGGGGACAAGGAGGCCACAGTGATGGTAGCCCCTCCTCTTTAAAAAAATACTTAATTGTTTGTTTGTTTTGTGTGCACGTGGAGGTCAGAGGACAATTTGAAGGGGTTGGTTCTGTACTTCTAGCACTTCCTGGGGCTCAGATTCAGGTCATGAGGCTTGGTGGTATCTTGCTAGCTCTGGTAGGGGTTCTCAATGGACTACGGACCCTGCTAGACCTGGGGCCATTGCCTGATTGGGCAGTTGCTGCAGGTCAGTAGAATTAATAGAATAATCTGTAAGTAAAAGTTGAGTTTGGCAACTCGGTTGTATCTTTCATGCTCTGACCTTGGCCAAGTTGCTTACACTTTCTGAGCCCCGGTTGACTCTTCTTTCAGTTGGGGACGATTCATCATGCATCCTGAGGTATATGATCACACCAGCAAGTGCTTCAGCCCGCACTATATCACTGTGATAAAATAACCGAGAGACTCAGCTCAAAGGAAGGGAGGGTTATTTGGGCTCATGATTTCTGAAGTTGTCCAGGACACCTTTAGCCTGATGGTAAGGCCTCTCCTCATGGCAGAAGCATGTGGAGAAAGCCTGCTTGTTAGTGGCAGCCCAGAAACAGGTCTTGCTTCTACCACAGAAATGTTACCCGACTCCCGGAATCCATTATGGCTTCATACAATTCATGAGGTCAGAGCCCTCATGAACTGATCACTTCCCAAAGGCTCCTCCTCTCAACCCTTCGGTACTGGGGGCCAATCCTTTGATGCATAAGCTTTTGGGGGGACATTTGGCATAAGGGTATACACCTTTAGTCTCAGCATTCAAGAGGCAAAGGCGTGCAGATCTCTGAATTTCAGGCCAGAAAGAGACTATGTCTTAAAACAAAAACAGAAGCCAAGATCAAATGGACAATGCATTAAAAAAAAAAAAAAGAAATTTCCGAGTTTAAAAGTAACCCTCAAAATTGTTCTTAGGAAGGCTTGATTTATGGTATGTGTGACTAATACTCCATTTGCTGATACTTGTTTAAATAGTGACTTTTTCTAGAGCAGGTTCGTTATGAGTTGATTCACAACATGGCCACCATCTCAGTGTTCCAGAACCATTCTTCCAGGATGAAGTGGAGTGACTCTGCCCATTCCCACCTACCCACGCCTTACCGCCCACGTCTCCCTACTCTTTGCTGATATCCCTCTTAATCGGTAACTTTGTCTTTCTAGAAAAAGAAAAAATAAATAAATAAAATAAAACTCAACACCAGCCACTTATTAAGGATATATTTTTATTTCTCTGGTAGAGACAAAGCATCCATTGTATTTTTGTCAGTTTACGACTTTGTCGTCATGCCTACCTAGAATAGTCTGTTAACAGCCACTCAGCTGTCACAAACACAGTGTGAGCAAGGAGGGATGGGGGACGGGTGTCAAGGGAAGTACCCTGAGGCTTTTCAGAACAAACAGTCACAAACACAAGTGTAGCAATAAAATAAATTACAAAATTAAATAATATTAAATTAATAGTACTAAATTAAATTATTAAATAAAAATTCTGCTTAAGAATCCCTGGTTGTAACTGCTTGGCAGCAAACAGCTTATAGGAGATGAAGTTACGGAGGTGGCAGGAATGTTCCGGGGCTCAGGTCCCTGCTCTACATGGGACCACGGAGGTTTTGGGGTTCCTTGATGACTCCAAGCCTTTCAGGCATTCAGCTCCAGATCAGTGATGTATTCTTGGACCCAGGTCTCTTTGGGGTCAGCGCAGATCTGCCGGTTCCTCTTGGTCAGGAAACTGCAGAGAGAGGGGACGGTCAAGAAACTGCGAGAGTCCGATGTCCCCTGCTTCTCCATCTGCAGTGATGCTCTTCTGAGCCTCTCTCTTATGCTTCCCTTTTGTGCTCCCTCCCTACCCTTCCCCATGGCTGAGAAACCCTCTCTCACTTTTTTCCACACCCCAAAGAACTTACATGACACCTGGCTCAGAGCAGAGGCTGCTGGTCTCAAAATAGTCAGTGATGAATTTGCGTTGAATCTGCCGGCTGTAGGAGAAGCAGCAGGCTGTCGGGGTGTCAGTACCGTCTGCAGGGGAAGAGACAGAGTGAGTTCAAGTCATCACTGAGCAGCACAGGACAGTCAACACAACTTAAGGGGCGAGGAAGGCTGCCTTGCTTGGGGTGAGAGTTGGAAGGCTCAGGCTCTGGGGGAATTTGGGCATCTCGGACCAGAAATGCCCCATGTCCACCTTCGTTTCTGTGTCTGTTCTCTCTGCGTCTTCACTATGGGCTTTCTCTGTGTGTTGCCCCATGTCTTTTTCTCAACTTTCTCTGATGCAAGAAGTCAGAAAAAGAGACACTGGGGTGGGGGGTACTGCTTAAGTATTCTGGAGACAGAGCTGCCTAGGAATCCTACGGCTGCCTGACCTGGGTACCTCTAAAAGACACCTCCACTTCATAGAAAGGAAGACAAAAGTCTTAAAAGAAAAAGATCAGTTTCTTCTCCCTTGTAGACCCTGAAGCCACAGAAAACGATGCCGTGGTCTGCCTGAGAGCAGCGAGTGGGGACGCCTGCCATAGCATTGTGGACTCACATGGTGCCGAGAAGACTTGGTTGCAGAGGGCCATGGTGCAGAGCAGGACAGCAAGGGCGGCAGTGGGGACCTTCATGCTGCTGAGCAGGTGATAGAGCTGAGAAGGGAAAGGTACTCGCTGCCACTTGTGCCCTTCTGGTGTCTGAAGCCATGTGCCCCTTCTCTTTATAGATGGTAGAGGAGGAAATGGAATCTGGGGGTGAGGAGGGAAATTTTTAAGCACAGCAATGGTGTCATGTTGAATATTACACAACCCGGAGTCTCCAGTGACCACAGGGACTCAGGATATCTAAGAATAGCATCTCTGAGATATAAGTCTCAGCTCTCAACTCGTGACCTATTCTTCTTGTGGGGAAACAGTTTCTCCCAGGAGCAGGAGGAGCTAGAACAAAGCCAACCCAGGGCTATTCTTAGCTGGTCCCTTCTCATAAACACTGTTCTGTGAGTGAACGCTCCAGCCCTGTTCCTTGCCACGGAAAGGAAACTCTTGTTATTTCTCAGCTTCTCTAACCACATGGATGGAATAGCTGCGGACGGTGGTATAACAGCCCCTCTTTCCACCACCATGATGGACTAAGTTAGTGCATTCCTGGCTAGAGCAGTAGGGAACACGGGGTCACATTCCTGACAGTTGTCCAATCATCAGCCATGGAGTGACTAGGTCACTGGGTTAAGCATTAGTTGTGTATCATAATGACATTTCAAGTGTGGGTGTCAGTGTGTGAGAAACCTAAAAATGTCAGTGCCCATTAATATAGAAAAAGCCTTTTAAGGAAAGAGGTTTGTGGAAACAACCCGAATATGAATCCATCTTTAAACACAGAGATAGCTGACCAGGTGTCATTATAACCCTGAACTGAGGAAACCCAACTTTTCATTATGAAAGAATTATAAATTAAATTATAGTATGTATGTTGGCTCACTTATTTATGAAGCTCTTGGAAATTGATAAAAAATTATATAAATATAACATCAGTGGTAAATAAAATATCAAGAAAAATTATACAACTTTTCCAAAGTGAAGAATTCTACAAATATCTAGGGATATGCACAGATTTGCATCCCAAATCCAGGCATTATAAATAAATAGTACTGGAATTTAAAAAATCACTAGAAATAAAAGCTTTAAAGAGTTAATAATAATACATTGTTTGATGGGCCTGTAGGCAATTAATTTTCTTATATTTTGGGATTTTTCTTATTTTATTTGGTGAGCTATTACCTTCCTGTCCATTCACATTCTCATGAACTCATTTAGTTAAAAGCATTTTAGGTATCACAGTTTAAAAGTAAGCTGTTATCAAATGTTTTGATTTTAATTGCTTTTCATTTCAGTTTTTTGAAGGCAAGGTCTCACTAGGTAGTCAAAATTATGATCCTCCTGCCTCAGGCGCTAGAGTGCTAGGATTACATGCCTGAAAGAAGGTGTGTGTGTGTGTGTGTGTGTGTGTGTGTGTGTGTGTGTGTGTGTGTGTATGGTAGTCTGTATGTGTGAGTGTGTAATGCATGAGTGTGTATGTGCACCTTTGCATGTGCATGTGTGCAAATGTGGTCTCTCTCTCTCTCTCTCTCTCTCTGTGTGTGTGTGTATGTGTGTGTGTGTGTGTGTGTGTGAGTGTATATGCATGTATGTGCATGTGGAGGCCCGAGACTGATGTCCATCGATCTTCCATGTTATTCATTGAGGCAGAGTCTCTTAATCAAATTCAGAGCTCACTAATACGGCTGCTCTGCCATATTATCTCTAGCCTCTGCCTTCCAAGGTTAGGATTAAGAAGCATACCATGGTGATGCAATATTATGATTAAAAAAGTCTCATATAGTCTAAGAGTCTAGAACTTCTGCTGGATCTCACACCCCAGAATCAATAATGTACCTTGAGATCATGTGAGACTTAAGAGTACTATCATACTGTGTACTGGGCCTTTTTGTTTAACCTGCATTTAAATAATGTAACAATCAACCATATTTGCCTTGGATTTCCCATATAATCAAATTCTGCAACCTAAGCAAATGTGTTGCTTTAATCATAAATTATGTACTCTTTATACCCCAGACCCAGAACAACACAAGTGTACTATTTGCTGAAAGCAGCAAGTACAGAGATTGAGCGCACCCTTCTAAAATGGAAACCCATTTATGGATATTGGTTGATAAGCAATGATGCTTGTAGAACTGTTTGTTGTCCAGGTCAGTTGGGATCAGCTGGAGCCAGTGGCTTAATCCAACCCTGTTAAAGATGCCTATAATGTATGCCTTTCCTTCCCTGGGTGATGTCTTCTGAGCTGTTCAAGAAATACAGAGCGAAGACAGCCACATAACTGACATAGTCACACAATATTCACACTAGGGACAGAGACACAGAGACATAGACAGACAGACACAGTCACACACAGATACAGAAGTAGAGACAGATTCACAGGATAGCCTTCAGACAGACAGATTCAGTCTCACAGAACATAAAGACAGAGGACAGAAGACACAGGGGATGCGTGAAGTAGAGGATTTAAATCTGGACTTGCTCTTGGTTAAATGACTGCAAGGGGGAAGCACATATCTTTCTGTCCTTGATGTGACACTGATGCATTATTGATGACTTGGAGCTAACACTAACGTGTTTAATCCCATGCACCTGGCCACCAGGCCTGGGAACTGGGAGCCTGGACTCTGGTCCTCATGCTTTCAAAGCAAGAGCTTTGAGCACTGAACCATCTCTCTAGCCCTTGAAAAAAGGTTTGGTAGTTGTATTCAAGTTTTTGTCCAACTGCAGTCTTGATTTCTTTACTGTGACAAATGGTTGTGTTCTTTTCTTAGTGGCTTTTATCTTCAGATCCCACAGTCTAGCAGGGACAGTAAGTGAATAAGGACCATAGGATGTGGCAGGAAGTGCTAAGGGAAGAAGAAATGAGTTCCCAGAGCTCAGAGGATGGAGGAGTGACCTTCTGCAGAGGGAATTAGGAGGCTTCATAGAAGGGCTGCAACTTTGATAAGGTCTTAAAAGCATACAACCAAGAAAACTTCTCCTTTCAACGAAGCCATCACAACTCATCAAAATGCAGAGTCGTGGGGCCATGAAACTACTATACCCAGGATCCAAGGATGGTTGCTTAAAAGGTGACGGAAAGATTGTAAGAGCCAAAGGAACGGGAAGTCTGCTGTGATGCTGTGCCTCCTAGACACATCAGAGAAGCTACACCACCGGCTCACCACCATGGCTGCCTGAGCATGACCTGAACAAGGATGACACCAATAGACAAGCTAACGTGGAAGAGGGAAAACTTTGGAGGCCTCAACCAAGACAAGACAAAACAAAACAAAACAAAACTACAGGCAGCTAAGGAATGCTCTGAAGGGGAGAAATAGTCTTCCTCAGGGAAGAGCATATGACTGTTTAACTAGGACTAAATGGTCAGCTCTGAAAATACACATTGCATAGTAAAATTATATATAGTAACCTTATTATATAGACTTGCCAGATTGTAGTTATGTATTTAAGAATACACACAATCTCTCTCGCACGCGTGCTCTCTCTCTCTCACATACACACACACATAAAATGCACACTTGTGTATGCCTATGTAATGACAATTAGAGAAAGAGAAGTCAAAATTTGAGAGAGAGAGCAAGTGTGGAGGGAAGGAAAAAAAAAGAAGAAATATATGTAATTATATTAAAATCTCAAATAATTAAAAATATTCTAAAAATCATACAAGATGAAATCTGTCTGGACAGAGTAGGAGGATATAGCTTTGTTGGTTCAGGAGAATGACAAGGATAGTGAAGCTAAAATTGAGATTGAATGAACCAAGGAGGAGGCTTCAAAATCTCCGCATATGGAGTTTGCAAGTTAGATACAGAAAAAGGGTGGAGGGTTTCAGGCATAAACAAAACAAGCACTCACCTTTGGAAGTCTGTCCTAAAGTCTAAAGAGTGACTTTTTTTTTCATTTTCAGTTTTGATTTTATTATGATTATTATTACTGTATTGCTTGGTGTGCACGCACATGTGTTTATGAGTATGTGAGTGTGCCATGTGCCATGTGGAAGTCAGAGGACAGCATTCATCAGTTTCCTCTTACCAGGGCTTGAACTCAGACAGTGATATGTATGTGTAGCAAATGATGTTAAGAAGTCCTGCTAAGAAGTCTTGCTAGCCTTCTGAGGCATTTTGAAATGAGGTACCTCTCACTATCTGCCTCCTGAAATGAAACACCACCCACCACCAATTTGAGGTGCTGAGTGTAGCATCAAAGGATTGCCAAGACTGAACCTTCCTGATTCTAAGATTTTGTGTCAAGCATTCCTACATCAGGGGCTTGAGAGTTGGATGGCTCAGCAATTCTAAGCACTAGCCATTTTTGCAGGGGACCTGGGTCCAGTGTCCAGCACCCACACAAAAGTTCACAATCACCTGCAACTGCAGTTCTAGGAGATCCGATGCCATTTTTCTGGTGTCCTTGGGCACAAGGCACTCACACGATGTACATACGTAGGTGCAGCAAACACACATACGCATACAATAAAAATTAATAAATCTTAAAAAAATGAAATCTTATCAGGAGTTGCTGGCATGTGCCTTCAATCCCTGCACTCAGGGGAGGCAGAAGCAGGCGGATCTCTATGAGTTTGAGGCCAGCAAGTTCCAGGACAGCCAGGGCTACACAGAGAAACCAGGTGCTCATGGAAGCCAGAGGCCACTGAACGCAGGTCTCCTGCAAGAGTGCTTTTTTAACTGCTGTTTCATCTCACAATAGCAAAACCACACACAGTCATCCCAGAACACCTTGAATGTGCCCAGTCTGGTCAGGAACTGCTTAACAGACCACGCTTCTTTATCTGTCTGCAGCATCTGTCTCCCGTCATCAATCACGCCTGCTGTAGCTCCCTCGCTTCTTAGGAAGCCACCTTCACACCTATGATTCAGTTTCTGAGAGCTGGATTCTAGGAGCTGAGGAGGGCAGAAGAGGAAGTGAAAACTGCTGTGTCTGTCGCTTTTCTGGAAATGGACACATTACTTCCAGAATCACGGCACTTCCTGCCACGGGTCCTCAGTCATTTATGTAAAGGTTTGTTTTAAAAGTTAAATGATGCTCTGTCGGTTTTATACAAATCCAGGCTATGTCTAGTTTGTGGAGACTAGATAACCAAATCCTAGCACACGATGAGTCTAATACGGTGGGATGCTTGACCTAGTCTCTAATTCATAGAATTTCGTTCTTTTAAATGAAGGCAACTGATGGAATCTACACCCTTAGTGTCTGTAGAGTTTTAAGACTTTCTGTATCAATCCTCCCACCACGAAAACAAAACAGCCTCTCACCATGTGTTTTTACTTGGGTTTGAAAACAACATGCTTATATGCATAGTATGTGCTTAACACACACATCGAGTGAGTCATGGAAGGGCTGGGTTAGAAGAGTCAGATATGTTCTAGGTGGCAGATTGATGTTTCCAAGAAAGATGGCTTGCTTGGGTCATACACAGAACTGGTCAGCAGTACCCTTCCGGTCTGCATTAGTTTCCATTGCATCTCTAATAAAGCTACAAGGCCTGGCACATTGTGAGGCTTAATAAGAATTTGGTAAGTGAATTAATCACAGATTTGCTAAAATGTATTATGCATTAGAACTCATCATAGAGTTGAAATTCTAAAGGGAAGAGAAGGATTAAAAAAAAAAAAAAGACCATCCTGGGACTGATAAGATGGTGGCTCCATAGTTAAGAGCACTGGCTGCTCTTCCAGAGGACCCAGGTTCAATTCCCGGCACCCACAACTGTCTGTAACTCCAGTTCCAGGGGATCCAACACCCTCAAACATACATACAAGCAAAACAACAATGCACATTAAAAAAAAAAAAAGACCGTAGTGGCAAGATCTTCATCTTTAGGGAAACACCAAGATTGATTAGATCGATTAGGTGTCCGTAACAGAAAGTAACACAGTCCAGTGGAGAATCACCCCACCTCGGCATCCAGGGAGTTCTGGTGGGGCACTTCATCTTCTTTCTCATTGCCTCTGCCGCTGTCTGTTCCCCTCTTCTCACTTCCCACACTTCCCAGCCCTGCCAATCGGCTTTTTCTGGTTTCCCCACCAAGGGTCCGCTTCTCCGGGTACCAGTCTCAGCTCTAGTTCGGCCTCAGTGGCCCCCATGGATGGACTAAGTGATAGTGACACCCTCGTTAGGTCTACTTCTGGCTGTCCATAGGGTGCAGTAGGCCAGGCCCCATCACTCATAAAGGCAGAAACAGCACCCTGAGCACCCTGCAGTCAGGCACCCTTCTCACATCCAGGAGAGACAAGGATTCAGTGATAACATCCCTTCCTTTTGCAGTGAGCCCTTCATTTCCTGCCTGAGTTCTTGTCATTTCCTCTGGTGTGTGTGTGTGTGTGTGTGTGTGTGTGTGTGTGTGTGTGTGTGTTCATCCACAGTAGATCAGGTTGTATGTATTCCTACTGGACTCCATTCACTGCCTGAATCCTCGATCATCTATCCCATGAAAACACGCTGTCCTTTCAAGCTTCCAAGCCCGAAACCAGGAAGTCACAGTCACCTGCCGCCTGTCTCTTCTCCCACAACTTCCTACATCTGTTCAGTCACCTACAGTAGTCTATACTGGAAATTAAAACTGGGGCAGTGGGTAGAGGGGGTTGCGGTTCTGGAGGGATGAATCAGCAGTTAAGAAAGCGCTCTTGCAGAAGACCTGCATTCACTGACCAGCTCATTCATGTCGAGCAGCTCCAGAGGCTTCAGATGCTTTTGGCTTCCATGAGCACCTGCTCTTAGGTACACACACACACACACACACACACACACACAATTGAAAAGAAAAGTACTCTTTAAAAGGCAAATAAATAATAAATAAAACAAAAACAACTCAAATATTTATCTTAAAAAAAAAAAGAGGGTTAGAGAGATGGCTCACAACCATAAAAGGAGAGAGAGAGCCTCTACCCCCAGTGCTGCTGAGAGAAGCCCTCTGAGTCACTCAGCAGGCCATAAGCAGCAACAGAAGCCAAGTTTCCTTCCAGCTTTGCCAAAGTGGTGTTGCTAAAGCCCCAGACGGCCTTTACTTCCTCTGACATTCCTCAGGCCCACTTCCACGTTTCTAGTGACCAGGGCCCTGCCAGTCCATCTGGCTTTGAACCCTTGGTCTTCAGACTTCCTGAAGACCAAGATCATACCTCTGTGAACTAACTGTCTGAGGCCGTCTGTGATGAGTGACAACTTGACAGGGCACAGTGTCCCTTTTCTGCGAAGCACAGAGCAGAGTGAAACACCGTGGGCACAGGCCCATCCCGTGGCAGCCATGGGGAGCCATATTTAGGATAAATAAAGAAACCTTCTAATTTTTGGTCTACATATTTTACTATTTAAAAATATTTATTGATTTATCTATATTACGTATATGTGTGTGTTTTGTCTGCATGTCTGTCTGCACATCAGAAGAGAGAATTAAATCCCATACAGTTATAGACAGTTGTGAACCACCGTGGGGGGCGGGGAGGGGCTGGGAATTGAATCCTTGACCTCTGGAAGAGCAGCCAATGCTCTTAACCACTGAGCCATCTCTCCAGCCCCATAATTTTACTACTTACTAAAGATAAGCACACACACACACACACACACACACTTTTGTAACTTTTATAAAAAGATTAAACTTTGACTAAATATTTTTTACTGGAGGGCATACAATATCTTCATTCTTTAAATGTAAATTAGTTTTTTTTTTCTCAACTCCCATTCCCTACAGTACCCATCTTTCCCCTGGTATCTCCCTTCTGCTTTCACATCACATGTGTCCGTTTGCTGCCCCCCCCCC
>CM053746.1:34593981-34678683 GCA_028658305.1 Pachyuromys duprasi | reverse complement strand
AAAAGGTTTGCCTCTCTCAGGAAAACACACATTCCTGGGAGGGAGAAGACAATGAAGCTAATGGGAACATTCATTTACTGAATACCTTAAATGTCAGGCAGGCAGGCACTAGAATGCAGATTAAAATACAAATTAACTAGACTGGAGAAACAGGCCTGTGTACCACATAACAAGAGCTCTGTACCAGTTTTTGCTAAGTTCTAAAAGTGGTGACTAGCTTTGCCTGGGGGGCGGGGGGAAAGATGTCAGGGTGGAGAGCAACCAGCAGAAAGCTTCAGTTAGGATCCACAAAGCCCACCAGGCAGGGAAGGCAAGATCAGGTGGAGGGAGAAATGTGGGCCCAACAGCTGCAGTGTCTAGGTGGGAGACACTCCAACAAGCCCACGTCCCAACAGCAATGAGCTGCCAAGCACAGAGTGAGGGCTGAACAACTAAAGGTTCTGAAACAGAGAAATTCATTATCAAATTTGTGTTGTAGACCGCTGACAACCCTTGAAAGATGGATACACCCAGGCCCAGAAGATTTCTTCTGAATCCATGAAGCACCTGCTTGGCTACTCCCTGCTCTAGAATAGCATCCTTAGAAGATGAAGATCTATCACATGGTCACCATTTCCTAACTTGCTTGTGTTCAAAATAAACTCTCCTTAGCATTCTTTTGGCTGAGAGTTCTTCTTATTTGCGCATCCCATTGCCTATCCTGATTAGCAGAGCCATTCCTGGAGCCTCCAGAGAGTCCCATGAACACAGACAGAGCCCTCAGGATCCCAGCAGATGGGAGCCAGGCTCCTCCTAAGTAATCCTCCTCTCCTGCCATGTGCGTATCTATAGATAAGACCCAGGACCTTAGATTATTTTCTGGGGGCCTTTTGTTAACTTTCCTAGATCCATCAACTTTGTCTGCTGAAGTTTGGCCTCAGCTGTCTGACTCTGTCACTGTTCTATGCCTCCCATGGCTTCCCTTACAACTGATGGCCTATGTCTTCTTCTGTGTAGTTCCCTCTAGAACGTTTGTTCTTTGTCTTGTTCTCTCTGATTCCCTAAGCCCTCTAGAAGCCTTATTAAGTGTGTGTCTCTATGTTATCTCAGTTCTGATTCTCAATTGTCTTGTGTTTCACCCTTCCCGAGTTCACAATTCCTCCTGAGAGCTGGCCTCCTGTGCCTCTTCACATGCTAACCCGGTTCCTTGCTTGTGACTTCCTAGTGATTTTTTTTTATGGGGTCGGATCGGACATCCCACCAAACAGAGTAGGACATCCATCCCGTCATAGGGAGGAATATTACCACCTAATCTCAGTCGGTCAACCACATTTAGTCCAGCTGGTGACTCTCTCTCAGTTAGCCTCTCTTAACCTCTTGGGTCAGTTGGGGTTCAACCAGACAAACAGGTAGGATAAGCATTAAGAAAGCTTGGAGTTGGCTCATGTGATTGGGGTTTACCTTGCCAGCTACACACCCAGGCAGACCGCCAGCAGGATGGTTCAGAATCCCCAGGCAAGAACACCTTCACCAGGGGAGCCTCAGCTCCTCCCTTCAAGCATCTCCACTGACTCAGTCTCCTCACCTCAGCTTGCCTAACCTGATTTCTCTTAAAGTTACTGATTTTGGATTTAAATGACAGTTACAAGATGTGGTCCCAGCAACATCTAGATGAGCATTTGAATGCTAGACTGTAACATAACTGAGTTGGCAAAACAAAATTGACCACAATAGTGCCCCTGGGTGAGCGCTTCCCTTCTTCAATAGCTGTCTCACTTGGATGCTATGTCAGCCAAACTTCAATGTTGGGGAGCAGGGAGGTGGGAAATGGACAAATAAACTCCTTTGAGCTGGTAGATCAGCCTCCATCTACTGTATGTCTCTCTAGCTAGCTGTAACATTCCCTCATTCTGACACCATACAGGACTGGCTTTGTTGGAGTCTTCCTTCCAGTGACAATCTTCCCGGGACAAGGTGGGGCAAGAGAGAGCAGAGCATAACCCAAAAGCCTTCCTCCATTCTAGCTTCTCTCTGTGGCCCCCTTCTCTAACAAGTTGAACAACCCTCTTGCCAGCACCATACACTAGAGTTTCTCCTCAGGGGTCTCAATGGCTTTCTATTTGTTACAAAACATTCCCAGAGAAGCTATGAGTCACCTCGTGGATGGGAGCAGTGTTCCTTTGCTGGCTTACGACTTTTCAAGAACTTACCTATTTGTGTGTGCATGTGCCTGTATAAGCGAGTGCCACAGTGTTCACGGGGCTTTCAGAAGACAACACATAGGAATCGGTTCTCTCCTTCCACCATGTGGGTCCCAGGGTTGGAGCTCAGGTCATCAGGCTTTGGCTTAAGGTGCCTTTTCTTGCTGAGCCATCTCGTCAGCCCTGACTGCTGATTTTCTGAAACCCAAAGAGGTCTTCAAGTGGTCTTTTATTACTATTATATTATATTTATCCTGAAATTATATGTTACTTTGAGAGTCTTTATTGCTATAAGAGATTATAAATGAGAAAGGTTTTTTTTCTATATTCCAATTCTACTTGAAAACGGACCAGCTCTGTCTTCTGTCACCTCTTTCTGCCTTACTGCTTTCAGACTTCTGTAGCAGAATATTACAGACCAGGCAGCTTACAAGCAGTTTCCATTTGCCAAACCAGGCAGCTTACAAGCAGTTTCCCTCTGCATGTCTGAGACTGTGCTGTGTGGTGCATTACTTCTAGAACCTGTTTAGCTTTGACTGTAACAAACTACCCCAAACCTTGAGGATTTAAAAACAAAACAACAAAATAGTCAACCATTTATTTATCTCAAAAGTCTGTAGGTTGGTGGGGCAGTCTGGTTTGTCCCAGCACAGTGGTACCAGCAGGCACCATGCCTTTCTGATGGTAAATGGAAGACCAAACTGAACCTCATTTACACATCTTGGGTCTGACAGGCTGGACTGACTGACCATAAACATGCCTGGGTCACATGTTTTATCACTGACTAATCCACATCAGGCTCCTTTCATGGCAGTTGGCAGAATTCCAGGATCATTTAAAAAAAAAAAAAAAAGCTTTAACGTTTCATTACACCTCACTTGCTTTGACCATCTCACTGCTCATTAGCCAAAACAAATCATTTTCAAGCCATGCTCAAAACAACGGCTGACTGTATAAGTCAGTTCTCACGTGATAACAAAGGGAGATTAAGAATCTGGTAAAGAAGTGAGTTTTATAGAGACACACAGTGCTCATCGGGATTTGGTTTTCCCCACTAGGGCATGTATGTATATGTATGTGTGATGGATAGCCACAGTGTGAAAGCGTGATGGGGTTGAGACTACTGGCATTTTAGAAATGACTGCGTTTCATCTACTGTCTATACAGATTTCTTCATATTTAAAAATTTTTTTAAATCAGGATAACTCTTCTAATAGGTGGCAGTTTAATTGACAAGGTTTCATTTCTCTTAATTGCATAGGAAATACTGGTACTTCTTGAAAATGGATTGTTTCCTAGATTCAGTGAAATCCAGTAACTGTGACTGGTTAGTTGACTGTAGGGTGGCCATTACAGAGTTCTCACCTCAGCATCAGGAGCTCTCCTCTGGTTCACAGGTTAGGCCTCTGGCATCCAAAATCTTCAAAAGGCCTAAGACAAGGTCTCTATATATAGCCCTAGCTTTCCTGGAACTCACCATATAAACAAGGCTGGCCTTGAATTCACAGACATCTCCCTGCCTCTGCCTCCCAAGTGCTGGGATTAAAGGTGTGCACCACTATGCCCGGGTCCTAAAGCCTTTTATAAGACATTTTTGGCATTTGTCTAAGGCTTTGAAGTTTGCAGAGAAAGACAAGACCAAAATAGGGCTTTCAGGCAGACCCCTAAATGCTCAACATTAGCTCAAGAATGAAAAGAGCAGTTCCGTGGTGGCCAGAGAGTTTGTTTCTGTTCTAGAACCCCTCCTATGGAGGTTGTGTTCACAGCTTGGCTTGCGTTTAGCAGGTTGCTTCAGGCATTGATTGGACAACAAGTGTTGCGTTCAAGAATGTTGCTTGATGGGCCCTGCAGACCTAGTGTGTGGGAAGCTCAAGGACCGTAAGTCTGGGCACATAGCAAAATCTCAACTCAAAAAATAGTAAGCAGGTGCGGTGGTACACACCTGTAATCCCAGCACTCAGGGAGGCAGAAGCAGGTGGATCTCTGTGAGTTCAAGACCAGCCTGGTCTACAGACTGAGTTCTAGGACAGCCAAGGCCATACAGAGAACCCTGTCTCAGAAAACCTAGAGAGAGAGAGATAAATGTATTAGAGAGATAAATAATTAGTTTCTAAGTGAAGTAAACAAATAGTGCTACTTGTTTTACTGCATTCTATTTCCTTTTCCATTTCTAGTTCTCATGTATAGTTGTTAGGACTTTAATTTTCTCATGAACACTTGCATGCAGGTCTGTGTAACCCAAATATCCTTTTGCCCCAATGGACTGAGGAAAGAACAGGTGGCACTCTATTTGCTTACCCTCTCCTTTCGCTGTTAGTAATTATCATCTCACACTGGTGAGTCCACCCCTGTCCTTACTCTTACGTGCATATTTTGAGCATCTCTAAGGATGGTCCAAGAACAAGGCCTCTCAGGTTGTTCCAACATGGCCTCTCAGGGAGCATCTGCTCACTGCCAAACAATTTGTGGCTTGAGCTTATCACTTTCTTCCCAGATGGTCTCAAACATGCCAGACTCTCCAAGGACTACAATGGCACTCATTTTATCAAGCCTCACTCTATTTGTCACCGTGTTCTGGGACGAAAGGTCATGAGAGACAATACCACTGTCTCCAAGAGAGTTCAGAAACGCTGGGATGTGTTGGGCTAGAGAACATAGTGAACTGCTTCCTCAGTCGCTTTGTTTGTCTCTAACCTGGACACGTTGTGCTTCTCCCTGACAGCCTCACTCAATTCATGCAAGGCGGCCAGGTTACTCTGCCAGGTACTGTGTGGACTTGAGCCCAGAGCAACAGAGGACAGACTCGCCCTGAAAGGAAAGAGAAAGTCTTCAAGGTGAGCAGAGCCCAGCAACAACACCTTGCTGCAACGGGGGAGGGGACGGATCAGGTATGCAGTTTGCACCCTGGGCTGTCCTGGCTCCATGGATTGATTAAGTCTGTAAGGACATGGAATAAAACAACAACAAGAAAAACAAACCAAAAACAAACAAACAAACAAAAAACCCTGAAAGTAACTTTTTTTAATTTTATTTTTTATATTAATTACAGTTTATTCACTTTGTATCCCACTGTAGACCCCTCCCTAATTCCCTCCCAATCTCACCCTCCCTCGATCATCTCCTCCCATGACCCTCTCTAAGTCCACTGATAGGGGAGGTCCTCCTCCCCTTCCATCTGACCCTAGCTTTACCAGGTCTCATCAGGACTGGCTGCACTGTCTTCCTCTGTGGCCTGGTAAGGCTGCTCCCCCATCTTGGGGAAGCATTCAAAGAGCCAGCCACTGAGTTCATGTCAGAGACAGTCCCTGTTCCCATTACTAGGGAACTCACTTGTATACTGAGCTACCACGGGCTACATCTAAGCAGGGGTTCTAGGTAATATCCATGAATGGTCCTTGGTTGGCATATCAGTCTCAGAAAAGACCCCTGTGCCCAGATATTTTGGTTCTATTGGTCTCCTTGTGGAGCACCTGTCTTCTCCAGGTCTTACTCTCTCCCCCTTCTTTCCTAAGATTCCCTGCACTCTGACCAGAGTTTGGTTAGTCTCAGCATCTGCTTTGATAGATGAAACTAACTTTTTTCTTCAACACTGACTTTGAACTTTCTGGGAAGTTCTGGAACTCAAACTACCATTGAGTTCTCTGCCCAGAACAGTTGCAAGCTCCTGGCTTAATTAGGGACAATGGATGTCCCGCTGGGAACTTTGATTTATTTTAAGTTATTCCCAATTAAAATTACCTGAGTCGCTCTGTAGAGACTTCACTCTGTCAAAAATCTGTGAATGGAGTTAGGGGACAAAGATTATAAGAGACTTCTTTGTATTGTATTCAAGTATCTTTTCTGTAAATCTAAAAATTGTTACAAATAAAAACTTTCCCCAAACATAGCTAGGAGGTGCAGGTATTTCCCAGGAGCACTCCTCAATGGTAATAAAGCCATTACAGTCCCATGGATTAGGTAGTTACACAGATAAGAGCTGACTCTTGTCTCTCGCATTTTGATCTTGGGTATCCCCATCAAGTTGAACATATTACCTAAAGTTCAAGCCTCATATTAGTAGGCACGCGGCTTGGTGCTAGAGTACTTATCTACTATGCATAAGGCCTTGGGTTCAACCCCAAGCATTGGACAGGGAATGGTGAGAGGCATTGTTTCTCCCTTAGGAGCTTGCTATCTGTTAAGTGGAAATACTAAGAATGCTGAATGTCATGGCCATGGATGACTACCAGCCAGAGACGCTCACCCTAACAGACTCCATTCTAAGCAGGAAGCCATCTCTGCCTCTCCCTTAGAATCACCCGTAAGGTTTTGAAGCACACCAATGCCAGTGCCCTTGAGTCACATTCTTTAAACCAGGCTCTATGGACATCTCCAGCTGTGTGACATGCTTAATGAAGTACAGTTCACGTAGTTGCAAAGTACACCGGTTAGTGTGTATTCACAATCGGGGCAGCCTCCAACACTATCCAATACGGAACAGGTCCTCAACTCAAAAAACAAACGAACAAAACCAACTCTGTAAGTATTTAGAGAGACGGGAATGCTCTGTTCTTTCCTTCCTTTGCCCCTGGCAACAAACACGATTTCCATCTTGAAGCATTTTCCTACTCTGGAAGTTTCACATAAACGGAATCAAATAATTTCTAGTTGTTTGAAGTCTGGCGTCCCCCAGTATTTTCACAGCCCATCTGTCTCCACCACATCTACCAAAACTTAACTCTTTGTAAGGGGTGAATGACATCCATTATATGCTTGTGCTGTATGGTATCGGTGGGCACTTGGGCTGTTTCTACCCTGTAAGTTTTACAAAATGCTCTCATCAACACTCATGCAGCAGATTTTGTCTGGATGTATTTTCACTTCAGTTGCTTCATTATGTGACCGCTCTGTCTGCCAGCCTGGTACCTGACCCCAGGGCCTAAAGCAAGCTAAGCAAGCACTCTACCACCGATCTGTAGCCCTGGTCTCTTGTTGTTCGAGACAAAGTCTCACTCAATTGCTCTTTTTAAATTGGGTTTTCTTTTTATTGTTGAGTCACAGGACTTCTTTACCTATTCTGGATTCTAGTTTTGTTTTGTTGTTGTTTTGTTTTGTTTGTTTCAAAGTCACAAAAATCCACCTGCCTCTGTCTCCTGAGTGCTGGGATTAAAGGTGTACAACACCAAACTCAGCCTAGTCCATTTTTAAGTATATGGCTTATAAAGATTTTCTCCCATTCTACAAACAACCTCTCATTTTCTTGGTAGTATCCTTTGATTCATGAAAGTCTTTAATTTTGATGAAATCCAGTTTGTTGATTTTTTTTTATTCTATCTATCCTTTACACCACATTTTAAAAACGATTATTTAATCCAAGGTCACAAAGATCCATATCTATGTGTCCTTTTAAAACTCTATTTTGAGTGAAGTTTTTGTTTTGTTTTGTTATTGCTCATATAGTGTGTCTGGTGCACACACACCCATGGGAGTCAGAGGATAACTTTCAGGAGGTGGTTCTTTCCTTCCACTTGGGTTGTGGGTTGAACTCAGGTTGTCAGGGTTGTAAAGCCAGCTCAGCCACCTTACTAGCTCACTCAGTGAAGTTTGCATAGCATGACAGTAGAAGATCCAAGTTTATTCTTCCACACGTTGAAGTTCAAGGAATTTTCCAGCACCACTTATTTGAAAACACATTTTTCCCCCCTTGATGGATCCTGGTGTCCTTGTGTATGTAGGTCATGTTTAAATAATAAAGCACTAAATCGAAATGTAGAGTATGTCATTATGCCAGATCATTTGAACAATCTGTATTTGCTGAAGGCGAGAGTTGAAACTGAATCTTTTTAATGATTTCTTCATCCCGGTGAAAACATACACTTGATCTTGCTCAGCCATTCAAAACATGTACTCAAGAGTAATTGATGTCCCCATGGGAGACACAGGCCACCCAACGAAGGGCCTTTATTTGCCATGTGTCTAGAGCAGGCTCCTGCCAAAAAAAACTTCCAAGGCAGGCTAGGGCTCATGAAGCCAAAACCCACCCTAACATCATACTGGAGCCAGGCCAAGGGGCAGATGTTTCTAAAATTTTTAGTTTAGTTGCTTAAAACCATTTGTTTTATGTTGTAAAACAATGAGCCTCCCAAAGCCGAGGCTTCGTTGGGATGTTCTGTTCAGTAGGATGTGCTTGAGGGATGAGGGCAGCTGGGGAGTGCTTGGGAAAAGCATAATAGCGGAAACTAGAACAGACTAGAGTTACTTTTGGGTTTCAGTAAGGAACTTTTGCTTTCTTTTCATTTTTCTAAGACACTGTCTTGCTGTGTAGACCAGGCTAGCTCTAAATCCTCAATCTTCCTGCCTTAGTCTCCTTAAAGTGTTCAGATTACAGATGCGTGCCACCACACCCAGCTCAGTGATAAGTTCTTTTCTTTCTTTTCTTTTCTTTTTTAATTAAAGACAGGGTCACCCATATAAGTTCACATTGGCCTTAAACTTATTGCAATCCTCCTGCCTAGACCTCCCAGTACTGAGATCACAGGCTGGCACCATCTCACCTTGCTCCGTCATGAACAGTACTTTGAATCATAAAACTTAAATAATATATGGCTGTTTTATCATTAAGATCCTTTCTCCTCCCTTGTCGCTAATCCTACTGCATTTGATCATTCTTGACTTTTTTCAGTGTGGGGACTTCTTTTTAAAAATAACCACCCCTGCTTTCATCTCCCCCAAATACATATTTACGGGTGAAAAGCAAGACCATAACCAAAAACATCTAAAACTGACTGTCCGAATAGCTCCTGCCGCCTCTCCAGCTGGTCACCCTGAGAAACAGCGCTGCTCATCTTGTGTTTTTATTGCATATGTAGCCCAGAGTGTCCTTGAACTCATGATCCTCTTGCCTCTGCCTCCTGAGAGCTGGGCTGTAGGTGTATGCCACTGTGACTAATTTATATAATCTATTTTGCTTGTATAACTCCTCTCTGTTGCTTTTTTTTTTTTTTGAATGGTGGGCACAGAACACAAGGCCTTACCCACAAACAAGCAAACAAACAAAACACATCAGATTACAGTGCAGAGAACACAGGGGTGTAGGGGAAGAATGAGGACCCATCAGGATGGACTGTGGTCAGCTCCTTTGCCCTGGTCAGCCTTCCTTAGCTGTGACTGTTTCCATAGTTCCATCCCTTCCCCAAAGGCCTTCCATCCCTGTTGTCACCAGCGCTATACCCTAAGACCCTTAGACTTCTCCCCTTCGGCCACGAAATGATTCTCACAAGCTACCTGTTTCCATGCCCCCTTGATTGGTCCTTCGGGAATGCTGCTTGTAGTGTTTCTGGTTCAAACACTGTGCGCGTTTTTAAACCCCAAAATAGAATTCCAAATATCTTTATGAGGATGTATTTTTTTTATGTCAAAAGTTGTGATGAATCTCCAAATA
Organism: Pachyuromys duprasi; assembly: GCA_028658305.1. Taxonomy (NCBI): domain Eukaryota; kingdom Metazoa; phylum Chordata; class Mammalia; order Rodentia; family Muridae; genus Pachyuromys; species Pachyuromys duprasi. Next base: position 34,669,083 of record CM053746.1, on the reverse strand, counting down.
TGGGATATTGATTAATTTATCAATACCTGGCAATAATGGTAACTTCGTATATATTTACTGTTTTAAGTGATTTGCTTTTTAAAACTTCAGCTGTGTTTATGAAATAGGCACTTCTTCTTAGGAATGTTTCAAAAATGTTTCTTCACAGCCGTGGACCATCCCCAGAATAGAAAGCTAAGGGGGGAAAAAACAACATATTTGGCAGCCTCTTTGTGCTAGGTCTTTTCAAACACATTATTTTGCTTCATCTTGAAGACTTTTTTTATATGCAGATATAACACTCCAATTCACACCTGGGTAACCAGAAACAGAACAAATGAGGTTTAGAGGACACCTTCAGTTCAAAAACAAGCTTAAACTAATTAGTTCAGAGTCTGAGCAATTATAAACAAAACAAAACAAAGAAAAAAAAAAAAGAAAACAATTCACAAATCTCTTAACCAAAGCAGGCTGCGAGGACACTAGCCAATATAGCAAAAATGCCAACTGGTTACAACTTAACTGGTTAGTTGGTTACGGAGCCTTCTGCGGTTACTGGAGTTAAACCACACATCAGTAAACTGCAGTTTCCAATAGGCTTAGTAGAGAAGCTTGGTGCAAACTAACAGCTTCTTCCACATTGCACTTAGCCTTAACGTTAACTGTGTCTCTCAACTTGCATTAAATATTGGTGTTGTGGCCTTTACTCTTGGCTTTTGGACCAAGAGCAAAGGCAGGCACGGTGGTGGTGGGACCCATTGCGCCATCTGCTGGTGGTTACTGTACAGTGCCGAACGAAGGAACACCAAATCTCAACTTTCTTCCCTTAATCTTCACATCACTGTTTCTAAATAAACACTGCCCTTACTTCAAATGCAAAGACGTTGGGTCTCAGATATACGGCACATGTGTCCTAAATCAAAAAGTTTATGGATGGCCTCGCTGATTTCTTGGCTTCCAAAGCTGAAAACTCATTTCCTGCGACCTATACTACCTCCCCAAATGCAGTAATCATGTCTACCTCTTTCTGCACTTTCCTCTAATGCGCACAAGACAAAGGAAAATGAAAAGCACCCCGCATCTCTGAGCGGTGACCGCAGTGTAACTGGCAGTGGCTGCCCCTGCTGACTCACTCACAGCGAAGCCCCCACACTCAGGACCGTCTCTATGGCTCACATTCACCTTCTGCTCTGTGCGAAGGCTAGCCAGGGCAGAGAAATTCTTCCCAGTGTGTCATCCTTCCGGATAGTTGGGCTTTCTCTGCAACCCCCCTCTTTCCCTTAATCAGAGCCCCACAGCTACGATATCCATGAGCCTCTTGATGTGGCCAGCAGTGCAGCTATTTCCGGGGCAGCTGTTGTCATTGTACTGGTTTGTGGGTAAACATGACCCACTAGCCTCGCAGGCTCAGCAGGTATGAGGTATCTTTTTAAATCTCCCTTTGGAAGTCTTTATTCACAAGCTCTGCCCATTCTTTTATAGCTCTTTGCTTTCATGTTGCTTATGCTTCCAGAACCTAGGTTTGCATGCACGTGGGTCAAGAATGCCTGTTGGAGCTGGAGAGAGGAGGCCTCTCCTCAGAGCAGGAATTGAACGGTTAGGGAACCCGAGTTCAGTTCCCAGCACCCACCTAAGGCAGTTATGCCATACTCACCTGTAATTTCAGCTACAGGGGATCTGATGCCCTCTACTGGCCTCTCTGAGTACCAGCAATCATATTGCATACACGCACACACAGACACATGCACAATTCCATTTTTTTTAAACAAGGACACTCATTTCATAGGGATCTCATGACAAATGGATGAACCTTGATGTGAACCATAAATCTGGAAATGTCAAGTAATGTCTTGGAAAATGGTAGGGAAAACCCACAGGTTGCCTGTCTCTGCAGACACCCTACATCAAGAGAGACACTCATTTATGAAGAAAACTAACCATGGTTAGTGTGCTGTAAATATCAGATGAAAGCCACAGCCCTCTACTCTTTTTCTTTGGGCTTCTTGCTACAGGTTTGGATAGCATCTGTCCCCCCATAAATTCATATGCTTCTAGTTTGGTCCCCAATGTGATGGTATTGGCATGGAAAAGGGAACTAATGGATTCTAGCTAGGTCATTGGAATACCACCTGTATAATGTCTCTCTCATGGGTGGATTGAATCTTACAGGAGTGGGTTAGAATCATCTGTAGAATGGGTTTTATAAATGTGTGTGCCTGGGTTTTCCTGACCTCTCCCTTCCTGAATTACCATGTTATCTCTCTCTTCTACATGTACTTCCTACCAGGTGTCATCTACTCTGTTTTGATGTAATGAGAAAGCACTCACCAGAAGCTAATTAGACAAGGACATACGCAAGCTTAGACCTTTTGCTTCTAAAATTATAAGCCAAGTAAACCTTTTAAAAAAAGATCATCCTGAGTGAGGTATCCCAGAAACAGAAAGACATATATGGTATATACTCACTTACAAGTGGATATTAGACATATAATATAGGATAAACATACTAAAATCTGTTCATCTAAAGAAGCTAAGCAAGGAGGACCCTAGGTAAGATGTTCAATCCTCATTCAGAAAAGCAAACAGGATAGACATTGGAAGAAGGAGAAAACAGGGAACAGGAGAGGAGCCTACCACAAAGGGCCTCTGAAAGACTCTAACCAGCAGGGTATCGAAGCGGATGCTGAGACTCATAGCCAAACTTTGGGCAGAATGCAGGGAATCTTATGAAAGAAGGGGGAGATAGAAAGACCTGGAGGGAAAAGGAGTTCCACAAGGAGAGCAACAGAACCAAAAAATCTGGGCCCACGGATCTTTTCTGGGACTGATACTCCAACCAAGGACCATTCATGAAGATAACCTAGAACCCCTGCACAGATGTAGCCGATGGCAACTCAGTGTCAAATGGGTATCCTAGTAAGGGGAACAGGGGTTATCTCTGACATGAACTCAGGAGCTGGCTCTTTGATCACCTCACCCTAAGGGTGGGGAGCAGCTTTACCAGGCCACAGAGGAAGACAATACAGCCAGTCCCGATGAGACCTGATAGACTAGGGTCAGATGGAAAGGGAGGAGGACCTCCCCTATCAGTGGAGGGGAATGGAGGGGCGTGGGAGGAGAAGAGGGAGAGAGGAGATGAAGGAGGGAGCTCCAGCTGGGATACAAAATTAATAAACTGTAATAAATAAATTTAAAAGAAAGAGACTCGCCCAGATTCAGGTGTTTTGATGTAGCAATAGAAAACAGACTAATACAAGACTTATTGACAATCCATGCCACAAAGCCATGGCACTGCAACCCTGCTCACATTTGTGAGTTTTAATACCTTTAAAAACTGCCTCATAGGACCTTTTTTATAAGGTAAGAAACGTTAGAAAACACATAGTACTCTATCACAATGACCCAGTGATACTATTAAAAGAAAAATAATTTTACTAGCCACAAGAGGTTTGAGAAACAGAAATGTAAAGTTTCTCTGTACTATTTGGTGTTTTTAAGGGATACACAACCTCATGCAATAAACTACTTCCCCTAAAAGACACTTGGTCATCGTAAGAAGATGACTCAGCAAGATTGCTAATTTATTGAGACAGGGTCTCATTTTGTAGCTCAGGCTGGCCCAGAACTCACTAAGCAGCCCAGGCTGGTCTAAGAGTCACAACAATCCTCCATCCTCCACCTCCCATGTGCTGGGATTACTGGGATTACTGGCTTGAGCCACCACATCAGGCTGACCAACAAGTTCTAGTATTATACTTCTGCTAGGCATTTTCTGATTATTACTTTTAAATCTCAGTTTCCCTGCAATCTTGCTGATGCCATTATTTTACAGGTGAAGGGACTGAGGCAGTAGACAATGAGTAGAAAAGGCAAGGTTTGCCCCTGAAGCTTAAAGAAATTAACACCAGCCCTCCACCATCGTCCCCACCTGCATAAATTAATGTGTACTCTGTAATATGATATATTCTATTATGTGTAACATTCTATATTGCCGCTATTGAGCATTGGTGATAAGCATATTTTGTGCCAACACTAAATAAATCTTTTTTGTTGTTTCTGTTTTTTTGAAACAGAGGTCCCTTTGTGTACCCCTGGCTGTCCGGGAACTCACCTTGTAGACCAGACTGGCCTTCAACTCATAGAAATCCACTTGCCTCTGCTTCCTGAGTCTTGGGTTTAAAGGAGTGTGCCACCATGCTCAGCCTATGAATAAACCTTATTCCTTGGCAATTACATGGGTTTAGTGAATGGATTTACTGTATTCTCTTAACCAGTAGGCTTCTATGACCATGCCGTTTGCTCGGCATTCTGCTATTGTAGTAACTGCGGTAGTGAGCTTGATGTGACACTAATATTTGGTATATCTGGGGAGATGATTCCTGTAAATCATTAGGAAGGAAATTATAAGGCTAAACATTATAAATATCCATGTGATAAATATTGCCAGAGTAGGAAGCAAATGTTAGCTCACAGGTAGTTTCCAGTCATTGTATTTAAAAGTAAAAACTTTATTAGGTGTACTTTTACAAAGGAAACACTTCCTTCCCAGGTGCTAGTCTAAGTGATTTGTAAGATTTGTTTCTTTGATCTTTAATACATGTGTTTCTATCAGTATTGATAATACTCTGACACATAGAGAGTAGAGCTTTCCCAAAGTGCTTTGGGGGTGAGAATATACACTTCCTAGTGGGGAATTAGAAGGTGTGGGTCTGGGTCAGGTGCCTGCGGGGAACAATGGTGCTCCACAATGAGTGTAACCCTCATAGGTAAACATTTCTTTGAGGGAGGGAGATGTCAAATTAAGCCTTTCAACAGAGAGTACGTCATTAGCTGAAAGTTGTGGTTGCGGGCCATACATTTTTCCCCCATGATGCCCACAAAAGAACTTATTGAGGATATCTTCTTCTATTTCTTTGGGGGGGGTGCAGTATGAAGCAGTTTCATGCAGCCCAGGCGGGCCTCAAACTTATTTACTATGTAGCTGAGGATGACTTTGAACTCTTGATCTTCTTGCTTCCACCTCCCAAGCCTGGTCATGTGCCTCGCCCACCTGCATCACCCATTTGAAACAATGTATCTAAATTCAGGCCTTAAGGAAGGACTCTGATTACCTCTTAGTCACCTGCCTCCTTCTTATACCTTTTTTTTTTTTCACAAGAAAAATCCGACCATAATACAGTAACTATATGCTATAGTATAATGTATACTTATGTTATAACATTCTGTATAAGTTTTATCTAAACCAAAGACATAATGTAGGGTCCATTTCTATTAAGCTGCATACATTGGATACAGTAAAATGAACTACAACCTATTTAAACATTACAGAACTACCACCTGGGGATTGGCCGAGACTGGTGTTTCTCAATCATGTGGTTAATAAAAAAAATGCTGCAGAAATCTAACTGAATCCTTGTGACTTCCCCTCCCCTTCTCAAAGCAAAGATCTGCCTTACAGCCATCATTTCCAGGTGTGAAAACATTTAGAGGTGGTTAACATTTGGATTTCTCAGTGAATACATATTTGTCCATACTTATTATTAAAACAGTCAGAATCTACAGAGAAACAAGATCTTAAAGAAAACCATAATGCCACCATCAAAAGAGAACGGTCCTTATCATGTTGGGCCATGTGCTTCTTATGTTCTTTCCTGTTGCACAGAATAATCACGTGTGGTTACAGTTTGTGATTTTCCTGGATTTTTTTTTTTACCAGTATATGTTGAACCATCTCTTCAGACCTGCAACATGCATTAATATTACTTTCAAACAAAATACTGGTAAATGTATACACACACAGGAGTGTGTGTGTGTGTATGTGTGTGTGTTATATTAGTGTGTTTACTGTCCACCATAGAAATGTTGAATATTTTCTATTATTCACACCTGAACCAGTGAATGTTTCCAGGAAGAGTCAGAGAGTTAAAATGTTAAGTTGTATAAACCACAGGTTCTTTTGTAACCACTCAGCCCTGCCACTGCAGGGAGATGTCAAAGGATTTATAAATGAACCATTAGGATGACCTTGCTCCGGCAACTCCGCCTTCTTCCTCACTACCGGGAAGCTTTTCCCCATTCCCTGGGATGAAGGCTTGCTCACATCCTGCATCCTTCCTGTGCCTTTACTCAGCTAAGTCTTGTGCTTCCCTTTCTTTCTCAATAAGTCCTACTGATGTCTAACCCAACCAAGTGTAATCTGAAGTTCCCTGCCGAGCCCCAGCCCCTTTATTCCAGGCTATGGTACCCCTTTATTTGTGCCACTGAGGAGGGGAGCCATAAAACAGCTAGAAGTATGGAGGGATAAGAACAAAAAACGCACTGGACCAAACCTCAGAATATTCTCCCCAGTGAGTCACGTGTCTGATGAATGTGTTACCAACGGGGCTCACTTCCCCCCCACTACACAAGCCATTGAAATGAAGGGATTTACAGAAAAGAAATAAGGGATTTACAGAAGAGATGGCCAAGGGAGGCAGAAGAGCAAATCTCATCTCCCCAAAGATTAGAGTTTAGGAATGGCTGGTGGGTGGGGAAAGCTGCTTAGTGGTTAGGGCATAATCGGAACGTCTATCATCAAACTCCATCATGACTTGTCAGGTGTCCTCTAGCCCTCTAAAACAGCAACTGTCCTCATGGGAGCTGGGATGTTAGGAAAGCCGTGGTGCATCCTTCCCACCCCCCTCTCTGTTTGGTTTTGGTTTTGATATGGGTTAGGTGGGGTTGGGTTTGTTTTTTGAGGTAGGGTTTCTCTGTGTAGCCCTGGCTGTCCTGAACTCAAGTAGCAGACCAGACTGGCCTTGAACTCACAGAGATCTAGCTGCTTCTGCCTCCTGGAGTGCTGGGATTGAAGGAGTGCACCACCACACCCAGCCCGCTCTCTTCTCTTTAGTTGTGGTCTTTTTTAAAAATTCTTACTTTTTTATTGATTTATTATTTATTACAGTTTATTCACTTTGCATCCCGGCTGTAGCTCCCTCACTGATCTCCTCCCTCCCCCATCTCTCCCTATGCCCCTCTCCTAGTCCACGGATAGGGGAGGTCCTCCTCCCCTTCTATCTGACCCTCGCCTATCAGGTCTCATCAGGACTGGCTACATCTTTTAGCTGTATTCTTGTCACCTAGAAGGAGGAGATGAATCTGAAATTAGAAAGCCAATCAGACTGCGTGTTTAATGTGGTCTGGCCTCTAATCCCATGTAAAGAATTTCATATTTCCAACATGGAAACTGGAAAATCACAGACATCCTTTGAGGGCCGCACCTGAGCACTGCATGAGCCTTTCTTCAGACTCATAGTTTCTCTTCCTCCGTGGTCAGGAAAGCTCCAGAAATTGTAGACAACAAGTCCATTCCCCAAGCATCTTGTCAGTCTAAAGAAGCAGAATGAAGCCATCATTAAGTCATAATCATGAATTCAGAAAACCTGGGCCTCATCCCGCTAGACATAGGCGCTTTAGAGCCAGGCCATCGTGGGTGGGTGTGGCAGGGACACACGTGTGCCCCCTTGCCCTGGTTTCCCAATACCATGAGGATGCCAGTGTCTCTACTGATAGACGAAGTGCTTACTTCTGCAGACCACCGGGATAATACTTCTTGGGCTTGCCTTATGATCCTGGGGTGTGAAAGCATAGTCTTACTGTGCTCCCCAAAAGGACTAGTTGGCACATCCTTTTAAATTCAGCTCTCTCTCTCCTGCACCCATCTCCCTAGCAACTTTTCTCCTCCATTTTATGAACAGCAAAATCTTAACACTATCTGCGACATCTCTGTAAGCTACAACCCAAACTGTCACTCTCCAATGTCTTGGGTTTTCTTTCCTGCCCCACATAGTTTCCTCATATCAGAATTGAAGTCTTCATATTTATTTATTTATTGGTTTGTTTGTTTATTTCTTGGTAGGGCTTCCACTGACTATCTGAGTGGGTAACGAAAGGCTCCTTACTGATATTTGACACTCCAAGTGACAGATGCAGCCAAATACTAAAGCACGGGAAACCTTGAAGAGGACACAGGTGTGGCCCAAGGGTCACTCCTCGCTCTCCTGCCCCCGTTTCTCAAGTACAGCCCCACGTTCTTGCTGTCAAGAAGAGACTCAGGTGTTTCTACTGTTTTGATGACATAGGGACAGAGGCCTTACCCCGAAACTTAAGCATCTTCACTTGCCTCGGGTTTACAGCTGTAGTGACACAAAGAGTTTTTGGCTTTAGTCAACCCTTTGTAACAAATCGATAGGTACAAGAAAAACCCGTGCTCAGTGTCAGTCAACATGGAAATGCAAATCAAAACCCTGAGAGACATCATCTCACCCCAGTTAGAATGACTTCTATAGAAAGCCCCCAAAATAGCAAGGACTGGTGAGGCTGTAGAGAAAGGGAAACTCCCGTCGGGGAACTCTCGGTAGGAATGCAAATTAGTACAGCTATTACAAAAAAACAGCACAAGAGTTCCTCAAAAACATGAAACAAGACCGCTGTCTTATTCAGCAATCCCACTGTTGGGTATTTACCCAAAGGAAATGAAATCACTATATCAAAATAGTGTTGTAGCACTACTCACAATGGCCAGGATGTGGAATCAACCAAGGTGTCCACTAATAGATGAACAGATAAATAAAATAACATACATATTTGGTGGCAGGATTGTATCTAGTCATGAGAAAAATGAAGTACTATTATTTGCAACAATGTGGATGAAGATAAAAGACACTGTGTTAAGCGAAGTAAGCCAGGCTTAGCAAGACAAATATGGTATATTCTTACATTTATATATATATATATATATATATATGTATTTTTTTAAAAAGGTTGTTATCACAGAAGTAGAGAATAGAACAGTGGTTATCAGAGACTATCTAGAAAACTACAGAGGAGAAAGAATTTGCATAATTAGTACCAAATGGACAGTGGAAGAAAGAGTCCTTGGTTCATCGCACACTACCTCACTCTGCAGTCTACATCTTATCCTTTTCAAACAGCTAGAAAAGATTGAAGGCTCCCAAAGCACAGACTGACCAGTGTTTGGGGTAACACAAATATCTACACGTTGATTTAATATCTACGTGAACCGAACTATCCCACAGTACCTATAAATATGTACGCATGATAAGTGTTCATCTATAACTTTAAATTTCATGCAAAATCTAAAGTGTTACAGAAATATAAGTCCAAAAGATAAGCTCTGTCCATACGTTTATCTCTTTGAAGCAATCACCAATAACAGTTTGGTGGACACTGTTCCTATTTCTTCTATGGTACGTCACTAATCACGTACCTTTATATTACATCCAATTTCATGTTCCATTACAACATATAAAACATACTGTCTAGGAGTAGGCCGTGCCTAATTGCCACCATGTTTCCACCATGTTTCTCTGAGGTTTGTCTGTGTGCACGGAGTATTTTCTGTCTTGAGGAATCTGTGCAGGCTGCTACCAAGGGACCCAGGACTGTGGGTTTGTATACCAAGACGGGGCATGGTTCTGTCTGCTCTCCAGCCTGGGAACAAGGTAGAAGCACCGACCCCCCTCCCCCATCAGGGTCCCCACCCCACACAACCCAGTCAGACTGTGCCTGGTTCTACCCAGCCTTCCTAACCTCCATGGTTAATGCCCAGATGCTCTCCAGCCTGTCCACCTGGGGCGAGGAGCAGATCACAGAATCTTCTTGAAGACTTCTTTGAGCACTGAAGGTGTAATCCAAGCACAGCTTGCAAACACACATTCGTTATCTCGGGCTTATGGTCCAAGCTCAGGTATGTGGGTGAGAGTATGTGGGTGGGAGAGAGAGTACGCAAGAGAATCCTGCTGATGAGGTCCTGAAGCACCAACAAGATCCACCCGACATATTCACTTAAAATGTGAGTGTAACATCCAGTATGCATCTTCCGCATCGCTAACTTGGTAGGTTGGTTTTAACGGGTTGCTGTGCGTAGACGGCATGTGTGAGAATCGATGCTTGGGGTAGGGTCTCGTTGAACTCTAGATTACTGCACCCCAGACCCAGCATTTCTTCTTCAGGAGGGCCTGGTGTGGAAACCCAGAATCTTCATTTCTTCTAAGGGACCTGCTCAATGGACAGAGATTGATGGGCCATGAGTGTGTACTTATTTCAGGCTAACAGCAAAATGTTTGTCAGTCCTTCCTACCCTTCTCTCTGAACTTCATGGTCTCATTCTTGTGCTGAAATCCTGGAGGGTCACAAAAATTCCCTCTCTTGTGTGACAAAATATAATGATACAACCCCTATCCCACTCCATCCCCCCGCAATGTCTCACTAAAATTACTATGGATTTTGACAAATGTCCACCCAAAGACCCATGTGATAAAGGCATGGCCTTTGGCCTCTGGCATCGTTCAGAGACGGTGGAGCATTTTGGAGGTGGGGTATAACTGGAGGAAGTTGGGTCATTGGAGTCATGAACTTGAAGTAGATATGGGGACCACTCAGTGCTCCTCCCTCTTTTCCTCCCTGCTGCCTGCCCTGAGGTAGGCATTTTCTCTGCCACAATGGAGCTGACCAACTGTGGATGGATACCTGTGAAACTATGACCCAGAGTAAACCTTGCCTCTTTGTAATTTGTTTACCTCCGATAAGTGCCATCAAAACCACAGAAAATTATCTGACGGGCAGGCATGAAGTTAAAGCAGAATTACAGAATAGGGGGTGGAGAGATGTCTCAGAAGTTAAAGCACTGGCTGCTCTTCCAGAGGACCCGGTTCAACTCCCAGCACCCACACAGTAGTTTATGACTCTCTATAACTCCAGTTCCAGGGGATCTGACACCCTCACACAGACAGACATGCAGATAAAACACTAATGCGCATAAAAATAGGTGAATAAATAAATAATTTTTGAGAAGAATTACAGAATAAGTTGGTGCTATTTAAATGTGGCGTTCCTCCATGACTCTCCCACACCCATTCTTCAGCAATGAACTCGCCAAGACCCAGTGTGGGGCACTGTTAGCATCTCATGTAGTTTAACCAAGTGAAGAATTCTAGGTGGCTTGGACATTGAAACAAAGAGGGTGCCTCTTCCTATCCCCAGGCTAAGCTCCAAGGTTTGGGTGCCCGGTGAAATCAAAAGAGAGCTCTTGCAGGCACACAGAGGTGAACCATGGATATACAAGTTCACAGAAGGAAGGTGTGGAGGAGAGAGGTTGGAGACAGAAAGACAGGTGATTAAGCTGAATCTTGGCTAGGGAAACGACTCAGTGGATAAAAGCTCCTGCTGTACAACTATGATGGTGTGAGTTCGAATCCCTCATTCACACTAAAAGGCAGGTGTGGCCATCCTTGTGCTTACAAGTTTAGAGTACTATATATGGCATGGAGTCAGGAGGATCATGGGGGTTTGCTGGCTGCCAGCATAGCTCCAATTCAGTGGGAGACCCTGTCTCAAGGAAATAAGGCAGAGAGTGATGGAATGGGTTACCTGATGTCCTTTTTTAGCTTGTTTACTTGAGCACATAGGTGTGTATACAGCATATATACACATGTATACAACAATACACACATAGCCCACGAACATGAAGAAGAGAGGAGAAGGAGGCAGAAAAGAAGGATGATACAGGGGCTGGAGAGATGGCTCAGTGGTTAAGAGCATTGTCTGTTCTTCCAAAGGACCCGGGTTCAATCCTCAGTACCCACATGGCAGCTCACAAATTCCACCAATTCCAAGGGATCTGACACCTTCACACATAAAAAAATAATAATAATAATAAAAGAAGGTTGAAACATTAGTATAAAATTGGGCTAGGTATGGCCATGTGTGAAATAAAGTTAGCCCTTGAGAATTTTTGTAACAATAGGGATAGAACTTGGAGAAACACACATGCATGGTGTGTGTGTGTGTGTGTGTGTGTGTGTGTGAAATGCAGCACGTACCAAGTGCCCACTGTGTGCCAATTTCCCTTTCTCCTCACCCCATTCTGTCACTCAAAGTGGCCTCCATTCTTTCGTAGGTCCCAATTATAAGGCAGAACGGCTATTTTCCTCCACTTGGCACAATGGTATGAAAGCCATTAATTAACACTCAGAAAAGATCTCTCATTTAGAAACATCAGATACCTATCAGGGCTAGGCTTCCAAATGCCTATCTTGACCGAGGTTGCATATGCCAGCCTGGCTCAGTGGGAGGGAGTGTGTCATCTTCTCTATCTTGGCCCATCCATGCTGTACCAAAGGAGACCACTCAGCGACACGATGCTGGAGTTAAAGGACATGTCCTCAACTGCACAGATGTCTGCTAGGCTGGGGTCAAGGGTAGATTGTCCGGCTCGGGTGTTCATCAGATTCTTACCATCTAGATCTGGTTCAGATGAAAGGCACAGGTGGGAGGAGATGTACTTCTCATTTTCCTGGGGTGCGGACCTTACCCTGTGGTTCCCGCCAAGTCTCATGCTCTAGTTTCAGAGCCTAAGAGGCAGGATGGCTGGTATTTGGAACAGTTCATTTCCCATTAATCAATGTTGGCAACAACCCCTTTGCCTTGCAAAAGTTCTTATCAAGATCGAGAGCCCTTTGGGTGGTGACAGCTCCCTACCCCCCCAGACAGCATTGCGGTCTTTATTGCCTATAACTTTTTTTTTTGTCTTGCCCCAATTAATGACTCTTTATCAGAAACTGTTCACAAGCTATGCTTCTTGACCTCTGAATGGGACCCATGAACCCATGTCTGATCACTGAGCTAATAGCTATGCTAGATTAAGTCCTGGAGTTTCTTCATGGCTCAGTTACAATGCCTGGTGGAATAAAACATGCACAGGTCCTGACTCCTTCTAATTTATTTACTTTGTAGTGTTCCCTTAGTATCTCACACACCTTTGCACAAGTTGTCCATAAGCAGCCTGTTCCAGAGAACAGAAATACAAAATAGCAATCCCTTTTGTAAACATTCATAGTACTGAAAGCTGACAGCTTAAAGGATGTTGTGCCAAGAATATGAATACAAATACTATATTTTTTTCTCATCTTATATACCCTCTGTAGCAGAGAAAGCAGCCCAGAAATGCCATCAGCAACCTGAGGAGTTGCCTTTGCACCGAGCAAAAAGGTAAAGCCAGATCTTTGACTATACCACAGAGAACTTCAGGTGACCCAAAAGAGAGCAAGGTTATGAGTTAAAGTATTAGACAGGAAGATGAACAGGAAAAGGATAGTACAGTTTAAAGACATGACAATAGTCTCTCTCTCTCTCTCTCTCTCTCTCTCTCTCCTTGTTTTTTCTTTGTTTGCTTGTTTTTCAAGACAAGGTTTTTCTCCGGCTGTCCTGGAACTCACCCTATAGACCAGGCTGGCCTCAAGCTCAGAGTTCTGCCTCCTCAGTGTTGGGATTAAAGGCACACCACCACCGCCTTGAGAAGTTGAGTGTGGACTTATCAAGGTGAGAGTCACACATAGGTGCCCTTGCAATACACACATACACACACACACGTATATACAGTGTATATGTATATACACTTAGGTGCCCCACGGTGAGGTTCTCCTTTCCCTTCCCATGACCTTCTCCTATCTCTCCTCTTTCTATCCTGTTTCATCCCCACTTCACAGACGGGACCATTGAAGCCCAGGGACCTCATCTGTCCTATTACTTGGACAGATGCCTGTCTGAAACTATGCCGATCAAATTCTCGCCTTCAGTCTTGGTGATCATTCTTCCCCACATGGTTTGAGACAGAGGAAGGGATTAGCGGAGAGTGAAAGACAGAGCTGAAGTGACAGTGAAGCCACTTCCTCACACAAATTCCTCTTTGGGGCAATCCACACTATAACTGACAAGCCACCCTACTGCCTGTCAGAGCACTAAACGCAGGAATGTCTGCAAGGAAGTTGGTGGAGAGTTTAGCCTGGAATAATGCAAATGCCCAGTGAAGGCGGTCAACAGCCACTCCCTTGGCTCACGTCTGGAGTATGCTTCTACTCAAGCACCAGCCTGGCTGATTTCTCCATCTACACAAGAAAGAATGAAATTTCTTGAAGCATTACACACTCTCAAAGTTTAACTATCTGTTTAGGTGGCAGCATAAAATGATCCAGCACAAGTTAAATATAGCAAGGGCATGTGTGCACCGAGAGCTGAGAGGTGGAGGAGAACCCAGTCACCCACGCAAAATGCAAATGGAGTCATTCTTGGTAGTCCTGGGCAAGCAAGATGACTTTTGGTTTCCACTTTTTATTTCTGTAAATAAAACAGTATCTGTCTTAGTTGGGTTTTCTGTCGCTGTGATGAAACACCATGACTATAAATAACTCGGGGAAGAAAGGGGCTTATTTCAGCTTACAGATCTCAGCTCATACTTCATGGCTGAAGGAAGTCAGGGCAGGAGCCTGGAGGCAGGAGCTGATGCAGAGGCCCTGGAGGGGTGCTGCTTACTGGCTAGGTCCTCAGGGCTTACTCAGCCTGCTTTCTTACAGCACCTAGGACCACCAGCCCAGGAATGGCACCACCCACCATGGGTTGGGCCCTTCCCCATGAATCACTAATTTTAAAAATGTCCTACAGACTTTTTTTTTTAATTTAAAAGGCCAATCTGGTGGGGGGGGGGTGCTTTCTCAGTTGTGGTTTCTCAATTGGGGTCGACTCTTCCAAAATGACTCAGGCCTGTGTCAGGCTGTCTTTGTTCTCAGCCAAGGGTTTCTAGGAGCTATTTGTTTGTCCCTAGCTCCCTCCCTTAAAGTGGAAAGCTCCTAAAGAATCATTCCCATTCCTGTTGCCTCTGTAACCCCTGCCCTGAACACCAGCTGTGCCGCACAGCAGACTCAGAAGCAGTGTTCAAAACAAACGGAGCTAAAATGAACTCTTATCTACACTCACGCTTTTAGTGGCAACATGGTGGGACCCCAATGTGGGGTTGCGGGTTCTTGGTAGGCCCCCCTTCAACTTCTTGTCCTCCCCTCAACCTCTCCCATTCTCATTCTTCTCTCTACCTTCATCACTTGGTCAGAAAAATAAGATAAAATCTACACTACCCCACAATAGTCACTGAGGACAATAAGCACCATCCTGGAACACTGAAGACAAACCTCCTCCTAGCTGTCAGGATCCTCCCAGGAGAGAAATGTAAGGCAGGGACAGCAGTAACTAAGTATTTAGTGCTAACAGAGCTCAATACGAACTATGACATTCCGAAGTCCAAGGGCCTGGGGACGTTCCGGAGCTGATGTTTGAGCTAGGATGATTGATAGATAAGGAGTTGACTTTTGACAGACAGGAATGCCCACATTCATAGAAGGGAAAGGAATTCCATATTCCAGGCACAGCCTGAGCTGGGCAAGTTAAAAGTTAATATACTCAGCAATGTGCATGGAGCAGCCAGGAATAGCCTGGATGGCAGAGACAAGTGGGGCCCAGGAGAAGAGATGAGGGGCAGGATGGAATATATCACTCAAACTCAGTCCCCACTCAGCTCTGAGTATCCCTCAGGACCCAGTAAGCACATGCTTAGGGCACCAAAAATAAGATCAGAAATGAGGCTACCTGAAAAGAATGAGGATGTTTTCAATATGCTTTTGACTTTTGTGCAATTTCAGAAAATAGTTTTATTTCAGGTCAGCATTGTGAAAGCATGGAACTGCATGGAAACATACTGTGTAGCCCCTTCAATGTTTACCCTAAAATCTTTTCTGGGTGCTGTGGATCAAGCATGAAATGTCCCCACCATGGGCTTAGGTGTTTGAACACTTGGACTCTAGCTGTTGGTGCCCTCTAGGGGGGCTTCAGAAATTGGAGGAGCTAGAGCTTGGTTTGGAGAAGCAGGGTACTGGGGGATGCGACATAGGGATTTTGACCTAATCTGTGTGTGTGTGTGTGTGTGTGTGTGTGTGTGTGTGTGTGTGTGTGATTCTGTTTTTCTCTGACTCCCTGTCTGTTTCTTTGCCTCTGTTTGTCTCTGTCCCTGTCTGTCTCTGTATGTCTCTGCATGTCTATCTCTCAGTCTGTTTCTGTCCCTTTGTCTCTCTCTCTCTTGTCTGTAAATCTGTAAGAAGTCCTAGCTGCACACCTCTGCCTTCCCCACCATGATAACAACACCCTCAGTGAAGCATGAGGCAGAATAAATCCTTCCTTCCTCCAATTGCGTTAGCCAGGTATTTCATCACAGTGACTAAGGGTTAGTGATATGCCAGGCTCTAGAGTATTGCAGAAAGTGTATACCAGTGGATCTCCCTTTGGGCTAGGCAGAGTTAAAGCAGCTTGCAAAAATATTTTCTGCACAGCCCATAACTCTACCTTTCAACACCCTTGGGAGAGCTAGGAGTGTATGGAGTCATTTGTTTGCTAGAAGGACTTCCAACTTGTGGCTTTTAAGAGCTGTGAAAGAAAAAGGCTTTTCCTATAGCTCCAGAATTAGGAACCAGGGTCCTTGCGAAACATCAAGTTTTCTTTCCCTCCCTCTCCCTCTCCTCCCCTCACCATGTGTGTGCATGAGCATGTGCGTGTGTGTTCCTAGGAACTGAGCTTAGGACCTCCTACCCTCTACCATTAAGCTATGACCTCAGCCCAAGCACTCAACTCTCTAACCGTCTTTCCAGTGATCTACAAAGAAACAACTAATTCTACTACCCCTCACTCCCCCTCTTACCCCTTGCTTCCACCTCATTTCATGTTTTGGTATTTTATGAGACACGGTATTTGTCTTAGGGTTTCTATTGCTGCAATAAACTACAGGACCAAAAATCAAGTTGGGGAGGAAAGGGTTTACTTGGCATATGCTTCCAAATCATAGTCCATCATTGGAAGAAGTCAGGACAAAAATTCACAGTGCTGGAACCTTGAGGCAGGAGCTGGTACAAGCCATGGAGGGGAGGTGCTTACACTTCCTCGGCCTGCTTTCTTATAGAACGCAAAACCACTGGCCCAGGGTTGGCACCACTCACGATGGGCTGGGACCTCACCTATTGATCACTAATTGAGAAAGTGCTTTACAGCTAGAGCTCATAGAGACACTGCCTTGACTGAGGCTCCTTTCTCTCTGATAAATCTAGCTTGTGTCAGATTGACACACAAAACCAGACAGTACAGTTTCATGGCCAAATATTCTGTGTGCCCCTCCCCTGCCACCAGGGAAAGAAAAGGTTATATGCGCCCAAACCAAAGGTAGTCTGACGTATACTGTTGGGAGATAGTCTGGTCCTCTGTGTGTTCAAATGAATTCTGGGCCCTGAGATCTGGTTGCAGTCCAGACGAGAACATTGTCACATACACTGATCAATGTTATGTAAACATTGTTCTCTGATTGGTTAATAAAGAAGCTGAACAGCCTGTAGCTAGGCAGAAGAGAGGTAGGTGGAGCTTTCATTCCTGGTCTTAGAGTCTCAGGTGGAGAGAGACCATGAGAGAGAAGAAAAAAGAAGAGGGAGAAAAAGGATGTGACAATTAACTGACCTAATGGAGCAGAGACAGCCCAGACAGGACCAATATGGCAAGTAACTCAGGGCATGTGGCTGGGAAACAGCCAGGCTAGCTTAGAGGATTAAAATAGATCATATCTGCCCAGTCATCTAGCCTAAAGCTTATTAATAAATCCTATAAGTCTCTGTCTCATTTATTTGGGAGCTAAAGTGGGTGATTAGAAAAGCCCTCCCCCATTATAACATATCTTTTAGTACACAATCACTCATCTAGATAATAGATATTATATCATGTCTTGTTCACACTCATCTAGATTAGTGGGCTTATCTACAAGAAGAAGGAAATGAAAGGTCACACCTAGGCTGCTTGTCACTATCACCCCATTCCAAGTCCCACAGTGCAGTGGTGCAGTCTGAGAGGCATCCCGGGACACTTTAACATAGATATTGTCAGCTAGGGTTCCCTGAACTAAAGGTTCCAAGCAACCTCATTAAGGGAGAGGAAAACTACAGTGGCTTACTGTCTCATCAACAGGTCCCTGGACCCAACTAGCTCTCCCATACCTCTCCCTGTCCTCAGGGAGTTACAAGAACAATTGTCCTAGAGCAGGGAGAGGGTGAAAAGGCAGATGGTGACCTTCTTCTTGACATGCACCTCCTGAACTGTAATTTCCTGAGTATACATTCCTTATCCTGACCCAGAGTAGATCTTTAATACTTTGCTGAAAATGAATGAGAACCCCTTACCCACCTTCCACATTTAAGATTATTTGTGGGAAAGAGGAAGGTGTTCTTTGGCGAAGAGCCTGCCTTAGCTAACATGTGTTCCTAGCAATGCTAATTTCCGGGTGGGGCTTTGGCTTGTGTGTGTGACCCGCCCTTAGCCTTGCGTTGGAGCTCAGTGGGTGGAATCCTTTAAATTCTAGGCAGCTGTCAGCCCTGCTGTTTGTTGGCTGACATCCTCCAGCAGCAACATGAAGCTAGGAGCCTTGCTTCTCTTGGTGTCCCTTGTCACCCTCAGCCTAGAGGTACAGGAGCTACAGGCTGCAGTGAGACCATTGCAACTTTTAGGTAAGTCCGGACAAATAGTTGCATTTTTATTCCTTGAGTAAAGGTGCCTCTGGAGTAGGCTCTCCAGAACCAGTGCAAGCAGGAATTGGCCGGGGGTGGGGAGAGTTCTCTTTAGGATCCCCCTCTGTGGTCACCCCGTTGTTCCCCAGAACAGAATACCTCTTCGGCTTTCTCTCTCTCCATATGTTGGGTCACCTAACTGGACACTCCACTGCTGCTTGCTCATCACAGCCATCTTCCATCTCCCTGGCATCTCCCAGTCTACCAGCTTCTTCCTTGAAGTGTCTACAGAAAAAAAAAAAAATATATATATATATATATATTTAATTATGTTAAACTAAACACAGGACAATCTCAACCTCCTTTGCCAACAATATTCTCAAAAAGGGTTTTGCTTCCATAGGGTTTTTACTGTTGCTGGGTTTTTGTTTTGTTTTGTTTTTTGTCTGAGACAGTCTCATACTACAGCCCAAGCCAGCCAGGAACTTCCTGTGCAGCCCAGGCTGATGTCACGTTCATGGCAATCTTCCTGCTTCATCCTGCTGTGTTGGGATTACAAACAAAATCCAACTCAACTCACTTGGCCTCAAAGAAGTATTCTTCTCTGCTCATTCTTCCCTTAACCCTTGGTGTCCACAGCTTCATTAGACTCCTGACACATTCCTCTCAGATCCCCTGGATGAGTCTCCTGACTCTTCTCAGTAGTGCTGTCTCACCTTTGCAGCACTGATAACTGTCTGCCCTCCCCCACCCCACCCCATCCCCATCCTGCTTCTTTGCTGGTTTATCTTTTGCTCAATCTTATCACCCTAAATGTCTTTAGATGGAGCTTAGGTCTCTCTTCTTCACTCTCTTTCCCACTCTAGCAATTACCTGTTTTTGAAACATTGTTTGCATCTCTTCTGTCCTGTGCCCTCCTGTTGCCTCCCGGTGTCCAGCGCGGATTTCTCCACTGCCCTGCCATTGCAACTGCTTCCCCAAAGCTCTTCCCACCTTTCTCTTCTTCCTTCTTCCATGCGATTACTAGCTGAATCCTGGTTCTGTCTATCCTTTTGCAGCAGATAATCCTCCCAAGTGACCTTCTTCTCTCAGCCTGTTAAGTGGAATCCCAAATCCACTTTGCCCTTGGCAGCATTTACTTCTCCTGCCCCCTAAATTTCCCAGAACTCTGCTTTCCATTCTTCCTGGCGACTCTGTCCGGTCTCCTAGGTAACACACCTGGCTTCCCCAGAGCCCTGCCCTACTACATTTTCCCCTTGTGAATATTTGCGTCTTTCCTCACAGCACTCCACCTGCCTTCCCAACTACTCTTCCTTGAGAATATTCCTGCATGTCCAGGCTTACTTTTTCTGATGAACAAGAAATAATGTCTTACCTCCTTTGAGCCCTTTGAGTCCTCTGAATGCACCTTACAGGACACTTGTGAAACACTGCTTTGTTTCCAGCACCTTAAATGTAAGTCTTACTTGCACTGGAAGACTCTTCTAATGTCATTGTCCTTCCCGAATGCTTTCTAAATTGCAAAAGCTATTTATATATAGCATAAATACTTAATGATTTACGAAACTATAGTGTAGAGGGACAAAGGGTCTTCAACGTCCTCACCTCAAAGCAACAACAGCATCAAAACCACTTAGGGATCATGCTACAAAGCAAAGAGCTAGGGAGACTAACATCATAGTGAGATTGCAAGACAACCAGCAAGTCTGGATAGCCCCTTCTCTGCTCCATGTCCTGTGGTGTAGGGAAGTGTTTTCATTTATGCAACCTTCTTCCTTCCTTTCCACAAATGCAATCTCTCTGTCTCTAAAGCAGGCTCACTTTAATAAGATTGTTTGTGGGCCTTTGTTTTTAACAGAAATAAACAGTTACAAATGGTACTATGTATTGAGCTAAAAGAAGCTGGTAAAATTCACTGCTTAATCGAGGACTGTCGTGCCCAGAACTTGAACCTCTAACACAGTGGCTTTCACCAGTCTATTTGTCTGTCTGTGGGAGGGTAGACTCATTGTGTAGTCCAGGTTGGCCTTTTGCTGATGATCTGCGTGTCTCCACCTACGGGTGCTGGGTAGGTTTATCCCACCATGCCTGCTTTCAGCTGATCTTTTCTGACTTAGGTACCTGCGCTGAGCTCTGCAGAGGTGACTGGGACTGTGGACCTGGGGAGCAATGTATCAGTACTGGGTGCAGTCTCATGTGTACTACAAACTAAGAAGAGGTAAAAAAAAATACATCTAGCCCTTACTGTTACCCCCAAATCTTGTCCAAACCAGGCAGGTTGTACATTTGACCTCCATGGGACTTTCCAGAAGTTGGTAGGTTGGAACCCTATGTGTTTCCCTATAGCTCCTCCCTCTTTTCTCCATGAAGAAGAAGCATCTACCACAAGGTGGTGCTTTCTAAACCTTTAGAATAATTTCCCAACCCAGTCTACCCAGGAGAAAAATCAGACCATATTTGAGCAAGAAGATAAAAATCACCCGTTATTCATCATCCCAAAATGATGTCTGTATGTTACTGTGACTATGCACAAATATATATTTAAAAATAAAACCTTGTACCTATTTGATTTCTTAGCTATTTCGTTTAAAAACAGTTAAGCAACAACTTTAATCTCAGTACTTATACTCAGTTCCATCCAGCCATCTTTTTTTTTTTTTTTCATCTTCATCACCTCTTTCAATGTTCAGCGAATACAGTAGATGAGGCGGGTGGAGAGAAAGCCTGAATGCTGTATCCCGATCTTCAGAATTAAACACGGCCTTTACCACTTACAGCAAAACAGCCTCCTCAGCTGCCCGGGCTTTCAAGGGTTATATAAGGTAGAAGACTAACTGAAGAAGAATCCCACTCAGTTTTTAGAAGTATGGATCTATGGTAGGGTCCATCCAGCCATCTTTAATCTCAGTACTAACACTCAGTTCTATCCAGCCATCTTTGCTTTCTCTGTGGTCCATCATAGATGCTCTCCTACCAAACATCTCTGCAAATGTACATTTAAGGTATTTATTTTACAATATTAACATTGCTGTAATGAATATCAAAATGTGTGTACCTTTACTAATTCCTTTGGGATATAACCCAGCATAAGAAATGACCAAAGAAAACTGTTTGTCTTTTGATGCACATTGCCATATGTGCATAAGCACATGCGTTTTCTGTAAAAATATTTGATGGGATTCATATTGTTGTTTTAATTTTCAATATCCATTAATTAAAAAAAGAATAAAAGCTACCATCATTAAGTCGTGTTACTATGGTTAAATTGTATTAGCAGATTTAACATGTACTCTAAACCAAACTGTTCAGGCCAAAAAGATCAATCTATGGGTAAAGGCTCCTATTGCTAAGACTGGTTACCTGAGTTTGATCACTAGAATCCACAGAGTGGAAGGCGAGAACTGGCTCTCAAAAGCTGTCCTCTGCATTCTGCATGTGTGCCATGGCATGCACATGACTGCACATACACAAATAATACTATTATATTAAATTAAAGCAAACTCAAACAGTTCATGTTCAGAACATTTTCTTTATCCGGTACACCTTTAGTGCTATGGATTTCCAGAATTAAGAACTATTGTTTCTCATTGCATTCTGGGTATCCAGATTCTCCAAACAGCAGGCCTCATGTGTAAATTTTACATCTATTTCTCCAACAAAGAATCATCTTAAAGGCCATCTTCTCTAATAACTGCTTATCTCTTTCTACAGCTTCTACCTGGTGGGAAAAAAAGTGCCTGTTTGGAGCTCTATGACCAAGAAAGCAGTTGAAAATGGAAGCCATAAACGGAGATAACAAGGAGCACAGTGGGGAGGGACAAGGAGGTGTTTCTTTTAATAAATCATCATTGTAAAAGTCTCTACACTACTTACGTTATTTGGTTGGAGGTTGTTATGGTACGAATATGACATGTCTCCACAGACTCATATGTGAACCCTCACATATGAGGGTCCATATGTGATGGCCCTGTTTAGGAAGCAGGGGCCTTGCTGGAGGAGGTAGATCACTGGGGTATTTCTTGCTGCTTCCTGGTTGTTTTAGGTGAGCAGCTGCAATCAAACACTCCTGTTATCATGAAAATTCTGCTTTACTACAGAGCAAAGCCACCCAGGCATAGCCTTAAACTTCTAAAATAGTGCACCAAAACAAAACAAAACAAAAAACCCTCCTTCTTTTAAACTGTTTTTCTAGTTATCTAACTCTAATAGTGGAAAAACTACTAATAGCAATATGTTGAGTTCTGATAGTATATATCCTTGTGGATGGCAATGTGGGTCCAAAAACAAAACAAAACAAAACAAAGCAAACATATCTATTTTGTGGTCATCCCCTCTGAGGGGAAAAAATACACAGAGTTCCCAGTGAGACCTTTGAGGACTTCCTGCATTGGCTTGAGTTACATGGTAACAGCCCTACACACCCACCTCCAACCCTGAGGCCTGAAAGTCATAGTTTGGCATCAGTAGACTCTATAATACCAAGGCCATGCAGTCTTGAATAATACTTTATGTGGGTCATCCATGTTGTTAAACCCAGACTGTTCACACAGTCTCTTCATACCTCTGTTACGGTAAGAACCAGGCCCTACACCCTTCTAGCTCCCGTAATATTTGAACACATCTTAAGTACAGCTTCAGTTACTCTTGGTGATAAGCAAGAACCATTTCTATAGCTGTAGGTGGTGGTGCTTTTGTAGCTGAGGTAAGGAGTGATGATAAGATATGAGAGTAGAAGGGTGGGTGTCACATAGCTAGCATTTCTGTCACTGCCATCTACAAAAGTGTTCTCCAGCTCCAGCCAGAATCTTAGACTCTAGCAAATGCCAGCCCTGCAAACTTTCTGAGCGAATAAGGGGGGAGGGGTAACGTTTCCATGCCTTATTTCTGCCACCTTTTACAAGATACCAGGCTGAAGGGTACTTAATCACACCATCACTCGCAACCTGCAGCGCTAATAAAGGCTTTCCGGAACTAGAGCACACAGCAAGGCCCTGCCCCAAGTGGTGCCCCGGAAGTATTTCCGAGCTATCTCACGTAGAAAAAAATGGCGGCCGTGCAGGTCGCCGCCTCGCTTTCTTGCGGGCAGCCGCGAGAGGCTCCGCGGGAGCTGTCTCCCGAGCAGGACGATGGGTTCCGCCGCCTGTCTGCCAGGCTCCGCGCGCTGCAGCCCGATGACAGCGCTGTGTCCCGCATGGAGATCCACCTGCTCTTCGACCAGCTCATCTCCGAGAACTACAGCGAGGATGGCGGCGTGGCTCCCGAGGTAGGCGGCGCAGCGGGTTCCTCCCTCCGGCCCCTCCGGGTCTCACCGCGCCCCGGATGCCTTAGTTCCAGGCTGGCTTTCTCCCTCCTTCCGTGCCGTATTCTCTGCCCTCCCTCTGAAAGCTTGAAAGCTAGCATCTTTCAAAGGCTTCTGCTCTAACGCCCTCAGCTGCCATCCCTGGAAAACGATTCCAGGAATGTGGGGACGGGGATAGGTTTAGTTGGTTTCGCTGATGAACCCGCAGAAGCTCACAAAGATCCAGCGTCACGGAGTTGGCAAAGCTAGCATTGGGAGCCTGAGTTTGCCGTGGGGCCTGTATTTTCTGTGTTGTTTCCGTACTAGCTCTCGTTTGCCTCCACTCTGCTGTCAGAGTAATCTTACTCACACACATCAGACCCTGTATGTCAATAATTCCCAGACTCCTTGAGCCCGTCCTACAGACAAGCACGTCAAACTTGATAGCTCTCAAAGAGGAATACATTGTTTCCCATACTCCCTCCGTCCCCCCCGTTCACTCTACCCTGCCCCACCTTAAATACACGCAAGGCGCGCACACTGTTTCTTTCCTTTATGCTGGAGCATGTCGGATTAAAATTCTTCGGTCTGTCCCAAACGGATTTTTCGGTTCACTCTCCTCTATTCCCATTGTCAGTGTTTTAGGCAAAGTAATTCTTGCCTGGACAATTTCCCTGTCTCTCACTGGTCTTCCTCCAGTCTAGCTCTTTTCCAGACTATTCTTTGCTATGTTGCCAGAATCTACTATTTGGTTAAAAAACAAACAAACAAACAAACAAACAAACAAAAACCATAAAAGTGTAAACCTAAGCAGAGATTTTTTTTTTTAATGTCTATTGGGAAATGACAGTTGCAAGCTGCCTAATGAAACAAACCACACAGTAAGAGACAAACATGGGGCTCAAGGAGGGAGAAGACTTTTAAAAATAAATGTATATTTATATACAAAGAGGGAAAAAATCCAGAGGCACTCACCACGGTAAGGGAGAGAAGTGGAATTAAAAAAGGGGCGGGGGGGGCATGCCTTTCTACTTTTCTCTCCTGTTTCTCCTCTGCACCCTGGGTGTAGTCATTTGGAACTTGCTGTTGTTCACACACCAGAAGACTTTTCACATCTCTAAAGCTTCCCACTCACTTGTCACTTGTTTTTGATTACTTGTCTGTCTGGCAAAGTTCTATTCATTCTTCAAATCTTCAGAAAGATGTATGCATCTTTCTGTCTCCCTCGCCAGACTGTAAATTTTTGTGATTCAGGGAAAAAATTTCACCTTTGGAGTCAAAAGACCTAGCCTTCTACCTGGCACATACTAGATGCTCAGAGCCCTTTTATTCAGTAAGCATCAGTAGATGGTGTGATTTGTGGACAGCATGTTCCTTTCTAATTTTATGTAAGAGTCATGTCAGTGTTGTTTCCGATTTGCTCAATAGCATCGAAAGTCTGGCTCACTTGGTGTTTTTAGCTGGAGCATGTGCTTTTCTATGCTAGAAGCCTTTCTTTTGTTATTTAATATGGTAAAAATTCTTTTCTTTTTAATACTTCCTAAATTTTTGTCATTTCACTCCCCCAAACCCTACTTTCTGCCTCAGCTTCTACTCAGGTATTTTTCCTCATTGAGTGTGGAACATTTGATATACTTTTCCTGTTTGACTGTGGGGGTGTTCACTTGGCTGACAGTGCATTTATTGTTGCTTTGTGTTTGGTTTTTTTTTTTTTTTTGATAGGATGTCAGTGCTCTTCTTGTTCGAGCTTGTCAGCTGGTGCCTCTTAATCAGAATCACCTTGTGAGCAAAGTGTCTCAGTTGATCCATCATTTACTTAACAGATTACAGGTAATCATGTATATACCTTTAGGCTCAGATTGTGAACGCAGAGAATACATAAATGCCTTTGAAATACCACACCTGTTGTAGATATGGTAGGCTCATCTTTTTGTTTGTTTTGAGATAGGATCTTAGGTCATGTTGGCCTGAGAAAGACCTTGACCTTTACCTTTTGTTCACCTTTAAAGTATTGGGATTACAGGTGTTTGCTGCCAGACCCAGGTTGGTATTCTAATCTTTTGAAAAGCTTGGAAAAGCAAAATGTCTTGAGCTGGGTCTATAACTCAGGGAATGGTGGAGCCCTGGCCCCCTGGTACACATGAGGCCGTGGGTTCAATCACAGCATCAGTACCAACAAAAAACAAAACAAACAAACAAAAAGCAATGCTTAATAAGAGTACATCGTTAAATCCAAAATATATATTCTGGGAAATTCTAGGCTTTTGCTCATGAAAAATATTCTTTTATGTTTGGCTCAGTAAACCAACATCATTCATGCCATCTTAGTTTTTTGTTGTTGTTGTTCATGGAAAAAAGAATTGACCAAAATATATTCCAGAACAAAATTGCATGTTTCCCTATTTCCTACCTATATTATATATATATACACATATATATGTATATATATAATTTTCCTGAAACTAATATTTTTCCAATCTATATAAAACCCCCAAAGTAGCTTGGGAACAGAGAGCCCCAGGATAAAAACTCCACAGTGATTTCTATCAAGGTCTGTTCTGTAGTTCTCCATCTGTAAAACTTCTAAGTGAACCCCTGAGTAGATGGGTATCCGTTAGCATTGTGCCAGCCAGAATCCTTTGGACTGTACGGGAGGAGAGCATCCAATAAAACCAGACCACTGCCATGGGCTAGGAGGGCATCCAGTAAAAATGGAACCCTTTCATTGGGGAAGGAGATGGATCCTGGTGTATATGTAACCAGCTGTGTTAGGTGAGCGGAGGCTGTTTCCAGGTTTAGAATGTCACACATAGATGTGTGGTAGCTTCTGAATTTTTACTACTGTCACATGCTTCATTTTTGGGTCCCTGGCAGTTGGAAAACTTCCCATCACCTGTGGCACCTACAGCCCATAGCTAGGATTTGATGATACTGTGTATGGACCTGAATGTCCATAACTTGATTATTGATTAGCCCATTCTCTCTCAAGAGGATTATAAACTCTGTGGGGACAGGAATGTGTCATATCTTCTTGGTGTATTCCTCACATCATAGATACATAGTAGGTATTTAGCAGATAAGTTTATTTGCTTTGTATTAGTTGAGTAATTACTATGTATTAAGTCAGTTTAATTGAAGTAAGACATTTGAGTGTGCTGAATCTTGTATCTGTATTTATAGATGACAGATTCTGATCAGTTCCAGGGAAAGTTACAGGGACTACCAGGTTCTACTTTGGAGAGATCAAAGGGGCAGAAGAGACCGAGATCCTGGGGCAAGAAGGACTACCCCTATTTCGATCAAACCTGCAAACCTTCAGAGCCAATGCTTTGGTACAAAAAAGATGAACATGCACTCTCTTAAGTTAAATCATCTCTTTTTTCCCCTTTCTTGGAAGGTGGTTGTAGATGAGCAGAACTTGGATTTCCTGTTGACCTATACAATCTCAGCTGTTCAGCAGTGTAGCTCTTGGACACACATGGAAATTCTTCAAGCCCTGGCAGCTCTGGTTTACTGCAATGGCTCAAAATGTCAAAAGGTAGCGTCTCAGGTTGTGTTCCGTGATATGCACCATGACCAGAAGCAACTTGGGGAAGAAAAGGTTTATATCATTTTACAGCTTATAACCCACCATCAAGAAAGCCAGGAACTGTAGCAGAAACCATGGAGAAATGCTGCTTACTAGGTTGCTTTCCCTGGCTTGCTCAGCTACTTTTTTATGCAGCACAGGCCCAACTGCCTAGGAGTCCCACAGTGACTGGGACTCCTCCATTAGTTAGCAATTAAGAAAATGCCCCACAGACATTTCCCCAGGCCAGTCTGATGGAGAAAATTCCTCAGTTGAGGTCCCCTTTTCCCATGTGACTCTAGGTTTGTGTCAGGTCGACTACTGAAGCTAACTGACACGTAGTTTAAACTAGTATGCCTTTCCTTTGAAAGGCTAGTAGCACAGACTTGAGCACCATGATGCCTGTTTTCAACTATCCTTCATGTCACTAACTGTTTGGATAGGCTAGAAAAGTTCTTACTGAATCCCTCAGAGTCTTGTTCAGTCAAATGTAACATAGTTGTTCTGAGAGGAAGTGAGACTGATGCTTAGCAGTCTATTAACTGTTGATCCTTATCATCATCACTACCCTATGTCCAGGTAGCCAAGACTAAAGACTCCCAGCAGTCACCTAGTAATGATTCTTCCTACTGATTTCTGGCACATTTGGGTAGCCATAGAAGGCTTTCCCTCCTAGCTAATTTTTTCGTATTCAACTGCCTCTTAAGTATTTTAGTTAAGAAAATACTGTTGCACAAGCACAGTCTTCCAAAAAGCTGTTCTTAGACCCTCACTGTTGATATTTTGTTTCAGTATCTCCCAGACCTGATAGGCAAGAGTGGCCTCTTGATGAAGTTGAGTGACTTGAGTCACTCCGATCCTGAAGTCAGGAGAGCTGCAGTGCATTGTATGGCAAACTTATGTCTCAGGTACGTGGGTCCAGCCAGGCTTCTAAGTAGTAGAAGATGGGACCTTTCTTGGCCCTTGTAGATTGTTCTGTCTGCCTGAAGCCAGAGCCAGCTTAGAAAGTTAACCCAGCTTAAGCTACACTGGTGGTGCATGCCTCTGATCCCAGCACTCAGGAGGCTGAGGCAGGAAGATCCTTAGCTTGAGACTGTCCTACATTGCAAGTTCCAGACCAGCTTGGGCTACAGTAAACAAAAAGAGAAAGAAGCTATTTTACATTTCCCATGCCATTTAGCTAGGTTGTTTTGTGCTGTTTTTAATTAAAGAAAGCCTATCAAGAAATGAAGGGAGGAATGCATACTAGAAGTGACAGGCAATATGAGTGACTGGCAATATGTCAGTTTTATTTTCTGTTGGTGTAAATTTTAACCCATACTCTTTTAGAGAGAATATTCGTGTGAATTTAGGCTCTTATGAGAGTTTCTGTTAAGTCCAGTTTCTTCTTTACGAAGATGGAGCTGGTCTGTAGGATGCAATTGCAAACAAGCAGCACAGACTTGACCTTTTCTCTGGGTAGCACTGTGCTGTATGGTGCTTGGGAAAGCAGACTCAGTCACATTCTTACTCTGAAGGATCCATCTGCGTTATTTCCCTCCTTGGACCGAAGGGCAGAACCCGGAAAGGTTGTTTCTTCTCCGCACTTCTTGCACTCCACCTCTGTGATGTTTTTCTATACAAATTTCTCTTCCTTCATGTGCATTCAAGCCAAAGAGCTGTTTCCAGAGCACAGTCGTATTGAGGGTGTGCTCCGGACTTAGCAGTCTGCGCTGCTGTTGCTTGTCTGTCTAGAAGCACCATTTCAAAGGAGACAGCTTGAATTGTTTTCACTTCTTGCATTTTAGTGTGCCAGGACAGCCGTACCTGGACGAGTCCTACCAGCACGTCTGCTTCCAAGCTTTCTTGACCATTTTACAGTCTCCAAGATCATCTGATATGGATGATATAACATTTTGCATGGTAGGTGGGACTGCTACATAACATCCAAACATTGCAAGCGTAGGACAGAGGCTTCAGGATTTGACTGCTGTGTTGGTTTGCTCTAGAAAGAGATTTATCTGTATGTATGTGTAAACGGTGTCTATTCGTCAACAGCACTGAAACCACACATTTGCATTCAAATGATATGGATCAGTTTTGCTCGCTTTGGTGTACTCTGAGTTTTGTTTTGACAACTTAAAAGCCTCTTTCTCCTCCTGAGTCTTAAAAACAATACAACGATTACGGCTGACCTTAGGGTAAAAAGAAAGAAAATCTTCCCAATAATATTTTTAATGACAAATATGATAATATCTGAGCTGGAAATAATTCATTCTTTGGGCCCTCAGCTTTCTGAATGAGGAGCACATTTATCATTTGATGTACTGTTTTACAACCCTCCCATTTTCTAAGTTTTAATAACCCTTAGGCACCTTTCCAGTGCATATTTATGGCTACAGATGGATAATTTGGGCAGATTATGCCCTGGTGCCTCCATGCTCTGTCCTGAAATTAGATTGATAAAACCATATTGCGGGGCTCTTACGCAGTGCACAAGATAAAGCATTTAATGTGCATGACAGTCATGTCATTGACTTTCACATTTAGCAAGCATTAGCTTCTTGTGTAATCGTTGTAGCCATAATTCACAAAAATATGCTTTTCCCACTATTTCAACAAGTCTACAGTTCATACCCTCCCCTGTGCAGAGTATTTCTGAAGGGCAGAGCCTTACAAATGAGGTTATTAAGCTAAGAAATCAGCTGGGATCAGAACCTGGGCCTCCCACCTGGGCCTTGCTTTTACCAGCCTCTCAGGATGCTTTCTTACAGAGCTCTTCCCTTCACCTCTCTGACCCTTTAAAATGTTTTAAATGATACTTGTTATGTGTGTGAGCATATGGGAACTCCATAGCACTTGTGTGGCGGTCAGAGTACACGTTGAAGAAGTTGGTTGGTTCTTTCCTTCCACCGTGTGGGTCCTAGGAACTGGAATCAGGTGGTCAGGCTTGGCGGCAGGTGCTATCCCTGCTGGGCTGTCTCACAGGCCCTCTGCACCGTTTCCACAGTCTCTTCCGCTCCCTTTCTTGTTCATTTATACTCGCTGGTTTATGTTTGCAGTAAGAGTACTGAGTAAGAGAACTCTTCCAGAGAGTTGGCCAGAGTGTTCATCAGGTCTGTTCTCTGGGTCCTCGTCTCTGCTGAGTGCTCCAAAAAGTTTTCCACCATCTAGAAGACTTTTAGACCATTCTAACTGCTACGGAGTTGGTCCCTGAAGAGCCAGGTTTTCTTCTGCCTTCTAACTTGCGTCTCTGCCTCCCCACCGTCAGTTGTTACAGAATGCACTGAAAGGCATTCAGTCACTTCTCAATGGCGGGAAGATGAGACTGACGCAGACCGAGCGCCTGGGAGCACTTCTCGCTGTGCTGAAGGTGAGGCAAGTCTGCACCTCGGGTCCTCAAGTGTGGGGGACCACACCCCAAGTGTGGGGCCAGTCCTATAGCCTCTCAACCTCTTTTCAGGCAACTGTGACGTATAAGAATGTCTCGTGGCTTTTAAGAGCAGAGTAAAATGTTCACATTCACGCGTACTCAGATTAAGGGCAGGGGACAGCCACAGTGGAGCAAATGTATCAAATTGAATCTCAGGAAGGAATCAATGGTGAGACATGATCTGTGGATAATTTAATTATAGATTATCTTGAAGCCCCCCCTCCCCCCCACACCTGCTTGCTCTTGAAGGAGCGGCAGCTGCTGCTGTCAGCATCTGAGTCTGTACCCAGTGGGGAGTCATGTCACCCTGAGACCCAACACCCAGGAAGAGTTAGGGGCTCAGTGCTCACCTCCGGTCAAAGCCATCCATGACAGTCTAGCTTGTGACCGATACTTTCCTTATTTTCTCTTAATCCCCAAGTAGAGACAGACAGATATGGACATAGAGGAATAAATAAAAATGGTAAATTAGGGGCTGGAGAGATGGCTCAATGGTTAAGAGTATACTTTCACAAAAGACCCAACACATGGTGGCTTACAACCATTCACAACTCCAGTCCCAGGGGATCCCAGCCCCTTCTTCTGACTTCCACAGGTACCCATATTCAGGCCCACACTCATCCAGGCAGAACACACATGCACATAAATAAATCTAAAAAGTAATGAAGGATTGGATTAAGAAAAAGAATATATTAGTTTAAACAATTTGTGATTTATATAAACAGCTGGATAAAAGCTGTAAAAAAACATAGCTGCACCAAAGGCAAGCCTAATCTGGTGTGGCCAGTGCAGACACGGTGCATCTAGATAAGATTAAGCTCTTCCCCATCCCAGTCCTTGCCATGCGCAACCCTACTAGCCTCAGAAATCAGCTGAGGTCAGGAATATGGGGTGGAGATTGGGCATAGATGAGGTTAAACACACCTTTGAGCACTCACCTTTAGGTCTCTGCTCTGTCTCACTGTTATTCTGTAGTAGTTTTTAAACATCAGTCGGCTTGTGTTCTAATGAGAATAGGCTGGTTGACTTAAGATTCATGTGGTGTTTGTTTTTCCTCACTTTTCACTGTTAGAAAGCCATGTTTCACGGACTGCCTGGATTGAACATAGAGATGCCTGCGGTGCTCTACCCAACTCCGCTTCCTCAGTACGATGGGCGATCACCTGCTAAACCCCAGCAGCCAGAACCCAGCACTGCTCGACTGTCTGCGGTATGTGTCTTTCCACTGAGATTTCGGCTGCGGAGCGTTTGGTTGCCTGCTGTGTTGCTGTGTCTTCTATGATTTGCTTCTCGACTGCCGCCAAAGGCCACTAAGAATTGGTTCTCAAGTTACTGTAGATAATATAGAAATTTTAAACTGATCAGTGTGCTCAGAGTCCCACTTAGAGCGCCTTGTGCTTCTGGGAGGTCTGGGCAATGTAACTGTTACAACAAGCGTTTGCTTTGCACCCAGCACTGGGATGCCTCACTCCTAGGCCTCTCAAAACTCAGAAGAATCATTATGCCTCTTTTCGTAAAGGGCCGATGTCACAGGTACGCTAGCGCAAAAGCAGGCAGGGGTTCACTGTGGAAGTAGATGGGTATGGCTGCCTTCCAGTAAAGCTTAATAACAGAAGCGGGCTGCACTTAGCCTCTGGGTCAAACGGTGGCGGTTCTTTTCCAGGGCCATTGAAGCCCGCCTGTCTGTCAGGTCACCATCTCCACGATGATCTAGTCACATTTCCCTGCCTTTTTGTATATTTGTCTTCTCCTTAGTTCCCTTGGAGACTCTGAAGCATACACGTGTATGGTCCAGTAGTGTGCATCATGCACCATGCCTGGCACACCCTACCACTCTTTGCTTCTGTCCTCTTTTTGCCTTTCTGTTGTACTGCGTGTTGTGAGCATCTCCAGTCACTTTCAAATGAAAAAGTGCCAATGATTTCAGCTAAAAGTAGTTTTGGAATTACTATGTGTATATGTGTATGTGTATATGCGTGTAAATATATATGTGTATATGTATGTATACATGTATATATTGTGTCTTTGCTTGCTCCTAAAAATCAGAATAAAAAGAAAAAACACAAAGTAAAACCAAAGAAAACCCAGCAAGGAGAGAAAGAGGAGGAGGAAGAAGAATCCAGCAGTGAGATGGAAGCAGCCCCCGGCCTCAGTGTGGGCAGGGTAAACACGTGTGGCAAGAACACTTGGTGCCCCTCCCCTCGGGGCCAGAGCTTGCCTGCAAGTGCAGGCAGAGAGGTGTCCTCACCCTTCACCTCCTCCGGCTGGAAAGGAGTCAGCAGCAGTGAGTCAGACTACTCTGACGCAGAAGGAGGCATGCAGGGTAAAATGAGGTAGTAGTATTTTGTTATAACGCTCTGCCTGATATTTGTAGTTGCATGTGACTTTTAGAACATGTCTGCTATGTGGCGTTGACCTGGAAGGTCTTTCATGTGGGGCCCTGCTTCTCTTTGATTCATGGCCACTTACTGGATCTGCTGAGTGCTTCTTTCTGGCCTTTTCATCTTCTTAACTGCTCGTCTTCTTTAAAATGAGGTCACAAGTCATATTTTCTGAAAAGCTTTTCCAACATCTCTGTTCTGACTTAGGCTCTCTGTTCCATGACCCTGAAATTTACCTTTGTCCTAGCGTTGTATAAAGTGTGCTGTAGTTCTTTCTTGAACCATCTGTCTTGGCCAGTAAAAAGCCTGTCAATGTAACACCGTGTGTGTGAGCACCTCAAGCATGGTGGCCCACATTAGGTCATTCGGGGCTATCCATTGAGCAGATGCATGGGTTCTCTGCACTGTTTCTTGTAACTCCGGTTTCCTCATCAAAATGTTACTCTCTTTTCTTCTGCCTGTTTTTTAATCAGCCTCAATAGCGTGTAGCATGCTTTGATCATACTTTGAAAGGGATGATAGCATCCTTACGATAGTCAGGATGCCTCATTTCTCAAATCATTTGAACTGGCTGCAATAAATAGCCTTTCAATTTGCATTTTTAAAAATTTCTACAACTTTTTTTTTTTTCTCTCACTATGAAAGGTGGTACCAAGCCAAGGTTCGCCAAGGGGCATTAGCTTGTTTTCTTTCTACTATCAAATCAATAGAAAAAAAAGTTTTGTATGGCTACTGGTCGGCCTTTGTCCCTGACACGCCTGAGCTTGGAAGCCCACAGTCTGTGTCCTTAATGACGCTCACATTAAAGGACCCGTCTCCAAAGGTAAGAGTGAAAAGTGCTGATCTGAAGCTCTGTGGGAAGAAGACACGTTTTTCTGTCCATTTTCCCCTTTGCCCTCTCAGCTTTCCTGAATTCTGCTCTCACTAATACCATCCCTGGTCCTGACTTGAGAACCTTAACAGGCAGGAAATGAGGAGGGCACAGGCTTCTGTGGACCACACGTTAAGATCACATCTTAAGGCCAGGCCTTGCCTGAAGTCAGAGCACACTGAGCTGTCTGTGTCTCCTGTGAGGGCCACTGAGCTGTGGGGTTTAGAACAGGAACAACTCAGGGGTGGCTTAGCTCAGTGCAATGTAGTAGGTAAAGACTGTAAAGGCTCCCTAAAGCTAGAAAAATACCCGTAATGCTTCGTGGAAGCACAAGATAGTGTTGTGTGTAAAATAAGATCCTAAGAAATTTTCCTATGTCTTAAAAAGTCATGAATGTTTTACATACTTTAATAAGGAAAGGTAATTTCAGAAAAGAAAAAGCAATGGTTTGGCGGTCTTGATAGCATCAGCAACCACCCAATGGAGATGGAGTGTCTGCCTCTGTGTAGATCTGTTCATTTTTCCCTGGAGACTAGCTCTTAGCCGAGGAAGGAAAGGAGCTGTTCCAGCCTTCCAGCAGTGACTGTTTAAAAAGTCACACTGGGCAACTCCTGGCTTTCCTTAGGAAGCCCAGCTACCCACTGAAAGTGAGGATTTTAATGAGGCCACCACGTTTTCCCTATTTCTAAGGTTTCTTTCTAAAAGGAGAAGGTAACCCCCAGTAGATTGGGATACCCCATAATCCTCTGAGTAGCCAATGACAGTCTTTGTCATTGGAGAGATGGCTTCGTGGTTAAGAGTACTGACTGCTCTTCCAGAGGATCCAGGTTTAATTCTCAGCACCCACATGGCAGCTCACAACCTTCCTTAATAAACAGCAGTCCATGCCAAAGTTGTATATTTTTTCCCTTTCCATTCATAACATAGGGTCTGTAGGATGGCTCCGCATTCAAAGTGTTTGTTGTGCACTGAAGAAATGAGTTCAGATCCCTAGCCCATAAGAAAGCTGGGAAGGTGGAGACAGATCGATCCCCACTGGCCGGCCAGCCTAGCCAGATCAGGGAGCTCCAGACTCAGTGAGAAGCCACTTTTCCAAAAATGAAGTGGAGAACAACAGAGGCAAACACCTGGCATCAACCTCTAGCCTCCACACGCATGTGCACACATGCGTATACACATGAACATATACACATATAACTTACATTCTTTATTTCCTACACCCAGGTGTTTGTAAACATCAAGTTGCCATTGTTAATATACACACACTCAAACTCACACAGAGATGCTTCACAGTGGAATGGAAGCAGATATTTCAAGAGCATTTGTCTTTCTACCCCGGGTGCTGTTGGATCTCCTTCCGTCAGCCTCAGGCTTGGGTGTGTAGGTCTCCAGTCTCTAATCATTCCCACACTTAGGATTTCAGATCTGTGTGCTGTGGTAGAAGGGTGAGTTCTGCCTCACTGTTGTCCCGTGGCAGTGTGGTCGAGGATTTCCTTATGTGTGGTGCAAGTGGCCTTCCTCATAGCTGCCCTCACTACCTCATACATCCTCCCATCGCCTTCATTCTTCTAATAAGGCTCTGACTACTTGGAGACCTGAGTATGTATAAGAAAGGAGCTTGGACCCCGACTTCTAACTGATCAGTATGAATCATCTTGAAATTCCAGACTCGTGCCTGCGCTCTTCAAGTTCTGTCTGCCATCTTGGAAGGCTCAAAGCAGTTTCTTTCTGTTGCTGAAGACACCAGTGACCACAAAAGGGCTTTCACTCCCTTCTCTGTTACGATTGCATCCAGCATTAGAGAGCTGCACAGATGTCTTTTGTTAGCTTTGGTGGCAGAGTCATCATCCCAGACCCTTACTCAGATAATTAAGGTAAGTCCCAAGTTACCTGCGTGCTTCGGTTCATATGTTTTACGTTGTCTAAAAGTAATTGGAGTTAAGGGTGTAAGTAAAGATACCTTTTGAAAGCTTGTACCTATTTAGCCAGTTAAACTATAGACTTTAAAAAGACTGGTTTTCAGTTAGCAGAAAGATCTTTAAAAATTGGGGGAAGGAGAACGGGTGGGATGGCTCAGTGGGTAAAGGTGCTTGCTGCTAAGCCAAGTTTGGTCTCCAGAATCCATGTGGTAGAAGGAAGGAACAGATTCCCACAATTGCCCACCGACCTCCACCTCCACATACACACCCACGAAAATAAGTGTAAAAAAATATTTTTTAACTTAAAAGTCCTTTTAAATTAAATATTGTAAATGTGTGTTTCTGTTTCAGTGCCTTGCAAATCTAGTATCAAATGCCCCCTACAACCGTCTGAAACTCAGCTTGCTGACCAAAGTCTGGAACCACATAAAGCCTTACATCCGCCACAAAGGTTGGTAGTGCTAACTGCTACTTTATATCCATCCAGTGTAGAGTATCAATGTTTAAAAAAACAGAAGTAAGTATTCAGAGCATTTCCCAGGCTCTAAGATCTCTGCTTAGTCTCAGCTTTTCCAAAAGATCAGCTATTGCTAGAAAGGCCATCTGGGAGAAGGAAATGAGCCAGAAAATTGACTGTTTAAGTTTGAGCGCCTCTTTGACTGTTCACACTGACAAACTGCATCTTAGATTAAGAGTGGGCCAAGTACAGGCAGCTGTGTGAAGTGCATAAGAATCAGTATCTTTAGGCAGAGGATGGATGGATGGATGGATGGATGGATGGATGGAAGGAGAGATGGGAGGCATTATATATTAGGAAGAAAAACTGATACAAAAGCCTGACTTCTGTAGCATGACCTGTGAGGTTCACATAAAGTCCTCTGAAGTTAGTTCACATGTCCTCCAACTACAGACTTACTGCTTGTGTGTCTTGGCCTTTCCCTCCATAAGGTGTATGGGCTGTAAGCATCTGCCTTTGGAATCCTTTTTATTTGTAAGCGTGCAGATCAGACTTGCTCTTAGTCTGAGTTTTCAGTCTGAGTAAGAAAGCAGTGTGGATGTTTTCTGGACTGCTGTGGAGTCAGGCTGAGGATCTGCAATCCTCTCCCCCTTCTATACTCACAGCCATGGCCCGTCCAGAACTCTTTTTCCTCATAGCAGGAGGACTTGTACCTATTCTGTAAGATTCTCATGAAGCTCAAATGAGAGGATGAGTTCAACCTACTCCTTACACTAGTCAGGGCACAGAAAGATAAGTCCTGTCTTGAATTCTATCATCACAGTGAGTGCACAAGTACATTTAAGAACCCAGGCCTCAGCTGGGCTTTGGTGGCACACACCTTTAATCCCAGTGCTTGATGGCCAGAGGCAAGAGGATCTCTGTGAGTTCAAGGACAGCCAGGGCCACACAGAGAAACCTTTTCTTGGGGAAAAACAAGCAAACAACAACAAACCCTAGTCTCCTGGTGCAGGCAGCTGCTAATTTAACTTACCAGTTTCTCTTTATTTTCATCTTTGCCCCCAGGCAATGAACACATCTCTACAGGGTCCTTTCAACAACAACAAGACTTCATACTTGAATGTTTTCATTGTTAAAATGTTCAAACTCTAAAATACTTAGGGGTGAAGCTAACAAAATGTATAGAAGGTTCAGAAGAACACTTAGAAAGGGATGGATGAAATGGAAGTTCTTTCCATGGACAGGACTCAGTGTTGGTTCTTCCAGCTTGATCTAAAGTTTAGTGTAATCCTAATAAAAAGCCCAGTGGGTCATTTTGTATAATATCAACAGTTGGTTCTCACACTCATCAGGCAAAAGACCTCTAGAGTAGGAGACAGTATTGGCAGAGCAGTTGGCTGGAGGCTGAGCTCAGTGGAGGAGCATTTTTCTAGAATGTGCAGGGCCCTGGGTTCAGCCACTAGGGTTTGCAGGGAGGGAGGAAATAAAGATCTGAGAGTGTCAG
The DNA here is from genome assembly GCA_028658305.1 of Pachyuromys duprasi. Lineage (NCBI taxonomy): Eukaryota > Metazoa > Chordata > Mammalia > Rodentia > Muridae > Pachyuromys > Pachyuromys duprasi. Next base: position 34,631,298 of record CM053746.1, on the reverse strand, counting down.
TACCTCAAAACCTACTATAGTAAAGACAGTGTAGAATACAGAGCAGTAGAAGAGTCGAGAGCCCAGAAGTATACTTGCATTCATCCTCATCAGCTGGTCATAGTGAACGAGCCAAGATATCTCTTCACCAGTGGTGCTGGGGCAGCCGGACAGCCGCATGAAAACTGAACCCGAATGCAGCCCTTTCAGCTTGTTCTGTTTCTCGTTTATTCTGTGCATGTACACAGACGTGAAGGCCCACGGTTGGCATCAGGCATGTTCTTACGGCTCTCCACTTTATTCATTGAGTCAGTGTCCCTCGGTTGCACCCAGAGCTCTGGCTGGATACTTTCCCGGGCTCCCGTCTCTTGTCTTCTAAGCACTGGAATTATGAGTGGCCACCATACCCACTCAGCCTTTATGAGGGTTCTGGGGATCTGAACTCTAGTCCTCATGCTACGGCCAGTTGCTTCAATCACTGAGCTATCCCTCTAGCCCTGGTTGGTTGGTTGGTTGGTTGGTTGGTTGGTTGGTTGGTTGGTTGGTTGGTTGGATGGTTGGATGGCCGTTAATAGCTTTTTCTTTTAAATCCTGGGGTCATTCAGGTTCGTGGATTAATAGCACTTTGTTACTATTGTGTTGGTTTGGTTTGGTTTTGAAACGAGATCTCCCCATACAGCCCAGATTGGCCTCAAACATCCTCCTACCTCAGCTTCCCCAGTGCTATGATTGTAAGGCTTCTTTGTTTTTCTTTTTGTGAGTGTGGGTAGGTGTGTGAAGGTGTATGTGGGCACCTCGGAGGAATCCCAAGAAACTGGAGTTCTAGGCAGCTGTGAGCTGCACAGTGTTTGTCCAGGGAACCAAATTCTAGTCCTCTGCAAGAGCAAGTGATAGAATTTCATGGATACAGCGCCATGCCTGGGTTCGTTTTAAATGAAGAAACCCCACTACCCATTTTGATTTTTCTGTCTAGTACTCACATTTAGATACCCCTAGTCATTGTCTTGTAAAGTGTCTAATGTTCTTGATTTTCAGGTTGTTTCTTCACAATATTGTCAACACATTTTCTATGAACTGAAATTAGAAGCTTAATTATACCTAATTAAAGAAGAATCTAGCAGTTCTTAATTGCCGTCAGGGATAACAACAGCCCTTATGACAGTGCTTCCATGATGATAGGCTCTGCCTTTCTTTGGACAGATGTTAACGTTCGAGTGTCGAGTCTCACACTCTTGGGAGCTATAGTGTCCACTCATGCGCCTTTGCCAGAAGTCCAGCTGCTTCTGCAACAGCCCTGTTCCTCTGGGCTCAGCAGCAGCAGCTCAGCAACTCCTCACCTCAGCACCCCTGACAGTTGGAAGAAAGTCCCCTCAGGACCCTTTCCGGAGGACGCATCAGTCAGCACACCGAAAGGGTCTTCGGAGCCCTGCTGGCTCATCCGACTTTGCATTTCCACGGTGGTGCTGCCCAAGGAGGATTCCTGCTCAGGAAGCGATGGTGGCTCTGCCCTAGGAAGCACCTATGAGCCATCCCCCATGCGGCTGGAGGCTCTACAGGTAGGAAGCATCGCATCGCGTCATCCTGTGTTCCTCCACTGGAGGGTGACTGAGGAACAGGTGCCTGAAGTAGTCTTGCTGTTTCATGTGGCCTTTGCTTTGTTGTTTTGTTTGGGCAGTCCTTGTAAATTGTTGAGTGCATTCCTTATTATTCTTTTGTTACAGACTATTGTAGTCATGTCAAGTATTGTGTGACAGGTGGATATAATGACTAAGTTTGACTTCTGCAACCTAATTCTCTAGAAAGTCTTTGTTGTCACCTTGTATTTATTTATTGAACCAAAATGTCTGCTCCTTGGAAGGAAGAAAGCACCCCTTGCAGGACATGTTGGTCTGCATATTTAATCCCAACAGTTGGGAGGTAGAGGCAGGCAGATCTTCTGAGTTCAAGGCCAGCCTGGTTTACATAGCAAACCTGGGGCTACCTGGGGCTATATAATAAACACTCATCTGAAAATAAATAAATCAGTAAAAATTTTTAAAAAGAAAACATCTATGTATTCAAATGTAGTCTAAGACATGGTTTCTATATGTCAGGGTTCTTTAAAGGAACAGAACAAGTAGAATATATATATGTAAAGGGGATTTATTATGGGCTGTGGTCCAGCTTGCCCAACAGTGGCTCTCTACCAATTGAAGATCAAAGAATCCACTAGTTGTCAGTCCATGATTCTGAAAGTCCAGGCTGGTCTTCAGTATATGCTGGAATACCAAAGATGTAAACTTTAATGCCAGAGAAGGAATGGACATGCCAGTAAGAGGCGAAGCAAGCAGGCAAAGAGAGCAAGCCTCCTTCTCCCATGTCCTCTATAGGCTGCCAGCAGTGTGGCTCTGATTAAAGGTGGATTTTCCCACCTCAGAAGATTCAGGTTTAGAGTGCTTCTTCCCACTTCAAATGATTTAATTAAGGAAAAAAAAAATCCCTTGTAGGTGTACTCAGGAGCTTGAGTTTTAGTTAATTCCAGATGTAATAAGGTTGACGCCAAGAGTAGCCATCACAGCTCGGTCCCACGGGCCGTTGATCGTCCGAGGACACTGAACGCACTCTTTACGCTTTCGGCCTTGGTTCTTTCAGCTATAAATTCCATAAAACTCACATCAAAGAATTATTCTTGAGTGAGCTATTGCAAATCAATAAAGTGCCATGGAACTGATGCCAGCAGCACCTAGATAATGACCGATTCTCACTTCATCAACGGCAAACTGTAGGTCTGTGTTGGGTGTGAGGGTTGCTGAAATGTTGGGACACTTCTGGATTGTGCAGCCTCACCCTTTCTGAGGAGCTAATCGCCTGTTCTCTGCAGGTTTTGGCTAACCTGGCAAGGGGCTATTTTTCGATGGCTCAGCAGTACTTGATGGAGCTTGCCGAGGTGATCTGCAAGTGCATGGGCGAAGCAACCTCATCCATTCAGCTCCACGGCATGAAGGTAATTTCATTGCAAGAGACGTGTTTTCTTCTGTGGTTTCTCAGATGTCAGGTGAGGAGGGGACACATTCCTCTCCTGGTTCTTACATGCAGGATTAGCTAACAGCATAGGTGTCTGCTATACTTGTTGAAAGAATACCTCTGTCATAGTTTCTGAGAAGAAAACAACCAATTAGGAATTATGCTTCCTAAATTGTGTGCACTCCTTTAATCCCAGCATGAGGGAGGAGAGGCAGGTGGATCTCTAAGTTTGAGGCCAGCCAGGGCTGTGTAATGAGACCCTGTCTCCAAATAAACAAAAAGGAAAGGAAAGAGAAACTACTTTCCCTGTTGATCTGTGATGATCTTCAAACTGAAGGCATGGTATTTGTGGTCTCCATGGAGCTAGCTCTCTGCCCTGACAGCTCATCTCTTGTATCTTGGCAGCTCCTAGAAGAACTGGGTACAGGCCTGATACAGCAGTACAAACCAGACTCCAGCACAGCGCCCGACCAGAGAGTGCCAGTCTACCTGGTGAGTGCCTCAGCCCAGTGTTGTCTCCTTTGTGCTCTATCGTGCTTTTTATTTAGAGGGTCTGTAACAAAGTGGAAAAGGTGATAACATTTCTTCCAGTGTCAAAAACCATGGTGAGCCAGCAAAATGGCGCCGTGGGTAAAGGTGCTTGCTACCCAAGGATACAAACCTTACAACATGACTGTGATCCCTGGAACCCACATAAAGAACCAGCTCCATAGTTTTCCTCTGATGTCCGCATGGGCACCATGACAGGTGTGTCCATATGCCAGACATGTGCACACTAATAAAAATTATAACATTCAGAACAAGTCTGTGATAATTTGAATAGGAATGTCTCCCATAGACTCCTGTGTTTGAATGCTTGGCCCATAGGGAGCGGCACTGTTAGGGTGTTTGGCCTTACTGTAGGGAGTGTGTCGCTAGGGAGGGGATGCGTTATGATCTCCTACGTTCAAGCTATGCCCAGTGTGGCACACCGTCCCTTCTGCTGCCTGCAGATCAAGATACAGAACTCTCAGCCCCTTCTCCAGCACTGTATCTGTCTGCATACCACCATGCTTCCCACCATGATGAATATGCACTAGACTTCTGAAACTGTAAGCCAGCCCCAATTATAAGAGTTGCCTTGGTCATGGTGTCTCTTCACAGCAATAAAACTAAGACAGAAATCTATGAAGGAATAGCATGTGGAATAGCACACCTAAACTTGTTAAATTTTCATTTTTGTAGTAAATTGTCTATTTATTATTACTGGGGTATGACGTGTGTGCTAATGCCCACATGTGGAGGTTAGACGATAATTTGTGGACTTGGCTCTCTATGTCCACTTTTATATGGGTTCCAGATTGAACTCAGGTCACGAGCTTGTACAACAACTCCCTTTCCAAGGCTGCAACTCGGGCTTCCATGGAACCACTTGTAAGGAGATGGCCTGAATTTGGGCATCAGGTAGAACTTGGGTAGGAATCCAGATTTCTCCCTTTCCTGGACACGTGGTTGTGGGCAAGCCTCCTAACTTCTCATAATCCCAGTCCTGCTTCACCTGGAGAGAAGACAGACCTTTACCTGTCATCAGCCATGCAACACAGTGACCCTAGACACATAGCATCTTCAGGACATTTGTCCTCTGTGCAGGCTCTGCTGCTCAGGAATTGGAGTGGCTGGGTCATGCCCCTGGTCTCTCACGAGTCAAGATGCCACCAGGGCTGTAGTAATTGTGGCCTGGCCTGGGGCTGGGAGGCCTTCAGGTGGTTCAGTCATGTACCTAGCAACTTATGCTGGTTGTTGGCAAAAGGCTCACTCACGTTGTCCTGGAGAGCTTCTTGATAGGACTGTTGGGTCTTCTGTCACTTTCACAGTGTCCTATTGGTCACAAAGATCAGCCCTATTCACTGTGGGCTGGGGTTCCACGGAGTGTGAATATTTGGAGGTAAGAGTCACTGGGCCACCCAGGAAGTTGCAGCCATCCAGTTCACACATTCTAGGGAAAGGAGGGTTCAGACTGGGTTTCCAGGAGCTGAGATAGGACATGGACAAAGACAGAGCACAAGTACATAGCAAAACCCAGGACCAAGTCTATGGGAAGAAAACTAGACAAAACAGACCAATTCTGAAATGAATTAGAAATCCCATATAACACATGGGAAGGAAACCTCAGAAGCCTGCCTGAGGGGCTTTGGTGGATGAGATGAGTCATCAAAGTGCTGACAGCAGAGCCTGCCTCTCTGGTTAAGAGTAGCTGCCATGTCCTAGTGCTGGGCACTTGGTACTCAGTGTCGCATCTTACTATAGACTTCACGGGAGATGGTTGAAGAGGAGCCAAAGCCTACACAGGTTAAGTCACTCAGGCAAGGTCACAGACAGGAGGGGACAGGACACAGCTCCAGCTCCCCCTCTGATCCTCTTTACTGGCGTGCACAGCCTCCTGTGCCTCAGTTGGGTCATGTTGAAAAAGCCCAGCAGGATGCTGGCTCATCACGACTCTCTGTGACCCCTGCTGCTGACAAGCATGTTAGAATGTGTTTAAGGCCTCTGTTTTCTTGGTAGAAGTGGGGGTAGTGGTGTAGACTTCATTTAGCTGTGCTGGGGATTTAAAAGAATTGATGTATGACAGTTACATAGAACAATGCCTGCACAGTGATAAAGCCTCTGAGATACAGCTGCTTCTGTTGTTGCTACCATCATCACCTCCATCATCACCACCACTATCATCATCATCACTATTGCTGTCCACTCAATTACACTATAGTGTCCCACTGGATCTTGGTTATTTCAGAAGTTGTTTCCATTACTGTGGAAGACAACCTGTGAAAGTGCTTATAAAAAGCCACTACTTCAGCAAAACTTGTTTCATCTCCAAGGCTGCACCTAGAGGGCATGGCTGCAGCGGGTTCCAGCGTGGCTGTGGTTCCAACTGTGCCTCCCTTCCAGGTGGTGATGTTCTGGACTGCGATGCTGAATGGTCCTTTGCCCCGAGCCCTGCAGAGCTCAGAGCACCCAACTCTCCAGGCGAGCGCCTGTGATGCCTTGTCCTCCATCCTACCAGAGGCCTTCAGCAGTCTGCCGGTAACCAAGCCGTGTGTCCCCACTCTCGGACCATGTCCTGGGTAGCAGGGCTGCAGTGTGATTCTTGGTTCTGAAATCTTTTCAGCCTCATCTCTTTAAAAAGAAACAGTTTCTGTTGACTTTGTGGTGGGGGCAGTGAAGCCTTGCCCCAGGAAAACCTTGCTTTCTGCGCAAAGGTGGGTGAGGGTCCAGGCGTGGGTGTGGTGGCATAGCTCTGAAGACAATTCAGAGACACTTCATGTCCTGAGTTGAAAGTCTTGGGTCCACATCCTAGCCATTCTACTCCAGCTCTTTGACTCCGTGGATTTCTTTAAAGCTTTGTATTATCCACTTAATGGAGGAGTCACATGAGAAGAAACGTTAGTGGAAATACTTGTTATCAGGCCTTGACAATCACTGTGGATGAGGATTTCATGTCTGACTTAGGCTACCACACAAATGTGTGCACACTGCTCCTGTTCTTTTCAGTGTCTTTTGATCTGTTCTTGAAGGATAAAATGACCTTGTTTACATAGTTGGAAGGTACCATGTGAAGAGATGATGTGTGTCTTGCACTAAATCGCTCCTCAGAGACCCATCCCAGGTGTCCGGGCACCCGTCCTTTGCCAGAGCCAGCTGAAGGTCACAGCATGATTGAACGCAGTTGCTTGTGGAATACTTTGGCTCACAGTTGTTCCTTCTCACTTTTCCTTCTGTGAACCTTCTCATTGCAGAATGACAAGCAGATTTTGTGTATAACAATGTTGCTCGGCCTGAACGACAGCAAGAACCATTTAGTGAAAGCTGCCACCTCCAGGGCCCTTGGAGTGTACGTGCTTTTCCCCTGTCTCAGGCAGGTGAGCTGCCCTCCTCCGCTTCCTTAGCGCCTGTACCACTAGTGGATTTGTGGACGTAGAGCTTCCCTGAGTTGAACTGCGAAGGAAGTTAACCTACTATGTAATCTGATTTCCTCAGTTGCTGTCACAGTGTGCAGCACCTCTGCTTTGCTTGTTACTTACGTGACACCCTGTTTAATTAAGAATGATTGACTAAAGGTAAAAGAGGCTTTCCCACATGGACGATTAAGAAGACTCATGTCCATTTGTCTTTCATCCTTACGTGTGACATTCATCTCTAAGAAGGGCTGGTGCATGCAGTGTGTTTGGGAAGTGCTTTCACGGTCAGGTCAGCCCGAGCACTGAAGGCCCAGGCAACGTCACAGGCTCACATTGATTCCACAGATGAATTTTGGCTTCTAAATTACCATAAAGAGCACAGAGAGCTTATAGCTCTCTGTGAAAACGAGTTGTAAAGCTCAGAGGCAGCAGTGTGAACCCCATAAGTAACGTAGCCTGGTTTGTTGCACAGGACATCATATTTGTTGCAGACACAGCAAACGCCATACTGATGTCACTTCAAGATAAGTCCTTAAATGTGCGTGCCAAAGCAGCCTGGTCCCTGGGCAACCTGACAGACACGCTGATTGCCAACATGTAAGTGACTCTCAGCTCGCTCTCTCTGGGTAGCATCTGTTTGAAGTTCCTAAAATATCTTTCATCCCTGCTGTGCAAGGAGAATCCCCCCATATTATGCAGACAGTTTTACTACTTTGTTTTAATGGTCCATTAAAGAGTAAACCCGGTAGGTTCTTACTATATATTAAGAATACATGTATATACATGTATATATATTCAAATATATATATATATTCAAAGTATATATACTCAAAAATACCATGTGCTGTCATAAGCGTATACCCACACTGCAGAAAATATCACAGTACAAATCCGAAACCTCACTCATAATTGCTCTGCTCTTAGGATGCAGTGGTTTGGGGGATTTTGTTTTATTAAAATGTTTTTATGTACAATATATTTTAATCATGTTTTTCCCTAACCAACTCCTCCCAGATACCCCGTCTCCCTACCCGTCCAACTTCATATTTGTGTTCTGTGTGTGTGTGTTTCTGTCTGTCTGTCTCTCTTTTTTTTTTTCCTCTCTCTCAAAACAAAACAAGAACCTGCCCTGGAGTGTAGTTGATATGCCCAGTGACACTCCCATTACAGAAAACAGTTTGCATTTTTTTAAGAAATATGTTCACAGGTCAAAAGAACTGGAACAGTACTAACGGGTGTGCAGTAAAAAGCCTGCCTCCTGCTCACAACAGCCCATGCACACCTCTAGAGGTGGCTGCTGGTACACTTTTTGTCACCTAGTTCTGTGTGAGAGGCAGGTGAGACATAGCACGCAGAGCCATTCTCTGCGCTGGTGTTTAGTGAACACTTGTTACGAAGAGCCCACCAAGGGTGCCTCCTAACCATGCCCTTCCTGAACGGTTGTCTGAGGCCTTGGGCTTGGGGGTGTCTCTATGTAGTGAACACTTCTGGGCCTGAAATGTCCATTTTGAAATATCCCTTGTGGTTACATTCTTAAGTAATCTAACCACTGCTGGGTCGAAATCTAGGTGTGGCGGCACATATCTGCGATCCCAGCACTCAGGAGGCTGAAGCAGAAGGATCACAAATTTGAAATCAGCATAGGTTCCATACCAAGTTCCAGGCCAGTCTAAGGTCTGTAAGAGGTCCTGGCTCAAAAACAAAAGCGAAACAAAGTAAAAAAAAAGATGTGTGAGTTCTTGGTGTGATCTGAAAAGATCCGCCAGGCTGTTTTCCTGAAGTGTTTACCCTCGTATGTTCAGTGACTGTATCTTTGCGCACATTTAAATGATGTTTTCTTTTTACTGCACCTTGTGCCACGGATGGAACAGGGACATGCCAGATCCAAGTTTTCAGGATGAGTTCTCTGGACTCCTGCTCTTGAAAATGTTGCAGTCTGCGATACAAGCCTCCACAGACAAAGACAAGGTACACACAGGATGGCAAGGTGCACGCTTGAGCACGGCTGTACCAGCAGGGCGGTCTGGCTGTCGTCAACCCTCCTGCGTTGACAGGAGCTCAGGGTGGAGCGCTACCCCTCCATGCTCGTACAGTTTGTTCTGCTGCCTCCTTCCCTCATTGTCTGTCATACTGCATGATAGAGTCATGCTTATCCGCTGTTTAAAAAGGAAGAAAAGAGAAATACAGCCCTCAGTGGAATTGACAAGTAGAAAGATCAAGAGCCTGCATGCAGCTGTTCCACAGCGCACTTAAAAAGCGTGGGCGTTAGGTCAGGCGAGCTCGGACTCAGCATCCTCACAGGGTTCGTGCCTCGTTTGTTATCTTGCTTTATGAAATGGGGAGTCTTTTGAAGTGGAGCTTACGCTTTCTGTAACATCTCTGGCAAAATAACCGCAGCCTTTTCTGTTTTCTTCTAGGTCAAAAGCAATGCAGTCCGGGCCCTCGGGAATTTGCTTCATTTTCTTCAACCCTGTCACATAGAGAGGCCTAAGTTCACTGAGATCATCGAGGAGGCCATCCAGGTGCTGATCTCCACCGTTGTAAACGAAGCTGCCATGAAGGTCCGATGGAATGCTTGCTACGCGATGGGAAATGTTTTTAAAAACCCCACTCTTCCTCTCGGTAAGACAGTTTCCTCTCTTTGCCTGTCAAGAGCCTCCTGGGAAGGAATATGCCAGTCTGCAAGAACCACCTGTAGTGGAATGATGAAATAAGTCTTTGTGTGTATGTGTTTGGTGGGGTGTTCTATTGCCATTTAAAAAGTATATTTACAAAGATCCTTTTTATAATCTGAGAAAATACTTCTTACGTCAATCAAACTAAAATGGGATTTTAACTCATTTCTACAGTATCATCTCATTAAATATTTAGGAGAAAAGATGGAAAGGAAATTGGCCAAGTCCACAGAGTTGCCTCTGTTATAGAGGGTACAGGTTCAAATCCCACAGGTTCTGGGTTGAGAAATGGATGTTCAGGGCTTCTGTCTCCATCATACTCTCCTGCATACCATGAGTCTTGCTTAACATGTCATCCTGGGCCAGTACCTTCTTCTGTGTACAGATGCTAGCCACTGGGAATGCTGGCCCTGACCCTACATCTCTGCCTCTGACAGAACTGGAGAGCTAAGGATGTGTCCCCCAGAGGGGTGTGGCAGGGGACACAGGGACCATGTGGGCCAGCAGAGCAGGCACCATGTGAGGAGCAGCTGGCCCAGTGTCCACACCTCCCAGGATGTCCAGGCAGAGCAACCCCAGGGAGAGAGTGGAGGAGTTACCAAGGGGTACAGAGCTATGAGGAGGCATGTAAGAATGAAGCAGGAACGGACTGTGGACAGTGAGAGCTGAGGCCCTTGTAAAGGGCACTAGCGTTCCCAGACTGGGAAGATTCTGTTTTCCTGGGGACAACAAAGAAGGGGACAGACTGAGAGAACAGCTGTTATCCCTGTCATCCCAGAGTGGCTAGCAGCACTTCTGAGGAGGTAGAAAACGTGCTGACTTGGGGGTGGGCATAGAAACGGGAAAAGACAGATGCAGCACCTTATTCTTGTACCTAGAAGTGTTTTTAACCTCTTACTAAATAAAATGCATGAGGTACCGTGGCCAGTCGGTGCCTGGTGCTAGCAGGAGTGGGCTGCTGCCTTCCTTACACAGCCAGGCACTGCCAGGAGCCCTGCCCCCTTAGACAGATAAAATCCTATTCTGGGTAGCAGAGGCTTTGCTCAAGCTTCAGGTTGGTCTGGGGAAATAGGGAAGCCAGGGGTCAGTACTCAGTCCCTGCCCCGGGATCCCACGTGCTAGCTTTTGCCACCCTGATCTTGTGAGGAGTCTTAGTCACTGTTCTGTTGCTGTGAAGAGACACCATGACCAAGGCAACACTTATAAAGAAAAGCATTTAATTGCGGGCTGGCTTACAGTTCCAGAGATTTCAACCATTATCGTCATGGCAGGACCATGGTCTCACACACAGCACTGATCCTCAAGCAGAGAGAGAGAGAGGCTGGGCCTCACATGGGCCTTTGAAACTGCAGAGCCCACCCTGAGTGACTCACTTCCTCCAGCCAGGCCCCACCTCCTAATCCTCCTCAAATAGTGCTAATTCCCTGATGGCTGAGCCTTTAAATATATGAGCCTGTGGGGCCATTCTCACTGAGACCACACAGGGGGTTCTCACGAGGGTAGAGTAAACGTAAAGCACATGCCCTTCTGCTGCCCCTCTTCTCTCTGAGAGTTCGCTTTTCAGTCTCTGATTTCTTCTAGGGACAGCCCCGTGGACCTCCCAGGCCTACAAGGCCCTCACGTCGGTTGTGATGTCGTGCAAGAACTTCAAAGTGCGCATCAGATCTGCCGCAGCCCTTTCCGTTCCAGGCAGGAGAGCGCAGTACGGGTCTCTAGACCAGTTCACTCAGATCTGGAAGGCATTGGTCATTGCCTTGCAGAGGAGTGAAGACACTGCAGACTTTCTGGAATTCAAGTACTGCGCCAGCCTACAGACTCACATCTGCCAGGCGCTGCTGCACCTCCTGAGCCTGGCCAGTGCCTCAGACCTCCCCTGCATCCGAGAAACTCTTAAGCTGAATGGGGATATGATCCGGTCCTATATCCTACAGTTCTTAAAATCAGGAGCAGAGGGAGATGATCCTGGAGCAGCCCACACCCCCCAGGAAAGAGACCAGATGGTCAGAGTGGCCCTGCAGCACATATGCAGTGTGGAGGCACCAGCTGGGGACATGGCCAAAGGGGTCATCGTGGCCTTCTTAGATGACATCCTGACCGTTCATTGCGATTTCTCAGGAGGACAAGTGGCACTCTTCGGACCATCAGATCAGTGACTTTTCCACCCTCCCTTCAGATGTCGTAAATGGGCTTGTGCATTTGACACTTGGAGTTTTACTATGGGGCAGGAGCGTCCTGTGAGCCTTTATTTAGAATGGGCTAGTGGCTATTTAACTCTTCCTCAAAGGGCTCAGCTACTTCGGAGAGTGGTTTCTACCACCCGGACAACCACACTCAGACAACCAGAGGTCATGAAGTGTTTAGTCTCAGAAAGAAAGAAAATAGGTTTATAAATTAGAACCTTCTTAGAATTGTCTTTTTAAAAGTGTCACGCAGTGCCTGCTGCCTCAGCTGCAACAGCTGGCAACGCCTGCAAGAGCACGCTTGACGAGTGTGCACCCCCACTCCGGGCTCCTTCCGCCTCCCCACAGTCCCGAGCCTGGGCCACAGCAGCACCAACTTTTGTCTGAATTTGCAAATGACCTTCAGATAAAAATGGTCCCATACATTAGATATGCTGTTTGACCAACCAGCTTTTAATTTGTATCTTCAAAAAGGGTTATTTGTATAATTTAGATGATTTCAAAGAGAGATTTTAAAATTCTATTTATTAATGCCAAGCATCTGAGTAGTTTCTGAATGACTAATTGTTTACATTTAGATTTTGCACTTTTTTATTTTTTTATTTTTTATTTTTTGGTTTTTCGAGACAGGGTTTCTCTGTGTAGCCTCAGCTATCCTGGACTCACTTTGTGGACTAGGCTGGCTTTGAACTCATAGAGATCTTCCTACCCCTGCCTTCCAGAGTGCTGGGATTACAGGCGTGCACCATGGCACCTGGCTTAGATTTGATGCTTTTGACCATAAACAATTTAAATTATTTCTATCAAAAATGTAGGGTTAGCACCCTGAACGAGTCCAATCTTGTCTGATCTCGGAAGCTAAGCAGGGTTGGTCCTGGTCGGTACTTGATGGGAGAACATCTGGGAGAAATGTAGGGTGATATGAAAAACAATTAAACCATTTTACACTTACATTTGGTGTGGAATAAATTAAAACATGCAGAGATTTGGTTCTAGTGATATTTGTCTAATTATGAGACTTAAGCTAGGCATGGTTGCACATTTCTGTTATCCCAGCACTCTGGAGGCTGAGGGAGAAGAACGGCAAGCTTGAGGCAGCCCAGGCTACATAGCAAGACCCCGTCTCAGAAAACTACAGTACTGCTAGGTATGGTGGCCCACACCGTCAGTCCTGGCACTGAGGAGTCGAAACCAGGAGTTTGTAAGTCCTCCTTTGCTGCGTAGCTCCAGGCAAACCTGAGCTACGTGTGAGAGCCTTTCTCTAACAAATAAACAGAAACGCCCAACAGGGTCCGAGGAGATGACTGAGTGGTAAGAGTGCTTGTGCAAGCCTGAAAGCTGGAATTTGAGTCCCCAGAAACCACCAAAAAGCCAGGTCAGCACTATATTAGCAGAGACGGGATCCCCATAACAAGCTCTGCGTTCGTTTGACAGACCCTGCCTCAGTGAATCTACGGTGGAGCTCAACAGAGGAAGAATCCTGACACAGACTTAAGGGTATATAGACATCTTCAGTTTTTCTCCTCCCCCCCCCCGCCCCCCTTTTTGTCTCTTCTATCATGTGGTTCAGAAACTGCTGTGTGCACAGTGCTTGGGAAATAGCTCTCACACTGACTGCCGTCTTCATGTTCCTTTGGTAGGGGGCTAGCATCTCCCAGGGGCCCATCTGCACAGAGAAGTGTCACATAGAACTCTTGTGTGAACTTGCATTCCATCCGAGGTGATTCTGAAATGGATTGCTTCAGGGGGCTCCAGGGGTCCAGCTGAGCCTTCCCTGACCCTGCACGGCTCTTCCACACCCTCGGGACTTCTCAGTGCACTCTCAGCAATGGCTTCTTGAACACACTTGCGTAAGAGGGAGGATGCGACATTCTCTGCTTCTTCCGAGCTTTCACCTGTTTATCTCTTGGTGAAAATATTTGCATAACAGGATCAGATGGGTTTATTTGATGATCCACTCCTGTCCTTTGCTTATCTTGAATAAAATTTCACATTCCTTCATAACTTTTGGTTTCTGGGTCTCTGGTATGGATGTCAATGTTCACCTAAAGGAGAAATGTAGACACACCTCTAGATAGTCCTGGTGTCTGGGTCCCCACTTCTGTCTTTGGGGGACAGATTCTCACTGAGGCATCCCAGGCCTGTAGCACAAGGAAATGCTTTTCTCAGGCCGCCTGAGAAAAGCCAGCCTCAGGCAGCCAGCACGGCACACACAGACTACATCAGTAGATCTGCAGAGACGTGATGGATTCAGAATCCTAATCCATGGCACTGAAGTCCAGACTCCACCGTAGCTCAGTGACCTACCCTACGTGAGGCGCTGGACTTAATCCCAGATACTGCTACTGCCGACTAACATTGTACAAGAATTCATGGCCAATGTGATTAAAACAAAAATAACATTTTAAAACATTTTTTAAAAAGATTCTAAATGATCATTTCTTGTATAAAGCCAGTCTGAGATACAAGATGTGCAGAAAACCCAGAAAATGAACTCAGAAGAATAAACAGACTATAAGGCAGCTGGCTAAAAAGTAAATATGCCACAATCAGTAGCCTTCCTGTATATCAGCAATAATCAATTTGGTTTTTTATGTTGACATTCAGAGTGGCAACATGAGTACTAGAATACCCAGGAAACAGTACAACGAAAGTCCCTGCACATATTTTATGATAGAAATAAGAATACTACTGAAGGTCGTAAGAGAAGACAGAGAAAATCATGTTCCTAGGCTGAATAACTCAATAGTGTAAAAATCTATGAAATTATATTTTTATCAGAATCAAAGTTAGACTTTGTGTATGTGTGTGTGCTAGTTGTTTGTGTGTCTGTGGGTGTGTGCCTTTAGAATTTGTTAAGAGAAAAGCATCTGGTACTCTTCTCTCGCTTGCTACATTATTTCTTTGAGACTGAGTCTCTTGCTGAACCCTGAACTAGGCTGGCTGCCAACAAGCCCCAATGATCTGTCCTCCTTCTCCACCCCTCACAGTTCATGCCCAAGCTTTTTATGTGGGTTCTGGGGATCAGAACTCATGGCCTCAAGATTACATAAGTTTTCTTACTCACCTCCCCAACCACACAAATCAGATATTTTTTTCCACTTGACTTTTTTTTTTTTGACCGTAGTATACCTGTGTACAATATGTGCAGTACCTGCAGAGGCCAGAAGAGAGCGTTAGATTTCCCCCTAAAACGGAAGTTACAAGAGGTTATAAACTGCCTAAGAATAAACGGGCTAAGAATTCAACCTGGTTCCTCTTCAAGAGCAGCAAGTGCTTTTAACCACTGAGCAATATATATATATATATTGCAAAATTAAAACCATTCAAAATTAATCACTGGTACCCAACGGAGGGAGTCTAACTTATACTTAATTATACTACATGTTTTATCCTAGTGTATTTAAAACTTGTAGACAACCTCATTATAGGAAAGGATATAACTTTTACATATTTTTATTACAATTTTCAACTCTTTTTTTTT
Organism: Pachyuromys duprasi; assembly: GCA_028658305.1. Lineage (NCBI taxonomy): Eukaryota > Metazoa > Chordata > Mammalia > Rodentia > Muridae > Pachyuromys > Pachyuromys duprasi. The sequence continues at coordinate 34,616,042 of CM053746.1, read as the reverse complement.
TTTTTTTTTTTTTTTGAGACAAGGTTTCTCTGTGCAGCCCTAGCTGTCCTGGAACTTACTCTGTAGACCAGGCTGCCCTTGAACTCAGAGACTCACCTGCCTCTGCCTCACTTGTGCTGGGATTAAAGGCGTGTGCCACTGCCTGACCCATTTAGCAAAATTTTTAAAAATTAAAATAGCAATGTCTTGGATAGACACACGGCACAGATGAACTGCTGCAGTTTGGTTTAATGGCCAGCAGGCGGGGACAGAGAACACAAAGTCTTTTAGGCTGTGGGGTTGGGGTGGAATAAGGTAGCAGTAGGTATCAGGTTGCTCTCACAAAAACAATCGCTGGGGTGCAGCTTTACCCTGAAATCACCTGGGATAACTTTAATGACTATGACAGTCACAGATTCTGAGTTGAGTGGTCTGAACTATACATGACCTTGCCTTTGGGAGCTTTTTGTTGGTTGTATTATTATCTACTTAAAGCAAAGTCTAAGACTTCGGACACAGGTGGGTTAGTGTGGTGCAGAATTTTCTGGAGAGTTTATGAAACTGGCTGTTGTTGTCTTTGTTCCCCCAAATCAGCATATTCTATGATAACAATACAGTAAGTGTGAGTTAAAAATATAATCAGGCTGGGTGTGTGTCTCATGCCAACCCTAATTCAGGGGGCAGGGGCAGGTAGAGCTCTGAATTCAAGGCCAGTCTGTTCTACATAACAAGTTCCAGGCCAGCCAAGGGTCCATAGTGAGACCCTGTGGATGGATAGATAGATACATAGATAGATAGATAGATAGATAGATAGATAGATAGATAGATAATAGATAGATAGATAGAAGCTTCATAAACAAAAAATTAAAGAGAAAAAGCAATATAGTAAGTACTAATGTCATTCTCACATGAGATTCCAATATAGAACAGTAACTATGGGAGTCATATGTCTAAGTTTTTCTCTGTGGCACCAAGGACAGAAGCCAGGTTCTCACATATGCTGGAAAATCTACCACTGAGCTGCCTTCTCTGCCCCCGACAGCATCATATGGGAGATTTTTAATAAAGAGAATATTAACCAGCAGCTTTATTTTCCCCCTGGAGACAGCGATGTTAGCAGCCTGGCCCCCCTGAGCCCCCTTGTGACACCCAGGTATTTTCCTCTCCAAGCCAGAGTTTCCCTGCGGTGCCAAGGAGTTCACAAAGTCTTGTTCATCAGCCTGTGGTGGAGTGTTAGGAGAAGGCCGAACAGCTCAGCCCAGCATATCCCCAGTCTTCATGGGCTCCACTCCCCAAGGCTTGCCTTCACTTCCTCGTACAAAAGTGCATACATTTTTTTAATATATTACAGCCACTGTAAGTTAATTTTGAAATAACGTCTGTTGCCTTCCACATTCCAAAAGTAATGAATCTTTGTTGTGGAAAAGAGAAAATCAGAAGGATGTGGGTAAAATGAGGCTACCACACGGAGGCCATCTCTGCAATCATTTGGATGTTTTGTTACAGGTTGTTTTGAGGCTCTGTGCATGTATGTGAGTCTACATTATACATGCAGACTCATAGTTCAAACCTGTATGCACGTAATCCTGTATGCACTGTGGGTAAATTAGGCTCCAGAATTGGGATTTCACTAAATATTATTTACAGTGGCTCTTTTGCTTACCAGGTGGTGAGCATTGGTGATTCCTCTAAAACATGACTTTAATGACTAGATCGCAGTTCACTACTCTGATACACAGTAATTTAACCAGCTTCCTACTGTGCGATGTTGTATTCTAGCCTCAGAATGATTTACATAGAATTTCTGGCTTGCTGGGGTTTTATGGGGAGAGTTTTTGATAGTGTTTGGTTTGTTTGTTTGTTTTTTTTAACAATTATTTTAAAACATTTATTTGCCTGTTTGTTTTATCTGTGTATGTATGTGCCTGCTTGTGTGTGCACATACACATGTGTGTAGATACCAGAGGAGGCTAGAAGAGGGTGTTGGATCCCCTGAAACTGAAATTATAGGCATTGGCAGCTATGGGATGTGAGTACTGGGAACCAAACCCCAGTCCTCGGCAGGAACAGCAAGTGCTCTTAACTACCGAGCCACCTCCCTAGGCCCTGCTTTGTTGTTATTTCTTTTTTGTTTTATTTCTTTTGTTTTGGATTTTGTTTGTTTGTTGGGGATGTTGTTTTTTTTGTTTTGAGGCGGGCTTATGCACAGGCTAGAGTTACAATCAGTACCTTCCTACCTCAGCTTCCCCCATGCTGGGCTCAGGGACTCTACACCCAGCTACATAGTTCTTCAGTGAGCATTTTCATCTTCCAGCACGTGATCTGAGGTAGAAACATAACAGAGCTGCTAAGCACTTCACTGGTCATCCCTGGACCGCTGTCTAGTATCCAAGCCCTCCTACAGCCTCCGGGATGCCCCTGGTTTCCAAGTTAAATCCTTACCTTCCCGGAGCCTTTTCCACTTGGGACCATCTGCTGTAGCTGTCACTGAATGTTCAGTACTGGCTTGCAAATTCATACCTCCCAACGAGGGGAAGACTTATTCTCTTCAATAGCCCAAGAACTTCTTTACCACCCTGCTGTGTTCATCTGCCTGCTCATCTGTTGTTTCCCTGCTGGACATATGTCACTTCATGTCTTGTTGGCCTTTCTTGCCTGGCCAGTCCAGCCAGGCACTCTTCAGGCTGTGGCAAGAGTCTGTTGAGTGAATTGGAAGGGTCTCAAACATCCCCTTGTATGGATGAGCACCGAGGCCTCAGAGGGAAAATGGCAGCCCCCATGACAAATTCACCAGGGGGACAGCGGGAAAGGAATTCAGGTCTTGGAGGTTTCTTTATCTCTTACTGTCTCCTACACAGGTCTGCTACCACAAATAGATGAAACCCAGATGTGGGGGAATTCAACATAAAAAGAACACTATTTCCAAGCTTGTTTTTTTTTTTTTCTTCCACATTTGACTTACCAAACATGGCTTTTCCTGTCACTCAGGACCTGAGATAAAACTGTCGTAAAGGTTAGTGCTGAGATAAAACCCGTGATGCTGCCTCAGCCTCCTGTGTCATCCACCGTCCGCGCCTACCTGCCTCCCTTCAGTGGAGGAGTCTCACACACACCTATCACAGGCATCCATCACACACATCACCACACACTTCCACGACACACACACACATTTTATTTTATGTGTATGGGTGTTTTGCCTGTTTGTACGACTGTACCACATGTGTGCGGTTACAGATGGTTGGAAGTAGCCATGCGGGTGTTAGGAATTGAACCCAGGCCCTCTGGGAGAGCAGCCAGTGCTCTTAACTGCCGAGCCGTCTCTCCTTTGGCAAGAGAAGGGCATCACCTTTCCAAGCCCAGAGACTGGTGGCGGACTAAGGGACAGGGAGTCTTCCACTCCACAATGGCCCTCTGCATGTGGATGTGTGGCCTGCATCTCCAGGTGCAGGCTTTACCTTGAACTTCAAGAACTGTCCTACCTGCCCCTGCAACACTTGCTTGGCACTTGTGCTTGTGGCTAGAGAAGTGACACACGTCTGGGCCCGGGGAAATGCAGCTAGGTGCCCCGTGGGTGAAAATAAATGGGACTCAGTCAAGGGAGCGCCTGCCCCACCCTGGTATTATCACTGGGCACGGGGCAGCTGGCAAGATTACCTTGCTGGCCCCTCGTCCACCTAAGCAATAGATGCTCAGTCTCCTTCATCCCTTCATTTGTCAACCCCCATCCTTCCACTTCCCCCCACCTCTCCCCTGCCCCCTCGCTGCAAGAGTAACCTACCTACGCAGGTGCAGGTTTTTGCAAATTCAGGTGAATGCTAAAGCCGGTTCAAGCCGAGAGGCACTCCCAGATGAGGAAAATGAGGGCTGGGACAGAGGCCAGCACTGGACCAAAGAGGGGAGCCAGCCAGGCAGTTCTTCCTGGCTGAAGGGGGGAGGATCACACCTGAGGAGGGAGTGGCCTACCCCAAGGCAGGGAGGTTTAGCCAAGCAGATGGGTGAGTGTGTGGTGAGGGAGTAGAGGTCATGGGCAGTGTCAGGGGAAGCTTACTGGACTTGCAGGTAGGTACCTGGGATAGATTTGCTTTAGAAGCCTCAGCTAGCAGGTAGAGCATGGATGGAAGGGAGGAGGTAAGGGTTCTCACGGCAGGCTGCACTCTGTCACTCTGAAGCAGGAGGAAGAGGAAGCTTCAGCACCCAGTCCCGCCTGAAGGAAGTTGCTGTTATCTGCCGCAGGTGTGGCCTGGGCGCTGCCTCCCTTCCTTGTGACTGATGTTTTGGCCAAGGAGGGATCCCCTTGGAGGCACAGGAGCCTCTCAGGCGTTGAGTGCAGAGAAGGTTGGGCAGAGCCAAAGGCAGCATGAACTGAAGAAGCCCAGCCTCTGTCTGGATGTGCACCCGTAAAGCCAAGAGGAAAGTTCGGCTGGCAGTGCCCTCCAAAGTGTCCACACAGTCACCACGTGACTCGGAAACTCCAAGTGACACCCCAACAAATGATGTGAACAAGTACAGTGTTGCCCAGAACAGCATCATCCTAGAAACATCTGATGACTGGCGAATGACATGTTGCTGTAAAAGGGATGAAACATTAGTATACTCCACATGGCGGGTGAGCCTTGAAATGCTATGCTAAGTCAGAAACCAGTCACGTCTATCGCAGGTTTTCATTTACATGAGATGTCCAGAATTGACAAACCCCACAGTCGGAAACAGATAACCAGTTGCCTGAGCTTAGGGGGAAACAGGTGTTGGGGATGATAAGGGAAAGTACCTGAACTGGGTTCCCAGGACCCATGTCCAGTGGCTCACTGCACCTGTCACTTAAGCTTCAAGGGATCCAGTGCCCTCTTCTGGACTATGAGGGCAACTGTACTCACATGACACTTAAGTGTCAGACAAGCATGATTTCAAAAAAGCCAGAGGAGCAGGTTTGGATGGTACAGTTTGATTTTCATTCATTCATTTATCCATCCATTCATCCATTCATCCAGCCATTCATTTATTCACTGGAGAAGACACCAGAAGAATTTAGCAAATATATTGTGAGAACCAGGCAGGAGAAAATATCAAATATTAGGAAACAAGACAAAAAAAAAATCTTCCAGCCAGGCATGGTGGTGCACATCTGTAATCCCAGCACTCAGGGAGGCAGAGGCAGACAGATCTCTGTGAGTTCAAGGCCAGCCTGGCCTACAAAGTGAGACCAGGACAGCCAAGGCTGCACAGAGAAACCCTGTCTCAAAAACAAACAAACAACAACAACAAAAACAAAAAAAAAAAACCAACAAAACAGTAGACTAACATAATCTGTGAGCCGGGATTTGGGGGATCAGAGCCATGAAAAGGCAGAGATGAAGGGAGGGTGGAAAGTTCTGGGTATATTGTAGCTTGGCATGAGGTGGAGGGATGTTCTCTCTGGGAAGACATCCACTGAGCAGAGGATGATCCTCCGGGCAGGAGGTAAGGTTAGGAGTGATCTCTGAGGAGCTTGTACAGGCAGATGGCAAAAAGGGCACATGGGGCAGATTAGAGGGACAGCAGGCAGCAAAGTGGAACAGCAGGTGGGGACAGGAAGAGGGTGAGCATGACAACTTGGGTGTGGGACGCTACTGGCCTTGGCCCCCTACCGTGAAGAGGAAGAACAGGGAAACCATGGAAGGCTGTGAGCAGAGCTTTGCCATGACCGGACCCCTCCCAATGAAGGTCCCCTCTCAGCCAAGGTTTTCAGCCATGGCCCTGATTCCTGGGGCAGGTTGGCTCCTTGGGATGCATTGTGGGATGCCTGTCAACATCTCAGACCTCGTCATTACCAGACGCCAGTAAGAGTCCCTCCCTTTAGCTGTGACAACCCAAAGTATCTCACACCTTGCCAAATGTCCCCTGGAGGACCATTACTTTAGATTGTAAGGGGCACGGGCCCCAGGAGCTCTGGTTCTCAAAGGCTGGATTTGAGGTGGCCCACAAGACCTGTAGGACAAGATGTCTCTCGGGCAGTGAGACAATTAGAGTTCAGCAACTTTCAAGCCCTGGAATGATTGTTACAGAAAAAAAAAAAAAGTGGGTTGGTGGGTGAGGAGCAACACTCAAAGGCTTGGTTGTGCTTCATTCCTTGAACAAAGATTGTGTGTAAAGCGCTGGAGAAGGTGTCAGAAGAATCACTTGAGCTTTCTCCCCATCCCGATCCCCAAACCTAGGAAAGCGAGGGTAAAGGAAAGGGAGTGGTAGGGGGCTGGAGAAAAAGGAGAGTGAGTCCCAGTTGTCTGGGAGCGAAGGTCATCGATTATTGGAGCATTTCGTGACTGTCTTCTATAGGGGAGGCCAATATTATCCTTCCTGTTCCATGACTCACAGATTAGGAAACATTCTCAAATGCCTCAGTATGCCTTCGAAGGTCAGAGGACAATGTACAGGAGATGGCTTTCTGCTTCCCAAGGATCAAACATCAGGCTTTGCACTGCTTGCTGACAAGTCTTTTCCAAGCAACTCTCTCACACTGTCTCTCTGTCTCTCTCTCTCTCTGTGTCTCTGTCTCCCCTATCCCCCCATGCCTAATTCCAATCCTGTGTAGTAGTACTCTCTGTAACACTGGGCAGGGAGGCTGCTTGGGCATGGATAGGCTACTATCAGTGCAGGAAGTGCACCCCTGACACATGCAGGGTAGACATAAGCTGGTGTGAGCTCTTCTTGAACTTTTTTCCTAGACAGGAGGCTTTCCCAAACCTTGCCTCGCCCAGCCGACACAGAACCATCTTGGGCCATGACAGGTGCATTTCCAGAAGTCTCTTTTGACCCCTTTACACAAAGGGAAAATTTTCCCAGAATGTGGCTGATGGCCTATGTGCTTTCCAAGCTATAACAGGAGACATGCTAGGACTTCTGAGAACTGTTGGTTCTGTTTTGTTTTGCACCAGCAGGAGATGTTGAAGGTGACGGACTGGCTAAGGCCGCTGAGTCGGAGCCGTTCTCAGCACCAGCCCAACATATACACAGAATGGTTCCTGCCACGACCTTCCGGTCTGAGGAACCTCAGGTCCCATCCTTCTGAGAAAAGCATGCATCTCAATGCTTGTATATTCAAGAAGACTTTTAAACTATTCTAAATGGGAAAAGGAAAATATTTCTGGCCACCAATTAGAAGTAGCCACAAAAGCTAACTCAATAACACAAAGTAATATTGTACAATTGTAGAGTGGTAAGGCTTCTGCACAGATGCCCTCCCCCCAGCTTCTAGTAAATAGTAGGGGCAGGAGGCAGTGTTGGTGGACAGGATGAGACCAATTAGCAAGGATGTAAGAGTCTTAAAAATGGTTCATCCCAGCAACAAACGCCTAAGGGCTTCAGAAAGACAGCATCAGCTCCTCACTGGAAATTCAGGATTATTTTTTTAATGATTAGCTCACTTGCCGCCCCACACACCTGAGTTTTGGCATCCTAGAGCTCACCATACATTATTCCTAGCACCTGCGGGTTTCACAGTCTAAGGCTCGCTTGCCCACCTGGTTTCAAACTCAAGGACAGGTGTTTCTGCCGTCAGCACCTTTCCATTCCTCTTGCAGTCCCAAAGGGCCCCCTTGTCTAGGAACTTGTGTTCGCCTGCAATCATCTTTAGTGTCTTCACCATTTATTTACATTTCGAGCTCTGTAAACCCATAAAGTTGTCAGTGCCATGTGCAGTCATGAGTCTGGAATAGACCTGGCAAGTTAAGGAGGAGAAAAGGAGGCCACCAGTGCTGGAAAATAGTGGAAGCCAGTTCAAAGTGGTGGGCCAGCAAGATGGCTCAGCAGGTAAGGGTGCTTGTAGTCAAGAGTGATGACCTGAGTTCAATCCCCAGGACCCACACTGGGGACAAACAGAATGTGTGCAAGTTGCTCTTTGATGTCCACACTCATGCCAGAGCATGCCCCCCCACACACATAGTTTACACAAGTAAATTGTTAAAAGGAGTTGAGAAACTGGAGATGCTCACTGCTTAAGAGCACTTACTGGTGTTGCAGAGGACCCAGATTTGGTTTCTAGCACAGTGCATGGCACCCCATAACCATCTTTAACTCCAGTTCTAGAGGATCTAGTGTTCTCTTCTGACATCTGTCAACTCTTGCACACCTGTGGTGTCCCTTCTCAGGCACAGGCTCAAATACAAATGAAGTAAAATATTTGTTTTAAGTTGAGTGAATTTGCATCCACCCAGTATAAAGATGAGGAAACTGAGGACCGAAAGAGAAGATAAGTGACCCAGGGTGGGTTAGAAGCCTTGTCCGACTTCCGGCCTGATGTCATCTTCCCCCTCAGCCCTTTTCACACTTTTCTAGCTGCAAAATCAAAAGCTGCGATCTGAGACATGCACAGCCAATTCCAGCTACCCTGTGGGTGTTTCTCTTCGGGTTCCTTACACGTCAGCGATGTATCCGCTTGGCTTTGGGGACCCCAGGAAGAATCTCAGACACACGGACTTCAGCAGAGGGAGGGATCCTCACAGATCATCTCTCTCTGCTTGTGTTCCAGCCTATTCATCCTTCAGAGAGGACGGAGGACCAAGGGGAAACACACTAGCCTCTCCCCTGGCCCGGAAGCAGCCATGCAAGGATTGGAATGCAAGACTGGTGCTCATTTAAAAAGAAAATAGGTTGGCAAGATGTTTTGGTGGGTAAAGGCACTTGCTGCCCAGCCTGATGACCCAGTAGAAGGAGAGAATGACTCCTGCTAATTGTCCTCTGACCTCCACAGGGCATGAGGGTCTCTCTCTCTTTCTCTCCTCCCTCTGTCCATATATGTAATTTCTAAAAATAAAAAGGATAAAGTTTACTTTTAAATATCATAACCAACTTACTCCCTTCCCTCCTTCTTGTATGTGATGTTTGACACATACCGAGGTCAAATCACATCTTTCACATGTCCGTTCTCGACTCCCTTGTGAACCCTCAGCCCTCTACCCCTTACTGTACCACAGTGCACGATCCTGGTTAAACCTTACTCCTCACATACACCTCAGCCAGGGTGCTGAACAAGGTCTGTGCTGGCTGCTCTCCCTCTAAATTCACCCTGGTCCTTAGTGTGAGCACACCAAACATCCCTAGGCAGCTCACACTGCCATCTCCCACCCAGTGTCATTAAGTGAATAAATCGTCTTATATTTAGGCTCCTATCCATGTAGTGCTCTGCTTGCCTAAGTTTTGGGGAAGGTGCAGGTGTAAGGCCAATGAAAACCTGGAAGAGTCAGCTCTCTCCCTCCACCATTTAGAGAGCAGGAATTGAACTCGGGTTGTCAGGCGTGGCAGCAATTTCCTTCACCGCGCTGCCCCTGTTTGCCTTTTTTTTTTTTTTTTTTTTTTTTGAGATGGGGTTTCTCTGTGTAACAGCTCTGAATGTCCTGGAACTCAATTTATAGACTAGGCTGGCCTTGAACCCACAGAAGTCCATTTGCCTCTGCTGAGATTAAAGGCGTGCACCACCATTGCCCATTTTGGTTTTATTTTATTTACTTTATGTGTATGGGCCTTTTGCCTGCATACCTGCTGGTGGCCTCAGAGGCCAGAAGAGGGCGTCGGACCTCCTGGAACTGGAGTTACAGACCACTGTGAGCCACCATGTAGGTGCTGGGAATCGAACCTCGGTCTGCTAGAATAGCAACCAGTGCTCTTAACCACTGAGCCACCTCTCCAGCACCCTTGACCAATTTTTAACATGTCACAAAATAAGTTTTGAAGCCAAATTATAGTGGTCTCTACTTGGCCCCCCGGGGTGGCTTCAGGCCTGTTCTGTGGTTTTAAAAGGCCCCCACGAACTCATCATTTGCATAAGAAAGCTGTCTCTGTGACATTGCTGAGCTGCCACTTAACCTGTTGAGCCAGCACTCAATACAAGAGCCCAGCGATCTTCCTTCCCCCGGAAGGAGCGCCTGGCACGTGTCTAGGGGTCAGAGAGAAGCCCAGGAACCAAGGCTCTGGTTATACAGCCTTTTTATAGCGTCTGAAGCATGAGTAAATAGCCGACTTCCTATTTGGAGAAGAGATGTGTTTGTTCCGAAGGCTGCCCTAAGTCCTCACCCTCTAGATGGTGGAAAGTACACCTCTGCTCTCCTGCTGGGGTTTTGAAATAGCCAGGGCCATTTGCAACCTTTAACCACGGAAGATGACTTCAGGCGAGGCTGTGATTCACGCCACACTGCTCTGCCAGCCTCTGCCCCCATCACTTACTCAGAATCTGCCCTCCTTTCCTCTCATGGTGGGTCCCATGCTGGGGACATGCATTCCTTACTTTTCGCTGATGTCAGCAGTGTAATGATTAAGGAGAAACGCTCTGCCCCGTTCCACAGCTCACTTCTCCCTACAGAGCACCACTAGGAACCCAAGCGCCCAGCGCCTGCCAGCATTTTCCAACAGCTGGAGTGTGAAGGAGTGAAACAGCAGACAGCAAGCCCTTCTGATTTGAATCATAACATGCTATTACTGCCATGTCATTCCGAACACCTACTGGCTCCTCCTCCCTAGACTGTGCCTCCCCTTGGAAAAGCCCAGATGAGGTATCTCACTGCCAGGTAGCTGTGAACTTGAAGATACAAGTGAAGCAGAAGTACACGCACGGCGTGGCTCATCGAGTAAGGACGCTTGCTTCCAGACTCTAGGACCTGAGTTGGATCCTCAGGACCCACATGGTGGAAGGCAAGAACTGACCCTCCCCCCTCCAAGTTGTCTGCTGACCTTCAATGTGCTGTGTGCATGGATTCTTTCTGTGTGTGAATCATGATCCAAAAGAAAACATCCAATAAGGCAGAATCAAGGCCACGTTCTAAGTAGGGCAGGATTTAGGTTCGGGCAAGCAAGAAAGCTATGACCACTGAAGTCACAACTTTCCAGAGAACACCAAGAGAGTGAAGAATGATTGTCAATTGTTATTTCAGGGGGAAAACGAAACAAAACGGAACAGAACGATAAGAGCAAAGACCCCCCCCCCCCCCGATCCCTATACCCCTGCCCTTCCATTCTCCATTCCTCCAAGAGATTGAAAAAAAGAAAAGCCCAGGAAATTCCAGGCCGGAATGCCTTCTCAGATAAGACAGGCATCGAAGACAGCCATGCTTTAAAAGTAAGCATTTCGATCTTCATGCAAACAGAGAGTTAATCTGGGGACAGCTAAGCACAATTGCACAGATGAATTCATTGTGCGGAATGGTCACTGAGCGCAGAGAATGCCGGGGCTGTCCAGAGTCCATGCTCCGTAGGGGTCATATCTGTTACCTGCTGAGTGAGGCGCGTGGAAGTGTCTGTGTGCAGTCAGCCTCGACGGTTCTTTCTAAATCCATTTCTCAGTTGCTCACCTGGTGGTTTCAGGAAATGCAAATCAGGTATCCAGGGTGGTATTTGAAGATGTGTGTTAAACTGAAAATGCAAATCTAACTCTTCGGCCCTTACTCCTGGTAAGGTTTTCTTCCGGCTGTGCTGTGTTTCTGTCATCCTTTGTGTGTCCCCCGCACCCCTCCCCCCCCCAAGCCAGATTTTGTTTCTGCAGAGAAGCAATCCCAGGCAGGGCACACAGGACAGCCATGGTGGCAGAAGGTATTGACTTCAGGTCTGTCTCACACTCTCCTGGACCTTGAGGTCCTCTTTCCTTCACTCTGGGCCTCCACATTGGTAAACTGAGAAGGAACACGTGGATGACATGGGCCAGCCAGCTTTCCAGTCCAGAAGGCCTGCCTCTGCATCTGCGGAGTTTGACTTTAAACCAACGGGAGGTGCTTTTACAGTGTAGAATGCTTGTGATTCTGCAGTCAATCCACCAACTTCAGGCTCAGGGCCACGGTTAGAAAGAAGTCATTGTTTTACGTACTTTATTCCAATCAAAAGAAGATTCTATGCCTGGCAGAGGGGCAGACACACCTTTAATCCCAGCATGAGGGAAGCAAAGGCACATGGAGTTCAAGGCCAGTCTAGTCTACAAAGCAAGTTCCAGGGCATCTAGGATGCATACCAAAACCCTGCCCTAAAACAAACAAAGAAAATACAAAACAGACATTAAGAAAGATTCTAAGCATAGCTGGGGATGTGTGGAGCTTGTAATCACAAAGGACCTGGATTATCAAAAAGATTGTCAGTGTTTATACTCTATTTTTGTACAAGATGGGTCCTTAGCAGGCATTTGGGCCCTGAGAAGTTAAGCAACTTGCCGAACCAAGCCCATGATGTAAGTCTCCTCCCTCCTAGGTGGGAATGCTCCTACCTGCGCCCTTCGGTGTTAGATCTCTGCTCATGAAACCAGACTGGAAATAGTGTGTGCTGGGCTCTAGGGCTCCCCGGTGAAACGAGCCTCGCCTCTTCTATCAGACAGCATTACTGAAGAAATGTTAGTGGTCTTCACCTGAAGTTGTCCTTCCTGGGACATACAGTAACCAAGAGACAAGTGAGGGAAGAGGACCTGGCTACAAAGGACAGTGTCATTGCCTGACAGGAAGCAGCCTCAGAGAAGAGTCTGTGCTAACCAGGCGGCTGCTCTATGCGGAGCTGGGGATTGAACCCAGGGCCCTGGGTTCTACCACCAAGCCACTCCCTCAGTCCACGAACTGAGCTCAAAACACGACTCGGAAAGGGTCCTGGCTCACCAGTGGAGCACAGGCCTGCGGAAACAGGATATACGCTGGCCTGGGTGCTGTCCTACAATGCTCCTGGACCTCACGGCTTTAGGAAAAGGGCTCCCAGGTCCAGCATTGTCAAATACTGAAGCCCCCTGGGCACCTGTCTCCCTGACCCACATTTCTGTTCAAATGCACATCGGTCCTCTGGGGAGTGAGAAGCAGAAGCTGAGTCTAAAAGACATTGGCCTGGCCCCAAAGAGATGGCTCAGAACCAGGAGAGGCTGGCTGACTTTAGACAGGGCATGCATCCTGTCTGCTCCCCTGTGAGAGATGGAAAGTAACGCTTTAAAAAGCACCCGTGAGCGGATTGCTGTATGCAGCTCCTCTGTCTCTCTCCCTAACAGGGTCTCTCTGGAGAGAGGCCACTGTTCACCAAGCAGCCGTAGGCGCCAGGTGCTAGTTCGTCACTGAAGATGCTTCTCCAGGTGTCCGATACAGAAATGAACAGTACCCAAGGGCGGGGTGTCATCTCGACTCCCCCAACCCTCCAACACCCCAGTTATCAGTTATTCCAGTCCCTTGGGAAATGGTGATGGAGGCAGTGTCTAAACTCGCAGATGCTCTTATGTCTGAGAGTAGCCTCTGTCTTCCTCTCCCTCCCTCCCAGTGACCACTCTGTCCCCGATGCCACACTCTCATGATGGGCACCACGGCCCCTTGATGAAGAAGCCACCAGCACCAGGTTCAGGTACAGAGGCAAGCACCTGCACCAACCTAAGCCAAACCCTTTCTCTCTGAGCCACAGTTTCTCTCATCCACAGTTAGATGGGTCTGGAAGAAGTGTCTCTTGAGGGCCATTCTAGCGAAACCTCGGATATGGTGACCATATGAAGAGTGTAAATTCTCTCCAGAAAACATTTCCCTTTTCTAGCTCTCCTAAACAGCAATACGCCTCTGGTTTTTTGTTTTGTTTTGTTTTTGTACTATGTTTAGGGTTATTTTTACAAAATATGGCTTTACGGGGTCTTTCTTTCCTCACTCTACACCTACCACAGAGACCAAATTGATCCCCAGTGCCAGTGACCAAAGGCATCTCTCTTCCTCATCTGAACTCAATTTCTGCTTTGAACCTTATGCCAAGTCTAAAGGCTTATCAGCTAGCATGTGTATGAATTACCATATGAAAGAACTTAATTGGACCCTATTTAAAAGAATCGCCGTTTCAATTTAGTTAGGAAAAACAACTAGTTCTTCAGAAAAAAAAATACACGTAATTGTCTCTCTAAATAGCCAAACCAATTTATGCCCACAGAAGATGTAAATATGTCCTTGTAAGATAAAGGAACTCTCCAGCAGTGGGGAAGGGCCAGGAGGCATCAGGAGAGCCCACACGTCAGCTGTACCCATTGTTCCCCACACAGGGGGGGTCTGGCTGAGGGGAATGGGCTGGAGAGCCTGAGTAGGGACTGGAATCCGTTGGCTGAGGCCTGTGTCTAGTTTTGTCCGCTCAGATAGAAGAGGGATTCAGCAGGGGCCCTAGTGTGCTTTATAGCTTTCTTATATACATGCTGTTTCCCAAAGGCTTGAAGCAGAGCAAAGGCTAAGGTGGGGTGTGTACCAGGAGATGCTGTTTTAAAAATGGTCTTGGTTGCCTTGAGGGACCCTCTCGCCCCCAAATAGATGCCAGCAGGGCTCCCTCTCACTCAAGGCTCAGCCTGGGGCATCCCTGGCCCAGCCTGACCTGGGGCCCTCATTAAAGATTCAAGCCTGACTTAAAAATCCCCCCCCCCAAACCCAGCAGGTGAGGTTCATGCCTTTAATGCCAGCACTCAGAAGGCAGACAGAGGCAGGCAGACCTCTGTGAGTTTGAGGCCAGCCTGGTCTGTGTAGTGAGTGAGTCTTAGACAGACCACACTGACAGTGTAGCTGCGGTCATCCCTGACACGCATAGCCACGCAGCTCCAGGGTGGCAGGGAAGAGTCGTTTCATGCAACTGAGAGCAAGGCCACAGACAGGCCTGCCCATCTGTTCTCACTTCTGTCTTTGGGGAGGACAGAATAAGGCAGCCGCGGCAGGGAATGAGAGAAGGGAGGCCTATGGGATGGGTTGCATGTCTTCAAAGACCCGCTTTCCTGGGGAACCTGCGTCCCCTATCTGCCCCCCATCCCTCCTTCCACATCTTCTAAGTCACCTCCTTTCTCCTCACACTCAGTCCCACTCAACTGGTCCCCAGTTTTTTAAGACAAACAGCTACACCATCGAGAGGAAGGGGAGAGAGACCTCAGCAGGTGCCTGTGGGGATCTGGGAGTTCCCAGCCTCAGCACCGAGCTGCACACCCAGGTGTCTTCTGAGCCCTGCCCCGCCACAGTTCAGTGCTGCCCCGCTGAGACCTGAACTATCTTGTCTGTTGTCCAGTTATAAATTAATCTCTTGTCATCAGTGATTAACGTAGCCGAGCCGCGGGAGCTGCTGAACCAAAACAACCCCTTGGGGCGAAGGAGTCTCCACCATGGTGCCTGTGTCTGCGTGGATCCGTCTGTGACCCTCATCACTCTGGCCTTGGTGCTGTGTCAGCAGGGGTGCAGGGACAGCCAAGACAGGAGTCCTAATCTGGGTGTTGTTGCCCTAGGGATGGATGCTAACTGGGTCCGTGGAGGTGGGGAGCCACATTCTGGGGCTTGTTTCCCTTGTGAAATGAGGTTGGGGGTGAAGTTCAAGTCACCTGAATACATGCCTGGGTTGATATTGAAGAAAAGGGAAGGCAGGCTGTGGCAGACACTGGCCTCGGAGGAGAGCTGCAGCCATTTCGTGATGTATAAGGTGCACAGTGTGGAAAGGGGATTAGGCCTAGCTTGTGGCTGGAGCCAACTTCCCAATTGTATAGAAACCAAAAGAGTGGGCTGGACCCGCCCAACATCACCCCAAAGAGACAATGAGGAGAACAAGAAAGAATGTCAAGTCACATTTATATGTCAATTAAAGGCTCATTTATTCACTGTGTGCATGGCCAGGACTACACAGAAAAGACCCTGACTCAAGAGAGAGAGAAAGAGAGAGGGAGAGAAAAAGAGGGAGAGAGAGAAAGTATAAAAGTCATCCTGATTGATGTCAGCCAAGTAAGAGACTCAGTATGCTATTGGCATATTTCTCAACGTGATTGCAATTATAAAGGCACTTGGTAAGTTTGGATCATCTAAAAATAAATTTTGATGCTGGGCGTGGTGCTCTACTCCTACAGGAAGGTCATGCATTCAAGACCAGCCTGGACTGCGTACTATTCCAGGTCTCAGTCACATATTAAAACCCTGCCTTAAAATACAAACCCAAAATAAAAATAAATCTTCATCAAAGAAAACCTTCCCTGGGGCTGGTGAGGTGGCTCAACAGGAAAGGGCACTAGCTAACAACCCTACTTCCATCACCAGGGCCCATGTGCAGAGGGAGAGAACAGCTCCCCCAACAACTCTGCCCCCCACACAAGCACTGTGTCACATGCCGGCCTCACACTTACACAAACTAAATGGAAACATAATAAAAAAAATCAAGCCCTCTCTCTCTCTCTAATTTATTATAAAAACTACTCATAGAAAAAATTGAGTAGTTTTTTTTTTTTTTTAATCCTAGACTAAAGGGTAAATGGAGTTTCTGGACTGTTTAGAACTGAACACGTTGTAAGAAAAGCCCAAAACTATCAGCTGAATTTTAGGTACTAAAGTCCCTCTGCCTTTAACCCTTATCTATAAGACAAAAGGAGAATGGATGTACAGCCCAGTGGGAAGGGCTTGTCCAACATTCCCAGAGCACTGGGTGGGCCCCTACCACTTCATGAATGAAGGAGTGGGCAGTACTTTCCTAGAATCCCAGTAGGTAGATGCAGGGGGTTGGGGTGGGGATGGGGTCAGAAGTTCAAGGGCATCCTCAGCTACACGGCTGGTTCCAGGGCTACAAGACAGCGTCTCAAAAATTAAATAATTAAGCAAATAACACAAAAAACGAAACAAATCCTGCTGGTCTTGGTAGATACAGTGGAGGTGAAAGACTTTGACGTTCAAGTTTCAAAGCAAAAATCTGATTTCAATGTTCATTTCTTCTTCGTATTTTTCAAATGATTGGTTTATTTTTATTTTATGCGCGTTGGTGTTTTGCCTGCATGTTTGTCTGTGTGAGGGAGTCAGATCTCCTAGAACTGGGACCACAGAGAGTTGTGAGCTGCCAGGTGGGTGCTGAAAATTGAACCCTTGTCCTCTGGAAGAGCAATCAATGCTCTAAACCACTGAGTCATCTCCCCTGCCCCTCAATGTTCATTTGTTGTGTCTTCAACATTGCATGAAGCAACAACACCTTAAATAGGTGGAAATGCATGTGGTTTAAACAGAAAGAGAAAGCAGAGATTGAGGAGTGAGGGCAGCAGCAGCGAGGGTAAGCCCCGACCATCCCTCATGAAGAACATCCAGTATAATATTGAATGTTTCCAGAAAATTGAGGGTGATGTGTCACAGGCTGGATTCCAGAGACCAGGGTTGCCAAGTTGGTTTTTACCTGACTCTACCAGTTGACATGCACTTCTCCACAAATGCCCACATGTTTAAAGTTGTCTTCTGCCTGCCTTCTGGATCTGACCCATCCTTAAGGGCCAAACCCTCTCTCTCCTTGGTCTATAGAGGTGGTGCCCATCCTGCTTTGGCTTTGCCGACCTCGCTCGACAGAATTTGACATTAATGCAGGAAATAGACGGCTGGCTGTTGTTGTTTCTAACCCACCCTGATATGTTGCAGAATTTCCCAGAATTCTGTGGCGTGCTGCCGAAAGGCCTCTGGCAACGGGGAATGTGTCCCTTAGCAGGCTGTTCAAAGATTCTACTGCTGCCTGGATAGGCAAGCAAAACTGCTCCTCCACTACTTCTGGTCGTCAGTCCCAGTTCAGAAGGCAGATCTCACTTCCGCCTCAGCAGGGACGGGTTTCTGAGGGATCTACTCCTGCCTTCACTCTGCGGTGTCAAGAGCACAGCCACTTTTTTCTGAGGGTTTGCTCCGTGCTCTCAGGCTAAATACTGAGCATGGATTTCACACCCAGGACTCCGATTGGTGAGCTAACCCAGAAGATGGCAATTCAGGAGGGTGAGTAGCTTGTTCAAAGATCACACCTCTTTCCCAGTCAGTGACACTTCAATTAGTAGAATCATTCAATCATGGCTTCATTTTAAAGTCTTCTGGGAAACCTTTTTAAAAAGAAAGAAAGAAACATGGTGGTACACAGCCTTAATCCCGGCATTCCAAGGCGGGCAGATCTCTGTGAGTTTGAGGCCAGTCTGGTCTAATAGGTTGAGTGTCAGAAAAACCAGGGCTCTATAGAGAGACGCCACCTCCGCACACACACGCATAGCAGAAAGGAAAAAGGAAGAAAGTGATTTCACACTTAGAGTGCTCGGGTAATTCCCAGCACTTATTTCCCTCCCCCGGTGATACGAATTAGGAGCCAAGAGACAAGGCTTTTGACACTGAACTCCACCACAGCTCAGCAAGACAGTACACCGGAAATACCCGCTTCTTCTCTCTCCCTCCTCACCTCTGTGGGCCTGCCTGACCCTGTATGTGACAGCTACAGCAGGAATGACTTGTACTTCTTGCAAGGTAATCACTACGAACTGGAGCAACCCTAGCAGAACAAGGCCAAGGCCGTGTTTAACCTTTTCTGTGCTAATAGAAGAGCCAGAGTCCTCTGGCTGTTCAAACACGTGGCCCATACGGGATTTACGTATTCACTGCTCAGAATTCAGAAGCAGTTGATCTAATTATCCAGAGCCAGATGTGGAGGCGCATGCCTGTAATCTCAGCTCTCAGGAGGCAGAGGCCAGTGGGCCTCTGTGAGTTTGAGGCCTGCCTGGTCTACATAGAAAATTCTAGGCCATATGAAATAAATAAAGAAAAATGCATATCCAAGGAAGAAAGGAAACCAGAATGTTTTTTTTTTTAAAAAATTGTTTTTCATTAAAGTGTGTTTGCTGCCTCTCAAGCTTTCTGTTGCTATTTATAGTTGGGATTTTGGGCTCGCCTTGCTCCTACAACCACTAGGTGGCACACGTTCCAAAAGTTAGCCCGTTGTGTGGGGACTCCTTTCGTCCCTTTGAATACTGGAAGGGAGTGGGTGCTGTGAGCCAGATTTAGCAAACGAAAATAGACGACTCCCAGTTAAATGAGAATTTCAAGTAAGCAAAATGTGACACGGAACTCACATAGACTAAAAATACTATTCAATGTCCATCTGAAATTCGGATTCAGCTGGCCGCCTATGGGTGTTAAATAGCGGTCGGGTTTTCCTGATACTGAGCTTGAGAAGCGTTCAGAGGGACATGAGCCGGCCAGCAACTATGACAATGCAGTCACAACCGTTGTGTGCCCGAAAGCCCTGACACACCCTAGCCCCCTTCTCCCTGGCTTGTCTCCTGTGGCCATGCTCGGCCCTGACCACAGCTCTTGTGTAACCGAGACAAAGGTCCGGGATGCTCCACTGGCCTCCTTTGCTTTCTTTGGCAGCGGCTTGGTGTAGCTTACCTCCTGCACTAGTGTGTGGCCCGAAAGCTCAGCATTCCGTCTGACGGAGGACGACACAGATAGGCCGAGTGTGAGAAAGGTTTTCTTTGTTGATCAAGGTGTAAATGGCACACCATGTAAATCCCTGTATCCCGAACCTGCGCTTAGCTGGCCAGCCACTCTTGGCCAGCCTCAAGTTTGACAGGTCATGGGGGAGGGAAGGAAAGCAGGGGACTGACCCGCATCCTGGACTTTCTCCAACAAGAGAGAGAGAGAAGATGGAGGAGACAGAAGGAAGAGAGCTGAGAAAATTCAGCATAAAAGGGCCCCTTGGAGGTCACCTAGTCACACCAGCTCTGCTACTGGACCACTCTCCTTTGAGGAAGAGGAAGGCTGGAGGGTCAGAGCCTCCGTCTCAGGCTACGATGTCTGCCTTCTTGCAGGATGCAGAGCAGAGCACCCAGGTGGTCCAACCTATCCCTTACCCCACCCATCTGCTGACAGGTTGAGAGGAATCTACTTGCTTGTGTCCTGAAACCCATTCAAAGCGGAACAGCCCCACAGGATGCCACTTCCGATATCAGGACAAGAAGAAAGATAACATCCATTTAACAGGGGATGGAGGGGAAGGTGGATGCTTGGGGGGGGAGGGGCCTCTTGGTAGAATACTGACAAAGCTGTGTAAGTTTTCAGGCTCTGGGAGATCAGCTGCAGAATGGGCGCATAGCCCTGCGCTTCCTCTGGCATTCTGCTTCCCTTGCTGGTAAGAGCCGGGAACCAAACCTTTTTCACATGCTGGGCAAGTGCTCTCTTACTGAGTGACACCTTCATCCCCTCTCAGGGACCAATATATAATAGACCCACGCTTAGAAAAAGGTGGGTCCTAAACTAACACTCCGCTTGACAGTCTCACAAGAATGGTCTTTGAGGGAAGCAGCAAGAGTGTTCTGCTGTCAAGCCTGATGGCCTGAGTTCAGTCCCCAGGTCCTACACGGTGGAGGGAGAGCAATGACTCCTGCAAGTTGCCCTCTGACCTTAACACACACTCTGTGACATGCCTCTACCCTCCTCCACACACAGACAAATAAATGCAATTTAAAAAAAAAAAATCAAAGAACGGTCTGTCAGTGCGTATATGCCTTAGATATACGGTTCTCAACAAGTGGGTCGCTACCCATTCACGGCTGTCCCATAAGACTATCAGAAAACAGATATTTACATTATGATCCATTACAGCTATGAAGACGCAACAATAATTTTATGGTTGAGGGGGTCGCCACAACAGGAGGAAGTGTTTTAAAGGGCCGCAGCGTTAGGAAGGCTGAGAAGCAGAGCCTCAGATGATCACGTGGATAAACACGAGAGGGAATAAGGCCAGAAGTTTTCAGATCCTGCCCTCAACACTCATGGCACACACACCTAGCAGAGGGCAGCACCCCAGCTCGTAAAGCGAAGCGAAGGTCAAGACAGACTGGAGTGGGCTGTCCTCACTCCTTCTGAGACGTTCCTTCCGGTCCCCGGAACTCTGCAGATCAATCTGTGCAGACTCACGCTGCACACAGTTTTTGAGTCCTGTTTCTATGCCACATGCCACAGATTTAAATATATATATCTCACACTGCCAGTTGTAAAACAGAGTGGGGTTGGAAAGATAGCATATCAAGAGAGGCAGCTGAGGCCTTACCCTCAGCAGTCTGACTTCCACAGCAATTCGAATTCAGATCCCCTTTTCAAGGAGATCATAATCTGCTGAGAGCAGATAATGAAGGAAAGCTGTATCAGCAGGAGAGATGAGGAATACAGACAGGCCTAGGAGGTGCAGCCCGCGGCAGGAGATGAAGAGGCAGCGAGGAGTCAGGAACAAAGGGCCTTTTATACACACCAAAGATTAGATTTGATTTGGAACCCACAAGGAGCCACTTGAAGATTTTAAATGGAGAGGGCAAGGAAGGTCTTCCCAAACGTGGCCGAGTTCGATGGAACCACGTGGTGGGAAACGGATCGGAGGCCACAGGAGTAGAAACTGATGATAATAACCTCCAGCTCTTCTCCAGGCACCTGAGCTGTGTACTGTGGCATTTGGCTTCAGCATACCCCTGCTTTATAGGAACATTTTGTGAATTCTTGAACTGTCTTTAGTTTGTCTTCTTGTTTTCTTTCGTTCTTTCTGAAGCAGGGCCTCCGTTAGGTAGCCTACGTTGGCCTCAATCACGCACCCCTGTTTCCACTGCTTGAACATTGGGATTTATGGACACACAGGGGCACAGGCAGACCCTGCCCTGAAGGGGATTTGCAGAGGATCAGGCTCCTTACAGGGAGGCCCGGAGGCTCAGTGTGTAAAGCCCCGAAGGTGAAACCCAGGTCGGAGACGAGCCCCAGAGATGTTGGAAATACTAGGACCAGGGAAAGTTGCAGTGGCCTAAGAGAGAGTCCAGGCATCGCTGCAGGTGGCAGAGCCCCAGAGACAGGGCTTCCCAAGCCTGACAGAGCTCTCGCCCTGTCTTCATGTGCCCCAGATGGCAGCCCATGGAGCCTCAGGATTTGTGCCCTGCTGGGTTTCTTTCAGTCTTGCTTTAGTGGGGTCTTTGCTCACTCTGCCCCATTCTTCCTGTTCAGATAGGAAGTGCTTATCCAATGCCTTTGTATATTAGAATAAGTACCTTAGAGTAAGGTTTTGTTGTTGTTTGTTTTCAATTTTAGAGATACTCAAACCTAAGAGTTTGGAGTCTTTCAGCAGAGCTCTGAGCTTTGGATTTTTGGACAGTGCCAGGACCATCAAGACTGTGCAGACTGTTTAAGTAGGACTGAATGCGTCTGTGCTAGGAGATGGGCATGAGCCTACGAGTGCCACAGGCAGAGTGTTATGTTTTGAACCTGAAAAAGTCCCTGTGGGCTCATGTGCTGAAACCTAGATCCCAGCTGGTGGTACTGTTGGCATGGAGTGTGTGTGTGTGTGTGTGTGTGTGTGTGTGTGTGTGTGTGTGTGTG
>CM053746.1:34560070-34593481 GCA_028658305.1 Pachyuromys duprasi | reverse complement strand
TAAATTAAAATTTTATGTTGGTTTAAAGCCATTAGATGGGTAAAAAAGGAAGATTCCAAGGTATATAATATACAACACACAGATACTAATCTTTCTAGTATACGAAGTATTTTTCGCAGTTAATAAAAAAAGGTAGACAATGAAGACATTCCAATAGAAAAGCCAGTAAGAGACTGTACCAGCCACTACACAAGAGAAACTATTCACATGAAAACAGTGCTCAAGAGCTGGCCACCGGTGGCTTTTCACCTGGCATGTTCAAAGCCCTGGGTTCAATCTCCAGTACTGCAAAAGAAAGGGAGAAGGGAGGAAGGAAGGGAGAGAAGGAAAGAAAAAAGGAAAAAAAATTCAAAGCACAGTACACTGTTGCTATACTTTCCCCACAGCATCGACAGGGAGAAAAACAAATAGTATAAAATTTCAGGAAAAATTTGGAGTTTCTAGAATTCTTCTAAACTATGGTAAAATGTATGCCTATCGGTCCCTTCGGAAGTAAACATTAAAGTGGAACACATGCATAGTCTATGCCTTAGCAATTCTGCTCCTGGGTAAATAGGCAGCAGCCATGTGCCCGTGTGTTCATTAGAACATATTTATTAAAAGGATGTTCAGGGGGCTGGAGAAATGGCTCAGCAAGTAAGATCTCTTGATCTTAGCCCTGGCACCCATGTATAAAATTGGGAGTGGCCACACGCGCCTGTCATCCCAGCATTTGGGGGATGACAGAACAACAGAGGCGCTGAGGCTGGCTGGCTGGCATCCTGTGGGGAAGCAGCTAACCCCATGCTCAGTCGGAGTCCCTGTCTCAAGAGAATAAGGCAGGGAGTGACAGAGCAGGGGATCTGATGCCCTCCTCTGGTCTCCATGTGTGTCAAAGCACGTATGTAAACACACTCACACATACAGTTTCTAAATCTGGTATTCTGATTGGAATCGTGCTCATTGTAGACATCAATGTGAAGAGAGCGTGGTGCCTTGCATATGGGGTCATCCCCAATACAGAAATAGAGAGAATGAGGTTTGGAGAGAACAGGTCACTTGTTTAAGGTCGTCTGATCAGCGTTTGATCCCCAACGCTGCGCTTTTCTACGTCTGACCTCAGAGCCCTTCATGCTGGTAGACTAAAGAATTCTGCGGCTGCTGTCACCTACTGCCACCTGAAAAACACATTACTACCTGACACTGCCTGATATCCTCTAGGCCTCTCTGTGCAACTCCTCCCCTGCCATTGCTGATGTGGAATACTGAACATGCTGCTGGGAGACCGTTGGCAGAAGGAGTAGAGCTTGCTGCATTTGGACTGACCGCCCTGCTGGGTGCGGTGGTGCTCACCTGTGATCCCAGTACTCAGGGAGGCAGAGGCAGGTGGATCTCTGAGTTCGAGGCCAGCCTGGTCTACAAAGCAAGTCCAGGACAGCCAAGGCTACACAGAGAAACCCTATCTCAGAAAAAAAAGCCAAAATAATAATGATAATAATTAATAACAATAATAATAGTTAGACTGACTGGCCTGTGTCCTCTTGTCCTCTAATGACATCCTTGTTAATTTTTTATTCTTCTGAGTGTAGCTGCACAAGTGAACAGGTGTGTATGCACGTGTGTGCATATGGGTATGGAAGCCAGAGATCAAGAGTCAGCGTCTTCTTCAATTTACCTCCACCTTTTAATATATATTTTAATATATTTTTAATATATATTTTATATATATTATAATATATATATATAATGTAGACAATGTTCTGTCACACCTTCACACCAGAAGAAGGCACCAGATCTCATTATATAGATGGTTTTGACCCACCATGTGGTTGCTGGGAATTGAACTCAGGACCTCTGGAAGAGCAGCCAGTGCTCTTAACCTCTGAGCCATCTCTCTAGCCCCTTCTCCTTTTTTCTTATTTACTTTTTATACATAATCATAAATTTAACTCCAATCCAACTAGACTTGGAGGGGAATGAGGAAAATACGGAACCCAATTTGTTTTTTTATTTTTATTTTATGTGTCTGAGTGCTTTGACTGCAAGTGTGTGTGTGTGTGTGTGTGCTGTGTGTATGCCTAATACCCACAGAAGCCACAAAAGGTTGTTGTGTCCTTTTGGAACTGGAATCACAGACAATTTCCAGCCTGCACGTGGGTGCTGGGAACCGAACCTGGGTCTTCTACGTGAGGTGAGCTATTACCACTGAACTATCACTCCAGCTTCTCTGCCTTAGTTTTTGAGACAGTCTCTCACTGAACCTGGAGCTCACTCTCAGACTGGCTAGACTAGCTGGCCAGCAACCTCCAGGAATCCTGTCTCTGCCTTCCTAGTGCTGGGATTGTGGATGTGGGCTGCCACATGTGCTTTTGACATTGGTGAAGGGAATCTGATCTCAGGTCTTTCTTGGGCTGGAATTTGAGCAAAGAGCCAATAAGCAGGGGTTGGCTGTGGCGCTTCGGCAAGCGCTGGCAAGGGCAGCCCCTCCCTGGGACCGTGCTGAGATTTCCCAGCTCAGTCCTCTAGCTTCCTGCTAATGTTTTAAGCCCCTGGTAGCCTGTTGTGAAATGCAATCATCCATCCATCCATTCATTCATCCACCCTCTCTCTCTGTCTCTGTCTTAGGGTTTCTGTTGCTGTGAAGAGATACCATGACCACAGTAACTCGTATAAAGGACAACACTTAATTGGGGCTGGCTTACAGGTTCAGAGGTTTAGTCCATCATCATCATGGTAGGAATCACGAAGGCACACAGGAAGACATGGTGCTGGAGTTGCTGAGAGTTCTACATCCAGATCTGCAGGCAGCAGGAAGAGGGAGAGAGACAGTAGGCCTGGCCTGAGCACTTGAAACCTCAAAGCCCATCCCCAGTGACACACTCCCTCCAACAAGGCTACACCAATCCGACAAGGCCGCACCTCCTAATTCTTTCAAATTGTGTCACTCCCTATGAGCCCCTGGGGACCATTCAAATCACTACAGTCTCCTTTTTGATTCTCTCATCTCCTTATATTGCCCAAGCTAGCCTCCAATTCCCATACTCAAGTCAGCCTCCTCCCTCAGCTACCTGTCTAGTAAACTTTTTTGCTTAAGTTTGTTTGAGTGGCAATCTAAAGACTCTTGACTAAAACAAGATCTAGTGTCAGAAGTGGGGTGCTACAAGGCTAAGCTCTGGCATTTGAGCAGAAGGGGAAGAGCTGACCCATGAAAGTTTAGTCATCCTCTGTTCCACAGCAGTGAACAAAGGAACTGTTGTCTATTAAGCCTTTCCTGGGTTCCCTGGACTGTGACACTGAAGGATGGTGTAAGGAAAGTATTGAATTTTAGAGTGTGCTGAATGAAGAAAGAGAAGGGTACAAGCAGGCAGAAACAGGCCGCCTTGAAAGCAAGAGAGGAAGACACAGAAAGTAGCTGAGAGCTGCCTATTTGACACAAAGTAGCTGAGAGCTGCCTATTTGACCTGCAGTTGTCTGGAAGTGGAGAGGGTGGGGGCTGTGTTCTCCACCTTCAAGTTAACAGGAGCAGAAGGAATTGGAAACTCTGGGCCCTGACAGGCAATCTCTGCTTTCTCATTTTTATAGTTTCATGACTAGTTTCAGTAACTGCCAACAGTTTCCTATCTCGCGGGGTTGTCATGAGGCTCGAGAGAAGGAAAGCCAACATTGAGTGATCAATAAATGCCATCCTTAATAATTTTTGAGGTTATTGTGAAAGAGGCTGGCTATAGAAGGTAGACTGTTTTTGAAGGGACGTTCCTAGTATGGATCTGGGCCAGCTAAACGGGTGGACTGTGCGGGACATATGTGAATTTTACAATGCCCACCTGCCCTGATAGTAAACAGACCCCAGGAAATTGGAAACAGAAGCTAAACCTGGAAAAGAAGTTTCCTCTCTTTCTCCATCTCTCCTATGAGGAAATTATCAGGGAGAAGGCCCCTGAACGGCATCCCAAGATGACACAAGACCTACAGTCACTATGGGTACTTGTGACCCTAAGAATGTGGTTGAAGCCAGAGGGTGATACCACAGAAGGCAGAGTGAGGAGAAGAGCGTGGGGGGACACTGCTCAGGCTTAGTCCCACCTGAGTGTCCCATCTCTGCTCTTCTCAACCATCAAAGCCGAAGAACACATCACAAGGAGCTGGAGCAGGAACATTAGCATTCTAAGTACTTTTTAAATCCTATAACAACATCTCTTCATAAAACCTGCTAGCCAGACCGGTGAAGGGCACCTGGAGAGCACAGACTGCAGAATAAACTAAGCAGGACTCATGGGGGCTCAGAGAGACTCAATCACAGAGCCTGCGTGGGTCTGAGCCAGGTCCTCTGCATCTGTGTTAGAGTTGTTGGCTTGGTGTTTGGGGTGGTGGGGAGCACTCCTAACAGTGGAGTGGAGTGTCTCCGACTCTTTTGCCTGCTCTTGGGACCCTTTTCCTCCTACCTGGTTGCCTCACCCAGACTTGGTGTGAGGGTTTGTGTTACTGTATTTTGTTGTGCCATATTTGGTTGATGTCATTGGGAGGACTGCTCTTTTCTGGGAGATGGTGGGGGATGGGGATGGATCTGGGGGAGAGGATTGATGGGGAGGGAGTACTTGGAGGAGTGGAGGGAGGGGAAGCTCTGGTCAGAGCTTGTATTGTATGAGGGAAGAATAAATAAATACATAAATAAATAAATAAATAAATATTTTTTAAAGTACCTTAAAATAAAGCGGTGGCTTAATTGTTGAAATAAAATTATCAGGAGATTACAATTTTTAAAAAGGGACCCGTGCATAGACAGATGTCTTTTGGTCTCGTTGCCTCGCTAATAAGACAGGCAGGATTTAAACAACTGTCTTTGTTGTACCCATGAAATTGAGCCTGAAGAATTCCTGCTTTGCCCTGAATCAGGCATCAGTAATCACAGAGGGCGAGCCTGAGCCCAGGTCCCTGAGGCAAGCCAGCGGTGCTCTGAGGAGGGACACAGACCCATCCCTCACAGACTGTGACTTCTGCTGTCAGTCCTGAAAGTAAAGCGAGATTGCCGTGGACTAGCCCCCTCGGCGTCCTCAGAGCTCCACACACACACTGTCCACCATTCCTGGGTTTCACATCCTGAGCCCCGGTGTGGTTGCATCTTCGGGTGGGGAAAGGACTGTCTGAGGTAACTGTTGGGCAGTCATGCGGGAGATGCTTTTCCTTGCGGTTTCATTGATTTTGTAGAAAGGGAGTCTGTGATCTTAGTTGGAAATATTTATGCTCCAAGGAGAGAAACTCGGGCCACCAGCTCCCAGTGACCTTCTCTATTCAGCGAGTCCTCCCCTGTGGCTCCGGCCTCTCTTACACGGGGCAGGGCTGCATGGGGGGCCTGTATCTAGGGGCACAACCCCCAAAGCACTGATACAGGAGTAAATTACAAGTGAAGACACCCACATGATGGGGCAGCCTCCCTATCCCAAGAGATACTTCAAAGCTTCCCGAAAATCCCCTCAAGGAGAAGGGCTGGCCTCAGCAGGGAATTCTTCAGGCTTGACCTGTCTTCTCAGACACCGAGATTTGAAGAGACTGCCTGAGCCTTTCACAATCAGCGATGCCCAGGTTGTAAATTTAGGAGGGTAGGAGGGCGCTGAACCCACACTCGGAAATGCCTACCTGGGGTTCCGCTTGCCAAAGCCACCCTCCCCAAAGGTCAAGGCTGTGTCTTATCTATCTCAGAATACGAATTATAGCCAATGGCTGAGGCTTGCTACATATTTTTGTGGCAATGGCCAACTTATTTTGCTGTCTGAGTATTTAGGCTAAACTTGATTCAAATCCAAAATTTGAATTTTCAACTCCTTCAGGCCTCCAAGAACAAAGAGCACAAGATGCTCACAGGGCATTGGATAATGTCCAATCTGATTCCCCGGTACCCAAATAAAAATTCTTCACATTAGTAAAATTGCTTGGCAATCCTCAAAGCCCTTCTATTTGATCCAGCTAGTCATCCCTAAAACCACAAACCTAGCACAGAGACAAAAAAGAAAAAACAGAAAAAAGAAATAAAGAAACCAACTGACACAGAAAGATGGTGTAATTTGCCCAAAGTCACCAGAGCTGGGTCCAGAGCTCTTTCTCTCTGCATCCATAGCAATGGCACATTTTTGTCTGCTTTCTCGGGGCCAAAGGGAACTACAGGACAAGGAAAAAGCTGATACAGGATCTGACAGTTCTAACTCTGCCAGCAGTAATGAGGCAGAAGTTGTCTCCTATGTCCTGAGTGCTTCCTCCATGCCATACTGCACTTCCCAGATTTGACAACCTTAAAAGTGTGTGGAACTCGATAAATAATGAGCTGTGATGCTGAGAGAGTAAACTCAATCAAAACCAAATTTTGATCAACTAAGCTAATTGAAGTGGAATGATCTTTTTCTTTCAAGAATAGAAAATAGTAACTCATTGTCATTTTAGACAGTGGTCAGAATTAAGCAGTCAAACATAGCTATAGGGGTATGGTGGTGCACTCCTGAAATCCCAGCACATGGGAGGCATAGGCAATCAGATAAGGAGCTCAGCCTGCTTTCTTATAGAACCCAGAACCACCAGCCCAGGGATGGCCCCACCTACAATGGGCTGGGCCCTCCCCCATCAATCACTAATTAAGAAAATGCCTTACAGTCAGATCTTTATGGGGGCATTTTTCTCAATCAGAGAGGCTCCCTACTCTCTGATGACTTTAACTTGTATAAAGTTGGCATAAAACCAGCCAGTAAAAAGGGACAGGACTTTCCTCTCTGCTATGTCTGGTTGATGCTCGGGATTGGAGTAAGAGGCCAAGACTCCATCCCAGCCAGCAGAGAAGCTGGTTGCCCTGTGGAAACAACCCTAAAAATTCAGCCTCAAATCTCACTTCTCCAGTGGATGGGTTTCCATATAGCCGTGGAGCAGATCGGGTTGGGACTGCATTCTCTGTGAGCAGAAACTTCTTATGTGGATTGCCCACTGGGAAGGTCTGAGGACACCACAAATGCGCAAGACCCTTGACGGCCAGGAGGAAAGTGGATACGCAGGTTTAGATGGCCACTGTGAGTGTGCAGAGAGGCACCTCTCTGGGAAGGTTGTGTGTTTGCACAGAGACAAATCTCAGGGCTCCTACCCCTACCCAGGCAGAGAGAGCGGGCAAAGCGGCTGGGGTTGGTGGTGAGGCCCAGTGTCTGACTCAGTCAAAGTGAGGAACTTCTTGGGGAGGTTGCAACAGGTGTGGTAGACCCCTCACATAATCCTGTTTGAGTCCTCTTTTCACCTGCCTCCCACTTCTTCGTTAAAGGACAAAGCATTCCCCTGCAGGGATACCCTGAATTTCGACTCCCGGGCCAAATCTGGATAATGGGAAACGCATAGAGACTAATACCATTTGTTGCCCACCACAGGCAACATGCTTTTCTGACTTCCCAAGAATGAATGCCCTTTTCCATCAGCATTCCCTGGGGCTGGCAGTTCCATTGATTGACAGATAGAGCTGGTCCAGGACATTTGGGGCATCTTAGTTTATCCAGTAGTGTCAGGTTTTCCAGGAAGTAGGGTTTTCAGTACTAAGACAGGGACAAGGCTAGGCAAATAGGATACTGTTCACGTTGATGGTATTTAGACCACTGTGAAGCCACGCAAGCACAGATTGATATTTTCAAATAAAAAAAAGCTAATGAAAAAAAAGTAAAATATCACCACTCACCTTCAGGAAATCCTATGTTAACAAGAGACAGAACTCTGCATTGAACTCACTTCAGGGAATGTAGACAAGGCAGTTGTGTTTACTGTTTCCTCCCTGCCTTGGGGCTGAGCTCTTTGGGAACAGGCTTGTAAGTGACAGCTCACCTGAGGACTTGGTTTTCTAGAAGGCTGAGCAGGTGACAGGCACACTGTCCTGCATATAAACATGCCTGTAGGGAGGGCGCTCACTGCTTCATTTCTAGTAAGGCTCCCCCGGGGATGCCTGACTTCCCTTGCAGGACATGAACATCACACAAAATCGATTGTGCAAAAATTGAGTAAACGTTTTGTTTAAAAGGATTAGGACAGACAGCTCAGTAAGCAAAGTGCAGACTGGGACCTAGTTTGCCTTCCTGTCGCTGTGATAAAATATCCTGACGAAAGCAACTTAAGGGGAAAGAGTTTACCCTGGCTCAGGGTCCAAGGCACGAGGCCAAGGCAGCAGGAACTTGAAACAACTGGTCGGTCACATCGAATCCACAGTGAGACAGTAATGATACACGTGAAGTGCCCTGTTTGCTTCACCCATTTCACATAGTCCAGGATCCCTGGCCCAGAGAACAGGTCTTTCCACGTCTATGAACATAATTGAGATAATTCCTCACCCACAGACAGGCCTAGAGCCCCATCTCCCGTGTGAGCCTGGATTCTGTCAAGTTGACAGTTAACAGTGAACGAGCATGAGCTCTTGGGTTCAATCTCCAACACCCTCCTTAAAAAAAATGGACAGCACCAGCGCTTGATGCCTGAGATTGACTTGTTGAGTCTACACCCCCACAAAGATATACCCCAATAGACACACACACACTGAGATGGGTGAGCAGATGAACGTAGTTGCCACCAAGCCTGAAGAACCGAGTTCAAGTCCTGGAAACCCCGTGGTGGAAAGGGAGAACTAATGAGCATAGTTCTCCTCTAACACATGTCCACCGTGACACACACACACAGTAAAGAAATATTTTAAAGGCCGTAGCTAATTTCTAGAAGGTTCCTGTTGTTCTGCAGTGGGAGCCCCATCTTTTCCTCAAAAATGACATCTAATTCTGAGGCAGGCGGGGTGGGGGGTTGCTGAGTCAGGGTGGGAGCGGAGACAGTAAGAGGGTGAAGCGCTTCACATATGTCTGCTCTTAGACCTTGGTGCCATTTTCACCTCCGTTTTAAAGATGAGGCACAGAGAGACTAGAGGCTTGTGGTGAGGAGAAGAGACACAGCTGGGGTCTAAACGCAAAGACCTGAGCCCGGAACTGCCACCGGCTATCATTCAGCCACCTAATGTCGACTGGTGTGCCATGGCCTGACCTAGGTGGACAGGGTAGAACAGTGAAGAAAGCAGATGAGGTACCAAAAAAAAAAAAAAAAGTTTGGCTAATTCCAGGCACTTCCTGCTTACAGCAACCATGAGACATCCTCCACATCTCGGGTCCCAGGCATCACATCCCCCAGGCTATGTTTTCTCCTGTTCCCATTCCAAGCGCTAACTCCACACCTCTCCTAGAAAGGTGTGTGTGTGTGTGTGTGTGTGTGTGTTCATTTCTTGTGGCTGCCATGTTATGTTAGAGCAGTGGTTCTCAACCTTCCTGATGTTGCGACCCTTTAAAATGGTCGTGTTGTGGTGACCTCCAGCCATAAAATGATTTTGTCGCTACTTCATGTGTGTAATTTTGCTACTGTTATAAATCACAATGTAAATATCTGACATGCGACCCCCAAGGGGGTTGAGGACCTCTGTGCCAGAGGGAAATGTCCTGGGTGCAGCTTTCTTCTGCCCCCTCCCATCTGCTCTCAGACCCGCAGCAGCACAAACTGTGTGTGATTCTTCAGACACAGCACTTGAGCCATTCCTGCTTTGGGGCCTGACTCCCAGAACCCACTGGACACCTAGCTCACATGAGCGATATTCCTTAGCAAGCCAGAAACTTCCTGGGTAAACCATCCCATCTAACCTTGGTTTACAGAGAAGGATTATGAGCCCAGAAAAGGGAGATAAAGTGCTAACGATCAACATGATTTGTAGCAAAAGGTGGATTTAAAATTAGGGATATGGGGATGTCTAATCACTTCCTTCTGTTACTCTTTCTGAGCCCATCCCTTCCTTGTACTCT
The DNA here is from genome assembly GCA_028658305.1 of Pachyuromys duprasi. Lineage (NCBI taxonomy): Eukaryota > Metazoa > Chordata > Mammalia > Rodentia > Muridae > Pachyuromys > Pachyuromys duprasi. The sequence continues at coordinate 34,583,669 of CM053746.1, read as the reverse complement.
TGACTCACTGATGGACCCTAATGTACTCTCACTATCCTAGCAAAAGAAAGGGTAGAGGTTATGGTACCCAAGAGAGCAGACCCAGTCCCAGCACTTGGCGTTGTGTGGGCCTGAGTAAACTAAGCCTCATTTTCTCCATTCTGAAGAGGGACAAGAATGCTGAGTCTGCAGGAATTTTGTGTGGATTCAATTAATTGATGGGTTCATGCTTTTAGCACACTTGTTCTCATCCCTTGGATCACATCAAAAAGACAGGATCCTTGTCCTCAAGGTTATAACCAAAGAGCATCTGTAGAAGACGAAGGTGGAGAGACATAAGCTAAAGGGCAAAACACAGGAGGGGTGGGTGGCAATTGGAGAGCTTTTAGGGAAAGAGACAATGGGTGTTTGTAAGTTGAGAAGGAAAGGAGTTTCCAGAGTGGGTTAGGAAAGCTTTCCAGAGAGACCGTCCCCAGAGTCTCTTGGCAAAGCAGCCTCCATCTTCACCCCATGCTCCTTATCTGGCTGTGTCTGCTCACAGCATAATGCCAGATACGCTCATTTGTCTTGCAAGTAGAAGGTAAGCCCTCCCAGGAAGAAAAGAATGATCTGTATGGAAGAAGGGATCAGCTCTAAAGTAGTGAGAGACACAGGATGGGCGAGGGTACTCATTCCCAGAGCCGGAAGCGAGCCTGTTCTGTGGAGCTGGGCACAGACCTCTTTGTCTGGAAGGTACACATTCCATGGCCATTGGCTGGTTCCTTTCAAATACTCATTCCAGCTGGTGACTCCAGAGAGACAACCCCCACCCACTCTAGACTTTGAGTGCCTGGAAGTTGGCCCTTGCCTGAGAATCATCTGAAGTCACCAGCGGCGGCGGCAGCTCTCAGGTGTATCCAGTTGTGTTTCGTATTGGTCCAGCAAAGTGTTAAGAGAGGTGTGTGGCTCAGAGCTCGAGGGGCATGATTAAATCACCAAGTCTCTTATTTGTGTTGGATGATGAGGAGCCTTCACCCATAAAACTGTCTGAAGAATTAAAAACATGCTTCGTTTAAAAAAAGAAACTCCCTGGTGACTAGGAATGTACCCCTCTAAGGTGGGAGTCGGCTGAAAATGCCAAAAAAAAAAGAAGAAGAAGAAAGACAGACAGAGAGAAAGGAAGGAAGGAAAGAATGAAGGAAGAGAAAGAAAAAAGAAAGAAGGAAAGAAAGGAAGGAAGGAAGAAAGAAAGAAAATGAAAAGACAAAACCCTACTTGATTAGCACTTGCTGCATTGTGCTGGTGTGCTGTAGGGGGCGCTGTTGACACAAAGTACATCAGTAATCCATTGACTCCATTACAGGGACTGCCGAGTGTTTACAGCCCGTTTCTTCCCGCTGAGTAATTAGCGGTTGTGCCAGAAGGATGTGGCTCTCTCAGTTTGAAGGGTGATCTTTCCTAGTTGGCATCCTATTGGCTAGGGCTAGCTTTCTTGCTGCAAAATTGTCTCATTATTTATTTTTAATTTTTGCACACAAAAGTGATCTCTCTCTTGAAGAAGTTATTGATGTTGTTTGCTGACTTAAGAATCCTATGTTGGAATGTGAGCTGTCTGGAATGAGGGACCCCCCCCCCAGTCCCACTCACTAGCTTGAAGACTATCTAGACCACTGGTTCTCAACCTTCCCTAATGCTGTGACCCTTTATTACAGTTCCTCATGTTGTGGTGACCCCCAACCGTAACATTTTTATTGCTACATCATAACTGTAATTTTGCTACTGTTATGAATAATAATGTAAATATCTAATATGCAACCCCTGTGGGGGAAGGCAACCCACGGGTTAAAACCATTCTAGGGGCAAACCTACCTCTTCCAAACGACTTCAGGGGGGATGCAAAGGAAACAGTTGAGAACTTGTACTTGGCTTACCTAAAAATCATCTGGGGAAAGAAATGCACAAAAGAGCTTCCCATGAACGAGGTAGTTAGGGGTCGGTGGGGAGGACAAAGTACTTCATCAGCCAGATGTGGTGATGCTCAATGTCAGTCTCGGCACTTGGTGAGGTGTAGGCAGGAGTTATCAGAAGTTCAAGGTTAGCCTTGGCTACACATTTTCTTTTTGTTTTGTTTTTGTTTTCCTTCTAAAGACTAAAGGACAGCTCCCTACACAGGCACAGGGCAATAAAACTGTGCATATCCAGAAGCTCAATCCTTACAGCATGAGGGATGCACCAAAGATGCCTTCCTTCCTTCCCTCCAACCCCTCACCCTTTCTCAATCAGCCACCTCCGAGGCTAACTCAGCTTCCCCACAGCCTGCATGGGTTACTTTGGGATGCCCAGGTCATCACAAGGATCGAGAAAATGCTAAGGGCTATGCAGCTATTTTGACCTTTTCTGAAGTCTAGAGCCTTCAATGTCCTGAGCAGGTTTCTAGATCTTCTTCAGAGAAGGACAATAGGTTCCCAGACAGTTCAGGTGCTCATCATGGCTCAAGGTCCTTGAGACTGGGGGATCCAGGCTGAGTCGAGGTCTCAGGACCCTTAACTTCCTGAACACAACAGCTGTGTGGAGGTACCAGAGAGAGGCCAGGAGACAAAGGTGGCTTTCACCCAGAGCCAGCTGAGAGGGGATGGCTGCGGCATGGTCTGTAGCCCTGAAGCATGGTGCCGTCCTGTGACTCTGAACTCAAAAATGTGTGAAATTTCTTTTTGCTGGGCATTTTACATCAAGCGGAACCTGTTCTCAGAGAAACATTCCATTTCACAGACCCTAATGGTTTTCCTCTGTGCCCATGCATTAATGAGGCTCCGGCTCATTCTAATCAGAAGGAAGCCATGCAGATAATTGCCTGAATTTTTAATTCAGGGTTATGATAGGAGAATCAAAGTCACACTGCAGTTGCTGAGGCTGCCTCTGGTTCCAGGCCATTGACTTTTGCAATTTTCTTTGATTTCCCCCTCCCTGCCTCTTTCTCCCACTCCCACCTCTCTCTCTTCTCCCCTCTCTCTCTCTCTTTCTGTCTCCCTCTCTTTCTCTGTGTCTCTCTGTTCCTGGAGGCAGTTTCGAGTTTTGTGGCACAGAGAAAAACAGGGGCAGCCCTTAGGATCTTTCTTCCGCCTCCTCCTCTTTTTTTTTTCATGCCTCCCTCCCCCACCATTGAAGGAGTTGTTCTCTAATACACCTGTCACCCAAGAGCTGGTTCTGGGAGAGTGCCCTGCCACTGGCCTCCCCGCTCAGGGTCCGTGCTCATAAGCAAAGACAGGAAATCTGCCCCAGGAGAGGACCTCCCTTGGCAATTTACATTTCATCTCAGATTTTAGGGCAAAAGAGAGTGAGATTTAAAGGGGGAGGGGCAGGGAGAGAAGTCAGGTGGTCAGAGAGTTCTCATTGCCATGACCGTGGGCTCCAAATTGGTGCTGAGATGAGGGTATGTGGGGTGCAGGGAGGGGGGTTCCTTCTGAACAGATTTGTGTCCTGACATGACTACCACAGAGGGCTAGAACCTTAAAAGACTTTCAGAGCCCTGAGGAAGTTCCAGTGGTAGAATGAGGTGAGGAAAACCTGGTTTAACTCTACATGCCACTACCCTGCTAAAGCAAAGCAGCCAGACGTGGTACAAATGGCGGCTCCCTGACTTTGGCCAGTTTCCCCTGCTGTCTGGTTTGGCCTGACACAGACTTAGCTAGGGAGAAGAGTGAGCCTTCTTGGCCCAGCTCCAGCAAGGCAAGCTGAGTCTTCCAGGACAGTGACTATTCCTGCAAAAGGAATTTCTTCTCCCAGCATACTCTACAGCCACCCTACCAATAAATTTTTACCTTTGAAGCCATATCAGCCGAGTGAGCCTAGGCTCTGAACCGATGCCATGGCTCACGTGGCCTCTAGGAGCAGATTGTATCTCCACACCTGGCTGTATGGGCATCTTCTAGCTGCCAAGGACTTCCTATGCCACCCGGCCATTAAGTCCTCACAAATACCCTGTGAAGAAGACATGACCATCCCTACCCACGAGGAAGTAGGTAAATCAGCAGGAATTGGAACTCTCGCTGCCACCTGCATCTTACCCCCCCAAGCAGAAGGTCATGTTTGCTTGCCTGCTTTTGCACTTTTGTTTCAGCAGAATACAGAAATGCCTTTTAAAGGACTGTATTCCCAGGACTTAGGAATACTACTGCCAACAACAGTCTTTCCCATTGCAAGCTCTCGGAAATTACGAGGGGCCGTTACCTTTATTACCCCTACGGGGCTTTTGCTTCCTCAATCAAATGCGGCCTCGTGCTTGAATAACACCCGTGCCTGGAGAATGCCAAAGCAGCTTCGGACATATGCTGCCTTTGCTCAGACGTTGGGGACAAAGAGGAGAAGGCTGCCATCTGCTTGAGACCAGGGAACTTCACCCGGTCTCTGCTAATATACAAGAGATGTCTGCAAACCTGCGCTGAACTTTCGATGAATGCTGCTGTTTGTTTAGTATGAGACTGGGTCTCACTGTGCCCCTGGTTGGCCTGGGACTAACTGGTCTTGAACTCACAGAGATCCACCTGCCTCTGTCTCGTGAGTGCTGATAATGAAAAGAATGCACCACCAGGCCCTGTTCTATTGAAATTTTTAAATAAAATCGGTTGTTTGGCTTGGTGGTGCAAACATATAATCCCAGCCCCGAAGAAGCCAAGGCAGGAGAGTTAGCAGGTTTGAATGTAGCCTGGGCTATGTAATGATACTCTAACCCCCCAAAAATAAAAATAAAAATAAAAACAATCGAGGGTGATGCTTCATGTATGTAATTCCAGTGCTTGAAAGGCTGAGGCAGGTGGGTTGCTATGAATTCCAAGACAGCCTGGGCTACAGAGTCAGACTTTATCTCAATAATAATAATAATAATAATAATAGTAATAATAATAAAATTAGTTCCCATTTCTTTTTTAAAAGAGGCTATTTTAAAAGCACTTTTAGGGAGATTTGGGGCTCCATTCAATCAACAAATATTTAATCAGCATTAATTATATTCCAGGTGCGTCAGGCACTAAGGCTGCTGGGAAGAAAGATGATGTCTTGCCCTCCGTGGAGTACATTCAGTGGAGTGGGTGCGGGGAGACAACTGGGTAGGCAAATCCTTCTCCTGCAGGATGAAGGCGGTGGCAAGCAGGAGCACAACCTACTATGAACATCGAAAGGACACCCTGAAATCAAGCTTAGCAAAACCTTGTGTAAACTCCAGCACAACTGAGAGCCACGGAATCCTTGTCCCTGTGCTCAGGGTGTATCCATTCAGGGATGAGCAAGCCTGTTCTAAACTTTGCCCCCTTCGCCTCCAGAGCCGTCTGTCTCCTGGCTCCCTAGAGACCCAGGCTGCTCCCCAGATCCTGTGCATTCCAGCTCCAGCCCTGTGAACCTGGAGTTAATGATTAAACCCAGCGTCGGTGCCGTGGCTGGAGGCCGAGGCTTCCTTGGGGTGAGCCAGGTAGCTTAGTCTTGGAAACTGCCCGGGCTCTTGGCTTTGCTCCAACCAGGTACAGGCCAGAGACAGATCCTGGGCCCACACCCACAGGCCGTACCTTCTCAAAGTCGTCTGGAACCTCAACGCCGTGCAGTCTCTGGTCCTTCTGCAGCAAACCTAAGGCACCGGGGGGGGGGGGCCACCAAGGGGTGTGTGGGGGGGGTGTGTGTGTGAAGAAGGGAATCTTAGGACAGATACCGGTTCTGCTCCTAATTAGCCAGGTGACCTTGGGGGCAGTCTCCTTACCTTTATGGGGCTTCAAACTCCTCATCCGTAACAAAAGAAGACTGTGACCAGACTGGGCCCTGTTCCATGCCTTTGCACGAGCTGAGCTGTCACCCCGGCCCGGTACGTGCTATTTCTTCTTTCTCACTCATCCTTCAGGATGCAGCGAAGGGGTCACCATATTCAGAAAACCATCCCTGGCCCTCTTCCCATGCCCCTTCCCTTAGCCTCAGGACACTGCTTGCCATTTCGTGACTTAGCCTAGCACTTGGTTGTCCCTAGGTAGACTGAGCTAATGGAAGAAGCTGTCGCTTACCTGTTCTATCCCAGCAGAGTATCTGGGATTGAAGTATGCACTCAGAAAGGTCAGGTTCCATCCCATTAGAATTGTCTCCTTTGGTAGTGTCTGTTTCTTTTTAAAAAGGTTTTATCTTTATTTATTTATTTATTTATTTGTTTGTTTGTTTGTTTGTTTGTTTAATGTGTATAAGTGATTTGCTTTGTCTGTGTGTATATCTTCTGTATATCATATTTGTGCCTGGTCTCCAAGGAGGCCAGAAGAGGGTAGGACTACAGGTAAAGATCTATATGAGCCACCATATGGGTGCTGAGAATCAGACTTGGGCCCACTGGATGAACGGCCGTTGCCCTTACACTGAGCCATCTCTCCAGTCCCTATTTATTTTATCTTTTTACTTTGGTGTAGGTCTCTCTTTCCATTTTAGCAACATAATCTTACTTCGTTTCCTTTTGGAAAGCCTACATTCTACTTCTTGTTTGTTTTTCCCCTAAGGTAAGAACCCTTGGAATATTAATGTAATGTTAATATCTCCAACTTCTTTACCCCAAGTATAAACACCTTAGAACACGTTAGTCCCTCCCAAGTCCATATTGTGTTGTAGTTCTTCGCTTTACCTTGTTTTCATATCCAGCAAAATTATCGTATGAAATAATTTATAGCCAATATTATTTAAATATAAATGTATGGTTTTGTTTCTTTCTTTCTTTATTTAGTGTGTTGCTTCTTACAATGCCACTTCATATAGGTTTGGTTATCTTCTTGAAGAAGTGTGTGTGTGTGTGTGTATCTGTATATATATATATATATATATATTTTTTTTTTTTTTTTACATAGCCCAGGCTGGTCTTGAGCACAAGGCCATCCTCCTGCCTCAGCCATGCTGGATTTATAAGCATAAGCCATCAGTTTTTAGGGTTTTCGTTTTGTCGTCTGTTGTTTCTGCTGCTTCATTGCTCTGGGTCCAACTGTGAAGCTATTTTTATTTTTCCTGCATGGGACTCAGTGCATTCCTTTACCTGAATTCCATCACATCATTTCTTGCTTTTTTGGTATAGAAGCCAGGGTTTGATTAAAATTGTCATCTGTACATTGTCACTGTGTTGTCTCTTGAAGCACCTATCAGAAGGAGGCCGGACCTTCTCATTCTGGCTTTCCAGCTCCTAACCTTTTCCTGGTAGCCTCCTCTTTAATCAGCCATGTTTCATCTGAGATGACATCCTCAGGTCCCTACTTTATATCGCCAACCAATTCTTGTTTTGTTTTTTGTTTTATTTTGTTTTTCAAGACAGGATTTCTTTGTGTTGCCCTGGCTGTCTTGGAACTTACTTTGTAGACCAGGCTGGCCTGGAACTCACAGAGATCCGTCTGCTTCTGCCTCCCAAGTGCTGGGATTTTAAAGGCCATATCACCAATTCTTGCAGTAGTGTTGTATACTTCTTTTTAGATTAAAAATAATTATATGATTCATGTGGGACTGTGTGTGTGCGCGCACACACGCACACGAGAGTGAAAGTGCCCAAGGAGGCCAGAAGATGGCATCAGATGGAGTCAGAAGGGATTGTGAGTCACTGGAACATGGACAGAACTCAGGTCCTCTGCAAGATCAGTACACCGTCTTAACCACTGAGCCATCCTCTAGGCCAGTTACACTGTTTTTGAGACAGGATCTCACCAAGTTGTCTGGGACAATCTTGAACTCATTTTGTAGCTTAGGCAGGCCTTGAACTTTTTGTTTGTTTTGGTTTTGGTTTTGGTTTTTGAGACAGAGTTTCTCTGTGTAGTCTTGGCTATCCTGGACTCACTTAGTAGACCATGCTGGCCTCGAGCTCACAGAGATCCACCTGCCTCTGCCTCCCAGAGTACCAAAGCCTTGAATTTTTAATCTTCCTGCATCAACCTCTTCAGTGGTTGGAATTAAATACCTTTACCACCAGATCCACTTTTAAAATATTGTTTTGCTTTGCTTTTTTTGAGACAGGGCCTTATAACCTAGGTTAGCCTATATTGTGTAACAGTTTCCTTTGAGACTAGAACATTTCATCCTTCAAGGAATCTCCTTAAACAGGAAGGTAAAGAACTTAAAACAGCTTCAGGAAGTCCCTGAAACTGACCAGAATCATTAGCCTGAGTAAGCAATAAATAAAAGCTGAGAGTCCCTTTAAAGCCTGGGGAAAAGAACCGCCAGCAAGATTCTCAGACAAGAGGAAATGCAGCAAAGAAGACTTTCAGAGCATCCAAGCCACAGAGACTCTGAGACCAGACCAGCTGCCTGGGGGAAGCAGAAGCCGCTGACTGCCTGGAAGAGGTTTAGAACAGAATCACTTGCGAAAGACTCTTCAACCTGTTGAGCTGCCTGCAGGCTGTGCACTGTGCTCCAGGCTTTGTGAGTCGTACGGAGGTGGGCCTTGGTGATGCAGCTGTCTTTTAAAAGTCATTTCTGCTCCTGTGAGTAACCCTTCGCACATACTCTTCTAAGTAACCCCAATAAAACTCATGGTTTACCAAGTTGTAATTTGGTGGTATCAGTACTTGCATCTGCTATGGGCTCCCTATCTGGGCTGAGTAGACAGGTGTGTGCTGCATCTTCCCTAGGAAAGTTTTGTCACACAACAGCCTGGTATTTGCAACCTTCCTGCCTCAACCTTCTCAGGGCTGGGATTAGAAGCCTGTTCACCACATCCAACAGTATATCATCAACTCTTCCTTCATTTGTACCTATTTATCATCTTGCTTGCCTACTAAGTTTGGAATTTCAGTAATTGTATTTTAAAATGTTCACTTTAAAATGTTCACTTTTCCTACATTTGTTCTTTTTCACTCTTCCATTCTTGACTTAATATTTTAAATGCATACATTTCATAATCTATTTCAGAATATTCTGTTATCTGCAGTCCTGTCAACACTGATGCCCTGCTGACTCTTGGCAACTGTCCATCAGGATGCTTGTTCCTGAAAGAGAGGCAGAGACAGACAGAAAGACAGAGACAGAGAGAGGGAGAGACAGCAAGAGGGAAGGAGAGAAACAGAGACAGAAAGAAAATGTCTTACCCTGGAGCTACCTTCCAGTTCTGCCCAGTGTGTAATTTTTTGTGAGTTCCTCTTCAGCAGGGACTTTCAGGCTGTTTTACCTCTTCTCAGGCCCTGGGGAGTTTAGGGAAATGGTCCAGTTGCTTTACTACCCAGCCTGGCTATTGTGATTGAAACCCCACACCTTCACCTTGGATTTTTTTGCTCCGTGTATATTTTTCTGCTTGAGTCTGGGGCACCAAGGCGTCTTGAATGTTTTCTATGCAGGAGTGAGTTCCCAGTCCTAACTCTGGCAACCTGAGCCCTATCTTAACTTCTCCCTGTCCTCAGAGTTTGTCTTGTGCGCCTCCACTGAGTATTTTTAACCAATTCTAGGGCTGGAGAGCTGACTCAGCAGGTAAGAGTTTGTACTGATCTTGAGGACTGGAGTTCAGTTCCTAGCACCCGTATCTGTCAGCCCACAACCACCTGTAACTCCAGATCCAGGGGGAAATCTGACTCCTCCGGCTTCCTTGGACACACTCACACACACACACATACATATACATACATATATACTAACACATACTAATATGCACTCACACACTCAAACATACACACACAATTCAAAAAATAATTTTTAAAGACTTAACTCCCACTACGTGTCCCTGAATCTGAGATGCACCTTCCTTCCTGTTTAATAGTGTATTCCGGTGGGAGGGAGGATCTTATCTTGAGTTCCTTAATCCAGATTTGTATAGCAGAAGTTAGTGCCTGTCAGTCCATGTGCCTCATTAACCTTCAGTCCCCAGACATTTGCTCATGTATGCGTTTCTTTCAGGTTTGACAGTCTGATAGCTCATGAGTCCAAATAGAAAATAAAATTTAAAAAAGCAGCTTCACATCAGAACTAGAAATCCGGGAGCTGCTGAGCATGGGGGCACACACCTTTAGTCCCGACACTTGGGGGGCAGAGATGGCCAGATTGCTTGTGAGTTCAAGGCCAACCTGGTCTTCAAAAAGAATTCCAGGTCAGCCAGGGCTGTTACACAGAGAAATCCTGTCTTGGGGGAAAAGAAAGAAAAAGAAAGAAATCCAGGCGCCGCCATCTAAGCACACGGTTCTTCCTGTGCAAACACGGAAAGCGCAGGGGCAGTGGGCATGCGTGAGAGGACAGCATAGACACACCAAGCTTCTCTCCAGGTGTATTTTGGGGGCAGGGAGCGTAGGCTGTGCCTGGGAGAACCGAATGACTTGTTCAGAGAGCTCTCCACGTGAAAATTGCACCCTGTGATTTCTCTCCGACAGTGCTAACAATCCAGCGCCAACCCTTCCACCCCCTGGTAGTCCTTGCCTGCTTTAAGTGTGCCCTAGGCCACTGGAGAGAGACTGAATTGTGGTCCCCAGAAAACTCAAGTCCATGCCTAAGAGACTAAAGACTAAAGTGTTCTCTAAACTGAAGGCAGGGTGACCGTTCACCACATCGTAGGATTTTGCTCACACTGTCTTGAAACCGCTGGGTGTACTAGGCTTGACCATAAAAAGCATCTGTTGGGGGGGTTGGGGTCCGTTCTTTTGTGTGTGGAGGGGGGAGGGGTTCAAGACAAGGTTCTTTGTGTAGCCTTGGCTGTCCTGGACTCACTTTGTAGACCAGGCTGGCCTCAAGCTCACAGATATCTGCCTGCCTCTGCCTCCCTGAGAGCTGGGATCACAGGTGTGTGTTGCCATCGCCTTGGGGTCCATTCTTTGAGGAGATTTTGTTGTTGTTGTTGTTTATGGGCCTAGAGATTTAATCCAGGCCTCCCATATGCCAGGCAAGCACCCTGCCACCAGAGAGTTACGCTTCCATCCCAGCTTAATCGGATTCTGCACACACGGACTGAGCTCTGGCTTGATCCTGTGCCGTGCCACATCCGGGGGTCATGGAGATCATGGTGATGATCGGAGCTGAGACCTTTGCCCTCATAGTAACTGCAGGTTGGATGTTACCAAACATGGGTAGAAAGTGAAAGTTTCCCTGAGCTTTCATTTTTCTTTGTATTTCCATTTACTCACCAGGTTAGAATCTGTGACGTGAACCTAAACAAATACCCTTCCTTCCATCTCTCCCACCACAACTTCTGTGGCCCTTAGCACACTCAGTCTGAGCACACCCAGTCTGAGCAGTGGTTAGGGGTTTCAAGCACGTGTTCCATGTGAACCTCTTTTTCTGAGCATGACTTCATGTGGAGACAGCAGGACCTCCCCCTTCCTTGAATTCTGGCTCCTCTCCTAGGCCATTTCCTTCTCTCTCTCTCTCTCTCTCTCTCTCTCTCTCTCTCTCTCTCTCTCTCTCTCTCTCTCTCTCTCTCTCTCTCTCTCTCTCTCTCTCTCGTATTCTCATTACTTGTATATCTCCCTTATGTCCACCCCTGAAGTTCCTTGAAGGGAAGGTTCATGCTGGTCCGTCTTTTATAGATGCTCAAAATTACTTTTATATAATTTGGTGCCGTCCACATGAAAAATTCAAGGCATAACACCATTCAGTGGCTTGCTCAGCCTTGTATTTGGATAGCCATAGCCAATGGATGACCCATGTCTCTTGTGGACCCTGCCCTTTCACATACATCAAACATCCTTAATTCAGTGCCTCTCGCATTTTAATGTATCACCAACCACTCCCCTGGAGAGCTTGGTGAAGCACCGACCCTGCATGGGTCTATGTGGGGCTTGATGATCTACATACGCAGCCTAACTCCCTCCCAGATGATGTTGGGGCCATGGGCCATGGGCCACACGCAGACCAGCTGTGGTCCCTTACAAGCCAAAGTGTGGTAGATGCAGAGACAGTGAGAGCTGGAAATGATGAGTAGAAAAAAAAAAAAACGTCTAGAAAGAAAGACCCAGATTCTCAAGGCTCCGAGTTCAAGAAGTTTCAGGAAAATACAGGCCAGACCCAGGTACTGAGACCTCTTTTCTCTATATAGCATCCTATAGTGTCCTTCTTTCCCCAAAGGGAGAACAGGCCATTTTTCCTGGGTGAACCATTGAAAAAGAGTCTTCAGTTATTCCCGTACAGATCAGTGACTTCCCTCCCTGGTGACTAATGCTAAGATTTCCCCCCTACTGAGTCCTCAGCCGAGCTGCACAGAGACACCTTCCTCATCATGTGCCCTCCAGGGCCAGGGATGCCGTCTTCACACGTGCAAAGGCTGCAGTAGCGTTCACAACCTTAACTCTATCAGGGTCATTTAAGCACATGGCAGTAGCCCAGGCCCTTCAAGCTCTCTTGCTCTTGAATAGCCATTCTATAAAAGCTTCGAGAGACTGAATCCGTGGACTGGTGTTGGAACAGGGAGGACCTACAAGAATCTAGTTGGAAATCTGAGTCTGTTGAGTCTTCATGCCCGAAAGTTGTAGTGACCCAGCTACTCTGACACCATGAACCTGTTTGTTTGTTTTTCATCTTAAAGAGTTTTTCAAAATGTTCTTTTTTTTACAATAGTTTCATCTGTACATCTGTATTTGACTAGATTACCCTAGGGATTTTTCTTTCACTAGCAATAAATGTGGTCTCCAGATTCTGTCTGGGGCTTGCAGTCACTTCCTGATTGGGTCCCCTGAGAGCTCAGAGCTATGCAGAGCCTATACCGGTCCCTGATGTGGTTGGCACACCCAGTCTACCCATGAGCTCTCCAAATAGCTCCTGGAAGTTGGTCTAAGAAAGAGAACAGAAAGGAGAAGGAAGCTTTCCGGAGAGCACAGTCCAGCAGAATTCCGTTAGTTCGTAGGGTCCAGCTCCAATTCTGTGTATTTAACCCTTCCTTTCTGGAAGATGGATTGGGGTAAAAAGCTAAGCTAAGTGGACATCTAGTCCATAGATTCCAAGTACAAGGTCAGAGGTAGAGCAGTGCTCAACATGGCAGAGTTATAGCAATCTTGAAATTAGCATGGGGGCAAAGGGAGGGGAGGGAAGGAGTGCGTTCTTTGGGATACCAAGAAGCACTTTAAGTACATTTATTTGTTTGTTTTTACTCTCTCTCTCCGTGTGTGTGTGTGTGTGTGTGTGTGAGTGTGTGTGTGTGTGTGTGTGTGTGTGAGTGTGTGTGAGTGTGTGTGAGTGTGTGTGTAGATCAGAGGACAACTTTTTTTTCCCCTCATTTTATGCCAGCCCCCAAAGAGTCATATAGGAAACAGTGTAATAAAGCTTTATTCCCTCAGAGAAAAGTCTGCTAAGTAATCAAAAATCTAGAGGACAACTTTTGACAGTCAATTCTCTCCTTCAAATGGGTTCTGTGGACTGAACTTGGGTCCTTAGTCTAGGTGGTAAGCCATCTCCCTGTAATCCATCTGCTGAAAGATGGATTCTTTCATTAAAACCTGCTTGGCCTATTATCACAGAAACTTAAGAACTGATTCATAAAAGCTCAAAATCCATCACTAGGAACATGGGTTCCCTACCCAGAGGACATCAGAATCTGCAAACATAAATCACCCTATGTTATTTGTGAAGGGATGAAAGACCCAGGTCTGAACCCAGATCGCTCCGGTCCCCACACAGGGCTTCCCTATTCACCTGCAGAGGTGAGCCATAAAAACCAATACACTTGTGAAAATAATGCAGTCTCAACTCCACACCCCAAAAAGGAATATGGAGTTTCTTGAGAAAGCTTACTAAGCAATTAAGAGAGAACATAAAAACAAGCAAACTAGCAGACTGGCAAAGCCAAATTTTAATGGGTTGTAAGAATCAAGATTACACAAGTGTGGTGGCACATGCCTTTAATCCCAGCACTCAGGAGACAGAGGTCGGTGGATCTCTGTGAGTTCCGGGATAGCCAGCACTACACAGTGAGTTCCAGGGGAGTTAAAGAATCTCTGTTTCCAAAAACAAAGCAAACAATCAAACAAACAAAGAATCAGCATTACACGGGTCTTGTTTCTTTCTGTGCTGGGATTGAACCCAGAGTGTTCTAGATGCAGGGCGAGTGCTTTCCTACAGCATCACATTCCCAACCTTTCTTTGTTTGAGACCATGTGGCCTACAATGGCTTTGAACTCCTGGTCTCCCTGCCTTGACTTCCTAAGTGCTGAGGTCACAGGTATGGGCCACACTATACTTGACTAGGACCTTGTTTTGTATAGCTTACCAATCTCCTCAAAGAAAAGAACCAGAGAAATAAATGAATGAAAGGAGGGACTTTACCACAAGCTCAAGACTTGGGCGGAGTGTGTCAAGGGCTAATAGCAGAAGTCAGTTTGGGAAGAGCTATGTTTTAGCATCAAGGACCTCAAGGCCCAGATGGCGTATATGGACTCGCGCACACCCGTCTTCTTTCAGTAGCTCTCTGTGGTCAGCCTCATCTCCGGTTCTCTGCTGCCCTCAAGTCCCTGCTTCCATCCACTGCTGCACCCTTGATCCTGAAGCCCCTGCTTGTTTTCACCACGTTCTTGTGATGACAAGGCCTCCTCTCAAGTCTTCTCTGGTTGCTGACTTTGGATGAAGTACTCTGTGTATTGCCGACGACTATCTGAATTTCTAGATGCCAGAGGCTAATGAATTTGCAAAAAACTAAACAAAAACCCCCACAAAATGTCTGTGCCTGTGAACTTAATAATTCACCCCAGGCTTTTCTCCCAAGAAGAGTGCCAAAGAAGAAGAAATGTTGTAAAAGGTGCCCATCGTGGTATTGTTAGAGGCAGCTCATCTCCAGTAGCGACTGTGAGTTGCTGACATTCTCAGCCAGTGTGTATAGGCTCTACTTCTAACCCTCTCAAACTGAGATCTCATGTCTGCAGCATATCTGCTCCACAGTGGGGAAACTGAGGCTCCAAACACAGAGACAGTAACTGTGTCGAGGCTGAACGAACAGCAAATGGCAGACACCGAGCACAAACCTACAGCTTAGTCAACTTCGACGATGGCTCCATCTTCCCTGACCCCTGAGATTGGTTGGGACCGAGACACTGAAACAGGGGTGTTCACTGTGTTCTCCACAGAGACAAGCACAGTGGAGACCCAGCAGTGTCTAAACATTCACAGAGAGAGATGGGCCCAGAGTAAGCAGCTGTCATTTTTATGAAAATATTTTTGAAAACTGAAAGTACTCACAGAGGGAAACTGCTGGGCAAGCATTTTGGAAGACAAGGGAAGGACAGGGGCTTTATTGTAGTTTTGTTTCCTTAAGTGTGGTTGTATGGAGGTCTCCAGGGCAAGTCTCTTTTAAAAAGCAAAGAAAGAGAGACTGACATGCTTTTGCTTACTAAAGCACATGAGTGATTTTTCTCTCTCCTACCTTTGAGTAACTTCTGTGCTCGGCCACTTCTCTCTCGGTTTCGTGATGCCTGCACCTTGGTGAAACCACAGCTTCCCCGCTGGGGATTGCTGAGTGCCCAGGAGGGAATCGCAGACAGGTCATTCTCAATCAAGCCGGGAGGATATTGAAATAATGATGTCACAATGCAAATGGCAGAGGATGGGGGCGGGGGCACCTCAGCAAACAGGAGAAAACCCATGGCTTTGAGCCTCCGAGGTGGGAAAGTGCTCGGCTGGTTGAAAGGTCAGGCGCTGGCCTGTCCCCCGGCATTGGAGCATTAAGTGAAATTGTAAAAATAGAACCTCATAAAAATTCATAAACTCATGAAACACACACTTGACTACATAGGTTAAGGGTACCAAGGTCAGGACTTTGTCGGGCTCTGAACAAAAGGAACCTTCTCTTGTTGTTTTTTTTTTTAGATGCTGATACTATTCTACATTGAGTGCTTACTGTATACCTGCACTGTGTGGAGCTCTACCCATAGCTGCTAACTTCATCCGTATGGATAATCCTAGTAGATACTATTTTGTTTTTGCAGATGAGAAAATTGAGAACTGAAGAGAGATTGGAAAGTTGCCAGGTATATATTCAGGCTCAGGTCTGCAGCCTCTCATGATGTCAACATCCCCCAAAGGCCGGTTCCTCTATCTGCTCCTCTCAGCACCACGTGTGACACTGCCTTGTTAATACAGAAGACACAGCCCCATTCGCCAATGTTAGGTCTTCTGCTTTAAATAGATAGATGATAGACAGATAGATAGATAGATAGATAGATAGATAGATAGATAGAGAGAGAGAGAGAGATGATAGACATGATAAATAGATAGACCATAGATGATAGATAGATAATAAATGATAGATATAGATAGATGATAGATAGTTGATAGATATAGATAGATGATTGATAAATGATAGCTAGATAGTGTGTTTGTGTGTGTGCTTGTGTGTGCACTCGTGTGCTGCAATGGTGACTGCATGTGGATGTCTGGGTGCAAATGCCCTTGAACATGTATACAGAAGTCAGAGGAGGACATAGGGCATCCTGTCCCTTTATTGATCTCTACTTTCCACTTCATGACTTTGAGACAGGATCTCTCAGGCTGACCTTGAAGCTGCCCTTATGGCTAGGCTGGCTGGCCAGAGAGCTATTGAGAAATCCCCACCTTTGCCTCCAAATTCTGGGATGACAGGTACATGGGTGATGGGGATTCGAGTTCAGATCCTCATGCTTATCTGACAAGCTCTGTTACCCAGCAAGCTACACACCTAGCTCCCCCACAGCCTTTGGGGTGGGAGAAAAAGCAGTGTGACCTGTGACAGAAAGAGTGTGTCCCTTAGAGGTTAAGCTAGCCAGGCTCACATTTGGATTTCTGTATTTTGGGTCTTAAGTGAGTCATGGAAGGCCTTGACCTTAAGATGTCCATCTGGGAAATGAGGACCTGCTGGCAGGGCTAGAAACTGGGGTCCAACACAGTGCATGGCTCTAACAAGAGCGTTTGCTCTTGGTTACCCTTCTAGAAGAACTTCTAAGGTCTAATGGAGGTTCTGTGAGTAGCAAAAAAAAGACTGAGAAGTTCATCAGCATCATGGTAACAGGTACTGGGTACCAGGATGCATGCCCAGGCCACTACCTTTGGCCACCTCCTCCCCCTTAAATATTGCTACCAGGCCTTGCCTGACCCATTCACCAATGGGATTTCACTTTCCTTTGCAGGGAGCTCATTTTCTGTCTTCTGACCTATGGTCCTCCATACCATCCTCCAAATCTTAAGATATTTATCTAAATCTTCATTGTAACCTGCCTTTGATACCCTGGGCTTGTGTTCCTCTGCAAGCGAACATAATATAGTACGCTCTGCCTCTCCTTACCGTCTTTCGTATCTAGAACAGCTGGCAGAAAATGCCAGGGGGCCACTCCACTTTCCTCCCCTTCCTGTTTCCAGGACAAGTGGACATGACCCTTAATTGCTTAAGTGTCAAGGACCCGCTCGGTATATCTGACATATGGCAGGCGTTCAATAAATGAGTGGATGGAGGAACAGTAACTCAGCGGGAGAAGATTCTGGCTGCTCTTGAAGAGGACCTGAGGTTGTTTCTCAGAACCCACAGCTCACAACTGCTTGTAACTCCAGCTCCAGGGGGTCAGAAGGGGACACCTACAATTCACATGTGCCCTCTCTCTCCCATACAATTTTAAACAATAGTTTTTGTTTGTTTGTTTGAATAAGTGAATGGAGGGCTGGAGAGATGGCCCAGTGGTCAAGAGCACTTGCTACTCTTTCAGAGGACCTGGTTTGCTTCCTAGTGCCTACATGGTGACTTACAATGGTTCATAGCTCCACCTCTAGGGGATCCGCCACGCTCCTCTGGCCTCCACGGGCACCACATACACACATAGCTCACTTATATACGTGCAGACAAAAACACTCAGACCTGAAAGAAAGTAAACAAATCTTTATTTTAATAGGTGAGTGAATGAGTTAAATGGGGAGCAAGTAGCTCATGAGTGGGAAGACGCTCAGCTTTACGGAGGAGGAGGTAAGGGGTAAGCCACAATGCCTGGAAGCTTGAGGCTCGGGAAATGGCTTAGTCAGTGAAGGGCTTACTGTGCAAGTATGAGGAACTGAGCTTAGTCCCCCAACCCCCAAGTCAAAATCTGGGGTACACACCTGTAATCCCGGAACTGCGATGGCAGATGTAGAATAATCCCTGCTGGTGAACTCCAGGCTCAGGGAGACACCCCGTCTCATAAACAAGGTGGAGAGCCGTAGAGGGAGACACCTGACATTGACCCTGACCTTCATTTTCATGTGATCACAGAAACTTGTACAGGTGCACATACACAGAGAAGAAATACAAAAGTCAAGTAGACTCTACGGAAATAAACAAGGTCCTACTGTGTGCAGCCTTTCTGTGCCTTACGGGCATCATCTCATTTAATCCTCAAAGAGCCCATGTATGCAAGTGGGAACCTCCATTTTCCAGATAAAATTAACTCGATTGATTACCTAGATAAATGGAGATGCTAATCCAATGACCCAAAGTCATTGTCACTTTGGATTCATCTCCCAGTCCGCTTCTTACCAAGAGTGGGCGCTCTGATGATCCATGGAGCTCTCTGAGTCTTCCTTGTCTCGCCTGTCAAATGGTGATGATGTTTCCAACTTCCATGTGGTGAGAATTAAGTGAGCTAACGTTACTCAGTTGCTGCAAGCCAAGCGCACAGAAAGACTTCTGTGGCTGCAGCAGGAGCAGGAGGAGCAGTAGTAGTATCAGGGTAACGCTCGCCTCTAATCATTCCAGTTTAACGTGACTCTATTCTGGAAGTCTGAGAGCAGGAGTAGGGTCTGGATTCAAATCCTCAGAGAGAACATGATGGTTGCAATTCCCAGAAACCACCACAAGGTGGGGCAGGGCTCTGGAACTCATGGTACCTGAACCCTCCTGGGGTGGGAGGGGGGAATGGCTGCATTGGGAAGGAAGTAGGAAGAGCCCCCAAGGAAATAGGAAAGCCCTCCCTGATCAGTTAGGAAGAGCTGGCTACCAGACCTTCTCAGGGAGTTCGTTCTTAGCATTTTAAGGAGAGGCTCAGGAAAGCAAGATGAGCTGCGGGAGAGCGTGCACATGGGAAGAGAGGAAGAGAATGCCTCCATCCCTTTCCACCCGATTTAAGATGCTGGGACAGAATTCACTGCTCCCGCCACGCCACTTCCGGCTGGGATGGAAGCACATCGGTCACAGATCATGAGAAAGTCCACTTTATCTGTCATTCGTCAGCACTCTTTTATATGGGAAGTGTCAACAGAATTTGAGAGCCGCTGACCCGGACCCAAACCTGGCGAGCAGAGGATGAGAAGAAAGTGTTTGAGTCATGTTTTGAGAAATCATAAATGTAGGATTAGAGTGGGGCAGAAGGCTGAGTTGCGGCTGACAGGGGTAAAAGCTTGTGACTTTGGAGTGGGCAGGGGGCTGGCTTCAAATTCCACCTTTACCCCTACAGCCACATGACCTTGGGCAAGGGATAATGTTGTCGCTGAACGAACCGGTGTTTTGCAGCTTGAACAAGACAGTAGCTGAGAAGGTCCTGAGGTGTTGCCACTGGAAACCACAGTGACTGCTCACAGAGAGACACGTGTACCTGGTACTCGTCACACCCCTGCAATAAAGAAGAGGGCTTTCGATCCATGGAGGTTAGAGTCTCCTGTGCATCCCGATGAAACCCCAAGGCCCTCGGGCCTAAAACCGAAGAACACAGACACGCCTTTTGACTTCTGCACAATTCCAGCGATAACCCTGCACCATCAGTAGCTGGGTGATGGAGACGAGATGCCTGGCCGTAGTTCTACAGTGAAACCAATAGTTTGCCCGTCTTCTAGCACCATGCATGCTCTGGCATGCATTCACAGAGCATCTGTTACAGGCCTGGAGAGGCTGTTCTGGGTGACCCTCTGCTCTCAGTCTAAGCCACAGCTCCAGGGGTGAGGGATATCTTGACTCTGACCATACTCACCCCGGCCCTGGACAGAAACACTGGCATGGAACAGAAGGGACAGTACAAAAAACTAACTTGGTTGAGTGCGTTTAGTCCATGTGGGTTTCTGTTGTTTTGTTTTTGTTTTTTTTTTTTTTTTCAAATTCACAAGACCATTTCCTGAGGGACAGGATGAAACTGGTATATAAGTGACTCTGACACTGAGGGAAGATAGAGGGAAAGATCCAGATGCCCTGCGTAAAAAAGTGCAGGAGAGGCAGAGGGCAAAGGTCTGTTTGAAGTATATTCCTGGCCTCCAGAGTCCACCTTGGCCTCATTGCCCTTTCGGCCTGATGCAGCCCTGTTCTCTCATCTGGAACATGAGGGTGACAGAACAGCGGGTTGACCACAGACGTGGAGCCCGATAGAGGCTCCCAGTGAGGACGCTGGCTCCTCTCCAGCCATGCTCCTCGTGGGCTGTGACCCCAGAATCATGTGTGCCGTCCGTGGCTCAGCTTCTCCGAGCGCAGCTGGCCTCAAGGCCTGCTCTGGATGACCTCTGAAGGTTGCTAATCTGGGACACCCATGCCATTTCTAAAGTTCCTCCATCCTGACTCAACATTGTTTGGGGGTGGAGCGGTGGGTGGGTTTCACTTCTCTCTCTCTTTCATGCTAACAGGGTCCTGCAGAGGCCACTGGGAAATCCAAGTAGTTGAAGGTGAACACAACTGCCCCTTATACAAGGAAGAGAGAACCCAGGGGGGGAAAGTCCCCATCTCTCTAATCATGCTTTGTCCTCAGTCTGCAGCACGATCCTCCGCCCCAAAGAAGTGTCCAATTAACTCTGGCACACCTGGCCATATGGCTTGATGGGGAAAGACACCTGCCACCAAGGCTGTGGGACCCACACTGTGAAAGAGGAGAACAGGCTCCCTCAAGATGTCCCCTGATCACCACAGAGAGTGTGACAGCACGCGTGTGCACACACGCACGCTACATACGTAAGAACTGCTAGATGTCTCAGGCAGAAACTTGGATAACTAGCTTTTCTTTGCAAATCGCAAAGGGTAACCCCATCCTCCCTTTGCCCTGGAATCTCAGGGCGTGAGCTGCTGCAGAGGGAGGAAGCTGAGGGTGCTTGTTGGGCTTTCTCTCTCTTTCCTCGCTCTGAGACTGGGCGCTTCTCATACAAGCAGGTGCATTTGAATAATTAATATCCATTAAGCCGCACAGTTGGCCTTTAACAGTCAGGGAGACTCCTAAAAGCTGAGAGTGAGGTCTGTGAAGGTAGAGAGGGTCTCCGGGATCTGGGGATGATGCCTCCATGGAGCAGAGGGGGCAGGTGAATCCCAGAATCTAGGGTGGTTGGGAGCTGTCCTCGGCAGCTGAACAGCCATGTTTCTTTGGAGAGTGCCTCTGGTGGGAGGTGGCTCAGGGCGGAATGAGCAGCCTCAGCCTCAGGAGATTGAAGGTAGGATGGAGACAAAGGCACCTGCTTGCAGACCTGGAAGCAAGACTCAGAGTCCTGCCGAGGCAGAGAAGTTTCAGTCCATATTCAGTCAACAAACATTTGCCGACCGTTACTAAATATGGCACTATTCTAGAGGTGGGGTTAGAGCGACTCAGGAGCCACAACTCTTCCCCCTTGAACTAGGCCCTGTCTAGGTGGGGCCTGTGTACTGTAGTCAGGGGAACACACAACAAGCAAAATTAGTTGATTCTTATTCATATTTTGGCAAATGCTTTAAAGATAAAGAAAAAAACCCCTGAAGTATGAAAGTAAAACATTGAGGCTTTCAGCTAAAATTTTAATAAGGATAGGAAGGGAACCTCTCACGGAGGTGATGACAAATTTGTAGACTTGAAGAATGGGGTCATGTAGGCAGCTAGAGAATAGTGCCCCGGGGTAGAGAAATGGCAGGTGCAAAGGCCCTGGGGCAGACATGTGTCAGAGTTGTTCCAAGAATAGCAAGGAAGTCGTGAGACTGAAGTTAACAGATCACCAGGGTTTTTGGCTCTGCGTGACTTGGGAATATTTATCAGCCAACCATGATCTAACACTGATTGAACACAATCCCTCAGGTTCGTGTGCCTTGCGAGTGGTAAGGGAAGGAAGAAGGACCAGCTGTGACGACAGATGATTGTGGATAAAACTGGCCTGGCAGGGGTGGGGTGTGGGGGGAGAGGAGGTCCTGAGGATTGGTCAGCCCTTCAGCTTATGTCCAAGAAAGGGCCCATAGGATTTGCTAATGATTTGCCACAGGGGGTCTGAAGATGGCTCAATGGGGAAAGGCACTTGCCGCCAAGCCTGAAGACCCGAGCTTGCTCCCTGGGACCCACCAGGTGGAAAGGAAAGTAGTTGTTCTCTGATCTCCACATGAGCTATGACACGTGTCCCCCACCCCAAACAAATAAAATTTAAAAAATAATAAAATAAACTCAATTAAAACTTTTTGTAAGACTTTGCTTCAGTGGACAGGATGGGTCCCTATTTGGGGAGGGTGAGCATCTAGTAAGATGGAACTGTTAACGGAGCCAGCGATGGCTGTAGGAGAAGCAAGCGTGAGAGGAAAGGAACAGAAGCCGTGGATAAGCAGCCGGCAGGGACACAGGCTGGCATGTCTGCCCACCTCTGAGGGTTTTGGAACTACAGACACATGCCAGCAGCCATCGGATGTAGCTCGGTATTAGTGTCCACTTAGCATGTGCAGAGCCGGGGCAATAGGGCTTGGGTTCCATCCCAGCACAAAAATAAATCAATAGACAAACAGGAGTCAGCCCAAGCACCGTGGTGGTTTGGGTGGGTGAGGGGTGTTGTAATTTTTTGAGTGAGAACGCCTGGCTTCCTTCGAGTCCCACCTCCTGCTCTCACGGAGGAATTCGATGCACATTATCACCTCTAGGCTCTGTGCTTCCGTCTACCACTCCAAGTTCCAAAGCCTGTGCTTTGAAAATGCACAAGCCAGAAGCGGAGACCCCCTGCAGAATGGCTTCAGATCCCAGGATAGAAGCGTGGGCAGGCCTGGAGTCTCTTGCTGGCTTCATGGTGTCCAGTCAAACCTCCCACTTCACCTCCAGTCCTGGGGGCTCCTCAGCTAGGGCTTCCAGAGTGTCTGCTGGACTTTGGTCCACGAGAAGAGTTCAGCATAGACAGGGCTCGCTGCACACAGAGCACCTGGCTTGCTGTGATGTGTTTCTTTAATAACGGGAGCACCTGCACTGGAATTCAGGCGGCCCCAGTGCCTGGAGACATAGTGACAGCTTTTTCCCCTGCACGGTATACGACGTCAGTGAGCAATTTATCACATGCCAGCCTCTTGCTATCCTACCCTCTGTAGGTTTTGGGCAGCCAAGAAGTTGCTAAAAGATGAGCACAGTTAAAAGTATAAACAACAGGCAGAGTGCAGGGAATCACATGAAAGAAGGGGGAGTTAGTAAGACTTGGCAAGGACAAGAGCTCCACAAAGACCAAATAGATCAGGGCACAGGGGTCTTTTATGAGACTGTCTCTCCAACCAAGGACATGTAAGGATATAACCTAGAACCCCTTCTCGGATATGGCCCATGGTAGCTCACTATCCAACTGGGTACCCTAGTAAGGGGAACAGGGACTATTTCTGTCATGAACTCAATGGCTGGCTCTTCGACCCTCCCCCTCCCCGCCGAGGGAGGAGCAGCCTAGCTAGATCCCAGAAGAGGACATTGCAGCCAGCCCTGATAAGCTAGGGTCAGATGGAAGGGGGGGGGGGGTCCTCCCCTATCAGTGGACTTGGAGGGGGGGCAGGGAGGAGATGAGGGAGGGATAGGGAGAGTGGGAGGGAATGAGGGAGGGGGCTATGGCT
>CM053746.1:34535401-34559970 GCA_028658305.1 Pachyuromys duprasi | reverse complement strand
TGTGATTAATATAAAAATAAATAAATTGCTTTAAAAAAGTGTAAACAACAAAGCAAGCTTTCTTGAGACAAGGGACCACATCTTGTTCTTTTGTTTTAATCTTCCACAGCAAACCTGGTGTCTTAACCCTGCCTGAGAGGTGCTTAAGGGAGAGATAGATTGGATCAAAGAAAAGGGCCTGAGAGGTCATTTTTCTCAACTGCCTTCATTCAAACCAGGCAAACCAGAGCCCACAGAGGCCATTTGCGTGCCCTGGTGACCCAATGGGCAGAAGGCAATTGAGAGTTCGTATTTTGCACTCCTGACTCTCCAGTCAATGGCTCTCCAGTATATGCTCCGGATTGAGGAATGAATGAAGCTGGCTAGTGGGAAATCAAGATTTGGGGGTTGGGGTAGGGATGGACTTGGATCCTTTGATGGGTTCACTGCATCTGACAAGAATCAGAGGGCTTCCTTGTGATGACAGTCAGATAGTGCAGGGGTCTCGAATGACCCCCTTGAGCTTCTGGGATTTCTCTGGGGCCTGCAGTGTTTGCATTGGTCTAGACATTTTCCACCAAACCTCCCGGCAAATATTTGAAGGCCTCGATACAATGCCACACAAATAACCATATCTAAAGCTCTCCCGTGTAAACAGCCTGATGTCCTTGGTCAGTCAGCAGGGATCAGAGGGAAAAAAAACAAAACAAAACTCAAGTTGACTTATTCCTCAAAGCAACCTTTCAAAGAAAGAAAGAAATTCAAAAACAAACTTTAAAAAAATGGTGTATTTTTGTTGTGGCTAAAGTCAGGTTGTGTGTGTGTGTTACTATTTATTTACAGCTGTGGGAGAAGGCTGTGTGTGTGTGTTACTATTTATTTACAGAGGGGATGAAAGACTGTGTGTGTATTACTATTTATTTACAGAGGGAAGACTCTGTGTGTGTGTGTGTGTGTGTGTGTGTGTGTGTGTGTGTGTGTGTGTGTGTGTGTGTGTATGTAATTCTACTCTGGCTTGAGGCTGGCTGATGCCCATCAGAAGCATACACTTCATTTTGTCTCTCCCTTGTCCGAAGACACTCGCTTGCCATTCTTCTACATTTCATGAGTAAGACAGCTATGAAGATGGGTGGGCAAATATCTCTTCCTGTGCTTTATTACAGTTGTAATTTTAAGATTTGAGTTTTATTTATGTTTATCTCTCTCTCTCTCTTTGTGGATGTCAAGTGTGTGTGTGTGTGTCCATGGAGGCTGGAGTTGTTAAATCCTCTGGAGCCGGATATATAGTTGTGAGCTGCTTCAGGTGATTGCTGGGACCTGAACCTGGCCGGGTCCTCTGGAAGAACAGCAAGAGCTTCTAAGCACTGAGCCATCTCTCCAGCCCTACGTTTTCTTTGAATGAGGGATCAGACAGACTGGAGAAGTATTCTGTCATGAGACAAGAAAACAGTAGTGACAGTGACAGCCCAGAGCTCAGGGGCGGGCTTGCTAGGTAGCATGTGTCCAGAGGGCCCAGCGCCAGGCCTTTCTTTTTGTAGGTTCTCAGTGAATGTGAACTAGATCTCATTGTCTGAATAACTCCACTAGAACACCTAGGCAAGTGACAGCTCTCCAAATGAAACCAAAGGGACACACAGGAGCAGCGCAGCAGGACAGCCAAGGATGGGCTGGCACTGGTTACCCACTTCGTTCTAGAGCCCAGTTGCTTCAGTCTCTTCCTCATTTTCTCACATGCTGTCCACCTGGAGCCTTGCCCTGCTAGGTAAGCACTCTGCCGTTAGGCTACGTCTCTGGCTGTTGGCTTATTTTATTTGAGACAGTTTCACTAAGTGGCCCAGCCTAACCTCAAACTCACCCTGATGCCCAGGCCAGTATTGGTCTCATGATGCACCTGCGTCAGCCTCCCAAGGAGCTGGGATTATAGACCTAAGCCACCAGGCCTAGTGACACTGCCTACTTCATGCATCAAGATATTATTGTCATATTTCACCTTTTTGTCATTCAGTCCCCATAGTTCAGTCCAGAGCTCCATCAAATCCCAAATAAAAACATTTCATCCAGTGAACATGGAGCATATTTTTCATCTCATTATTTTACACAGCATTTTTGCATTCTTTTCTTTGCTGTTTTAGAGTCATTCCTCATCGATGGGGCTTCTTTTACTGTTTTTCTAAAACGAAGATCTAATGTCAGAAGTCCTAGAAGCCTGGAGCATGACTCGGTAACTCCAGCGAAGTCTCTGGTCAAGCTTCTGGGAACTGGACTCTGCTCCTGTCTCTGCAGACCTGGCTGTTCCTCTGCTCCATCGTGGCCAGCTCCAGGTGCATGGGGAAATTAATGAGGTGTGTGGAACAAGGATGGAAGAGGTCAAGTTCTCCATCGCTGCTGACACAACTGTGGAGAGAGGCCACAGAGGGGAAGTAGCTATAAGGAAAGAGATTCGGACCAGAAAGCAAGGTTACTTCATTAATGTGTGGTTCTGCGCATCTGGAAAGAGGCCAAAGACCAGCCTATAGACTGTGACCCACATTCCTGCAAAGATGAGGGCTCGGGGCAAAGGCCGGGCCTGAAGTGGACAGCTGCCTCTCAACAGTGGCACCAAGGGGCATTTCTCCTCCTCTCTCCTGTCTTGTCCTCTCCTCCTTTCCACTTCTCTCCCCTCCCCTCTGCTCTCCTCATTATCTGCCTCTCTCGTGCTTTCTCCCTCTTGGCCCCCTTTCTTTCTCTTCTCTTCCTTTCTTTTAATCTTTTCTCTTTCCTCCCTTATCTCCCACTTTTATCTTTTTAAAAACGTTTATGGCTTTATCTCCTTTTCTCAGTATCTTCCTCCCCTTCCCTGAGTCTCTTATCCCATACTGTTAAACAATTATTACACAAACACACTTTTTTTCCCCCTTCAAATCTCACAAGATTCCTAAGAAGCAGCTATCTGATAACTTCTATCTAGGTTTCTGTTTATCTAAAAGTAAAATAAAGGGCTAAAGGGATGGCTCAGTGTTTAAGAGCACCGGCTGCTCTTGCAGAGGACCCAGGTTCAGTTCCCAGAACCCACATGGTGACTCACAACCTCTGGCAACTACATTTCCAGGGACCACACAGCATTCTCTGACCTCCCAGAGTACCAGGCACTCAGGCCATGCACATACGTGCAAGCAAACACCTATGCACGTGAGGTAAATAAAGTAAAAATCTTCGAAAGTAAAATAAAATTTGGCAAAATATGCAGACATCTGTGTATGAGAAAGCCACAGGGAAGCCCGTTACTTTGTGCGCTCACCTGAAAAACGAGTATCAGTGACACTAAACTTTGCCAATTGTGTGCATGAGAATAGGAGTCCCCAAATTGGAATGTGCAAGATGATATACAGAATGGGGGAGGGGAATCTTCAGTCTCCTTTATGTCTGTGAACTCCTTCATATTTGCGTTGGTTTTGTAATATACATAAAAGATCAGGGAAGTAGCACATGACAGGTTAATTAGTACCAGTACCAGGAATGGGCGCTCACATGGCTTCTTTTTTCACTGTGCTTGCTCTGCCAACAGACCTTCACCACCTTCTGCCTAGGAAGGGCGAAAGGTCCCTCCATCAAAGATGCCCCTGGGTCCCTCTGCCTACGGATGTGCCCTGCCACCTTTGACAGTCTGGACATGTGTTGGTTCATTTCTTCTTTACCACCTTCCTCCTAGACGGATCGTATTCCAGTTTACATTTAAAATGATTTTTAAATGTTTTTATTATGACTTTGTGTGGTGTATACATGCCTGTGCAATTGGTTTGTGTGTGTGTGCGTGGCTGTGCACTTGTGTGTGGGATGTACATGCTTGTGAACATGTCGGGGAGGTGCATGCATGTGGGGGTTAGAGGCTGGTGTCAGTCAGGTGTCTTCCTCTATCACTTTTGTTTTTGAGACAAAGTATCTCGTTGCTCCTAGGGTTTAGCAGTTGGCTAGGCTGGGTGGACAGTGAGCTCCCCAGTGCTGTGATGACAAACACATGCCTCTGAACCCAGACGTTGACATGGCTGCTGGGGATCAAAACTCATGTTCTTTTGTAGCAGGCACTTTATTGACAGAGAAAGTGCTCCGTCCCCATTTTAAAGATGGAAACACTGAGGCCCAGAAAAGCTAAATAATGTTTCCATGTGTAATTAGTGATCCTGAAGTGTGAATTCTGACACTTTTGACTCTAGAAAAAGAATTGGGGATCACTTTCCTATTCTGCCATTCTAATTTGGTAGGAAGGACCCAGGTCCCTAAGGATCACCTAAGATAACAGTGTAAATGTTAGCACAGTGATGGAAGCATATGACAGTCACTACTACAGTTCCTGATGTTATAAGGGTCCGGTGTAACCCAGGCTAACCTCAAACTGTATGTAGCCAAGGCTGGCCTTGAACTCCTGACCCTCTAGCCTACACCTCCCAGGTGCTAGAATTACAAGCGTGTGCTGCCAGGCCCAGCTCCTAATGAGCCATTTCTAAAAAGACACAGTGGCACACACCTTCATGAAAGCTTTCTCATTACCTGAGGAGAACAGTTCAGACCCACAGGCAGGCGGTGTTGGTCATCATCAGCTCTGACCTTGGTGTCTGGGGTCTTCCTGGTCCACACAGCTGGCTGGCCCTGCACCCATCCTGCATGTGTGCCTGCAGGCAAGAAGAGGGCACCAGATCTCATTACAGATGATT
Source organism: Pachyuromys duprasi (assembly GCA_028658305.1). Classification (NCBI taxonomy): domain Eukaryota; kingdom Metazoa; phylum Chordata; class Mammalia; order Rodentia; family Muridae; genus Pachyuromys; species Pachyuromys duprasi. The sequence goes on along the minus strand of CM053746.1, from coordinate 34,555,303 downwards.
GCGAGCCACCATGTGGTTGCTGAGAATCGAACTCACGACCTTTGGAAGAACAGCCAGTGCTCTTAACCTCTGAGCCAACTTTCCAGTGGGGTTTATTTATTTATTTTTGAAACAGAACCTCTCACTGAACCGGTTGCTCACCCATTAGACAAGGCAGGCTGACCAGCAAACCATGCAACCCTCCTTTCTCTACCTTCCCAGCACTGGAATCACAGGCAGCAACCCCAGCTGGTCAGCTCCCAGGCTTGTACTCCACTGACAGCCATGTCCCCAACCCCTGCTTCCCCTATTTTTACCAAAATTTGCTTCTATCTATTGAGTGTGCCCTACTGGTTTCTATGGTGTCTGTTTTATGGATAAAGAAAGCAGGGTCCTGAGTGGCAAGCTACTCAAAGGCATGTCTAAGAGGCAGCAGACATAGGTTTCAAATCCAGATCAGTGTGATGCCAGTCAGGCTGGCTTCCCTGTGGCACCTGCATCTTGGCTGGTATGGAAACTAAAGCCAGGAGGAACTGCTCTGGAATCTCAACTCAGTATGAGAAGTTACCTGCAACTCAAGTTCTCTGAGCATCAGTTAAGAGAACTAGCTGGGTGTGGTGGCGCATGCCTTTAATTCTAGCACTCGGGGAGGCAGAGACAGGAACGTCTCTGAGTTCGAGGCCAGCCTGGTCTACAGAGTGAGTTCCATGACAGCCAGGGCTACACAGAGAAACCCTGTCCTGAATACCAAAGAAAAGAAAACTAGAAAGAGGAATATTGATACGCCATTTATTGAGGAATAAATGGACGCCTGATGTACATGTGAAAGCCTGCTTGCTCCCATTTGGCAGTAGATAGAGGTGCATACACATCTGTGCCTCTCATTCCAACTCATTGCAGCAGGAATTGAACCTAATTTGTCCCAGTGATGCCAGACCCCTAATGCGCTGCCCAGCATGTGACTCATACTTAGGAAATGTTTGCTTCGCTGACTCAGCATCCCCAGAGGCTTTTTACCCCCAGGCCGGGGAGCTGAGTCTGCATCTGGTCACGAGGGCATAAAACGGTACCCTGGTCATCTCTTAGTGCAAGGCTGGGTGGCCACACTTGTATACAGGGGACCCGTCATGAGCTGAACCCTCAAGGCACACTGCAGGCAGAGTGTGGAGAAAGGACCCACTGCTCGGAACTAAGAACTCTGGGGTGAAAGGGAAGGAGACACCATCGAGGGAGACACATGGTGGTGCTGAATGGGTGAAAATGCCTGGCTCATCGAATGGGTCCTTTTCTGGTACATTTGCTTGATATAACAAAATAAATAATAAAAAAGAAATTAAAAGAACCACTCTGTTGGCAGAGCGTGGCATCAGGAGTGAAATGGGCAACTCTTGTGTCTTACCTTCTTCCTACACCTAGGCTGTGCCTTGTGCTCAGCTGGTCATATAAACAGGATCATTAGAGAATAACTGCCAAGTAGGGGCATTGATGATACTTAGTTCAATCCTAGGTTTCCGTCCTTAGCCTTAATGTAAGTTCTTAGGTCAAATCTTACTCTCTTGTGGCTTCTGTTTCCTCCCCATTGGAGTGAGAATGGTACACCCAAGTTTCATAGGCTTATGAGAAGAACAAGTGTGGGTGACGTCATCTATAACAATCCAGCTCATTAGAACTTCTCTTTCATCGTGTTTTATTTAGTGTATGTGTGTGTATACGTTGGGGTATAATTGTGCCACGGCCTGAGTGTGGAGGTCGGAGGACAGCCTGTAGGAGTCAGCTCTCTCCTTTCACTTTGTGGGTCCAGGGGAACCAAACTCACACGGCAAGTGTCTTCACCCACTGAGCCATCTCACCAGCCAAGAACTTACTTTATTTGCTATGTGATTCTGCTAATATGTATTTTTATAACCTATGATATTGAAAACTTTCAAATAAGCATACACACACAATTAAATCACATTTGGATGTATGAAGGTGATCTGCCTGCGACATTTGTCACCCCATTGATTGTCAGAACTAAGGGACTAGTCTGGCCGGCTAGGTGGCGGTCCCCTTCCTCCTTCACCACTACGTATGCTTCCCTTCAGCATCTGCATGGTGGTTGGAAGAGGAAAACCTTCCCCTGATAGGAAATAAGTCTTGGACCAAGGGGTATCAGAGAGTGTGGCACTCATCTGCTAGAACTCCCAAGCAAGCTCTCAGAACTTATTTAATATTATCTGAGGGCATGTTGCAAGGATGCCAGTAAATGTTATGTTTTTTTCCCTCTACACTTTGGCCCCATCATATCATTCACCAATAAGCGCTCGTGGCACACCTGCTGTACACAGAGCCCGTGATGCACTCCAGCAGCATCTGAGGACTGTCCACTGTGTGCTGGGCTTGCCACCAGTCTCCGTCCTCACAGCTGTTACAGGAGGAGGAAGCGGTGTGGGCTACTGTTCTGCGAAGAAGGTTCTCAATGCTAGGTGTAGTATTTATTAGTTTAATACCATACTAGGCTGCCAGTTTTTAATTTAATCTTTTACAAGCTACTGGAAACACCCAATTTCTAAAACTGATCCAGAAGGATGTGAGTTGTTGAATCAAAAGACAAGAAATACCATGCCCTTAGGAGTTTCCCTAGCTAAGTGCTCACATAGCAGCAAGCATTGGGGAATAAGGGCTTGGAGCTGGAAGGGCTTTTTTTTTTTTTTTTTTTTTGAAAGGCGGGCTGGGGGTTAGGGGTTTGCTGATTCCTTCAAAGGGCTTCACACACAGTGGAACACTTAGAAGTGTTTGATAGTGAGCTTACCTGTAGGCTAGGTGGTTAGAAAGGAGGGAGAGAGAGGGAGGAAGGGAGGGAACTCCTGAGCCACCTGTGATGACTGAGCAAGCACTTGATTTGGGCCCTGCTTGTGCTGACCCATCCAAGATACTTTTCTGAGTTACATCACCGAGCTCTTCCAACTTGATGAGGCACAAATTCCTTTGTCATCAACATTTATACATGTTCACGATATCAAAAGTAGAAGTAATGGAGAAACTTATCCAAAGTCAAACTGGGCATTCCCAGAAAGCAGCTGGCTGGTCCACCTGACGCCAAAACCATGACTCCGGGATGTCCTGGGTTATAGTTTGTGGAAAAGTCATTTCTTATCCTTTTTAATAAGGCATCTGCTTCCTCGTCCTAAGAGGGAAGAAAGGACATGAGGCAACTTCTAAGGTTGCTTCATATCTACAGGACCTACAGAAGCATTTTACCCAGGTTTAGGGAAGTGTGTCCCATTAACCAAATGTGTTGTCAGCCAATTTTTTTAAAATAAAATTTTATTAAACAACCACAGGCATTCATTTTTCCATCGTATGTAACAGAATTGAGTAGTTACTACCACAGAGACAGAGACTTAATGTTCACAGAGCCTAAAATATTTACTATCTAACCCTTTATGGAAAAGGATTGTTGACTATTAGGACATACTAATAGGGTTTGTTTGGCTTGGTTTTGATTTTTGAGACAAATCTTGCTGTGTAGTCTGGGCCAGCCTCAAACTCCAGATCCTCATGCTCAGCCTGCTGAGATTAGAGGCAGGTGCCACCCCACAAGGCCAGCCTATAGATTTTAATGATAATGGAACCACATGTGTGGTGAATAGGAAAGTTCTAGAAGAGCACAAACTAACTGTAAACAATTGGTAAGTTAGTAACCACCGCTGTTTACATTTTATACACTGGAATTATTTTCATGTTGTTTGAGACAGGGTTTCATAGAGCTCTCCCAAACTGGCCTTATGTACCAGAATGTACGCAAACACACAGAGCAATATTCACAGGTCCTGCAGACGTATCCAGAGTCCATCAAAACATAGAACCACCTTTGATCCTAGCAGGAGAGAAACAGAGGCAGGAGGATCCCTAGGAGTCCAAGTCCAGCCTGGTTTACATAGTGACTTTCAGGCCAAAACCAAAACCATAGAGTCTTCAGGGGCTCGAGAGATGCCTCAGCAGTTAAGAGCACTTGCTGGTTGGGCAAGACGTCTTGCTTGATTCTCTGCATCCATATGTTGGCTCACAACTATTTGGAGCTCCTGTTCCAGGAGATCTGCTGCCCACTTCTGGCTCTACAGGCACCACACACACACATATGATGCACAGACATACACGCAATTAAAACATTTTACACATAAAATATTTTAACGGGGGCTGGAGAGATGTTTTAGAAGTTAACATGACCTGCTGCTCTTGCAGAGGACCTGGATTCCGTTCCAGCACCCACAGAAGGGCTCACAACCACCTGTAACTTCAGTTCCAGTGCCCAATGCCCTTTTCTGGTCTCCCTAGACACTTCGTGCGCATGGCGCACAGACATTCAGGCATACTCATAAGCATCAAAAATAAATAAACATGGAGAGATAGTTAAAAGCACCGGCTGTTCTTCCAGAGGACCCCAGCTCTCAGGTTCTATCCCCAGCACCCACATGACAGCTCACAACTGTCTATAACTCCGGTTCCAGGAAATCCAGCACCCTCTTCTGGCTTCCAGGGGCATGAGACACACACGTGTTGCACAATCATACATGCAAGCAAACCACTCACGTGCATAAAAACAAAATAATAAGTACATGCTCAGGGCGGGTGGGGTTGGGAGGGGACTACAGCTGGGAAACAAAGTGAATAATTTGTAATTAATTTTAAAAATTAATTAATTAAAAAATAAGTACATGCTCATCCGCTCACACATCTGTAATTGCAACTACTCGACAATCTCCTATATTGCTCTGAGTAGTATGTAAACTGTAGATCTGGGAAGGACAATCTCAGGATGTGAATACCTAGGAGCCCTACCTGCACACACCGGAACTGTTCCCTGAACTCTAGGTGAGGCTTCCTGTACATTCTCATGGGTGGTTGGTGAGGGGGTGGGGAAGAACATCTGAGAGAAAGGGAGGTCTGGGTGTCTGGTGGCACACCACACTTAGAACTACAAATCAAAGCTGTGTTGATAAGTGGGCAGTGGCGGTGATGGTGGCCTTTTAATGGTTTTTTCCGGCTTAAGACATGAACTGGTGCTCGTTATAGTTACACCGTTACACCGTGATAGTGAGTAAGAGACAGGGGAAACAGAAAGGTCTTCCCTCAGAGGCATTTACTCCGCTCGCTATCCTGCTTGAGCGGAGCTGGGAGGCAGACAGAGTTCTCCTGCGGGGCATAACCACGAGAAGCAAGGGTCTGTCACATGTCACAGGAAACTAGAAAGCAAGGAGGTGAAACGAAGGGCCCTCACTTCTGTGAACTTCTGAGCGCTTTCTCAGATAAACAGTGATGGGTGTAAACCTTGAATGGGATCCCATGCATACAGCCACTCACTTCCTTCTCTCAGAGTCCTAGCCCAGGCAATCTGGGTCTCTGCCACCTGCCACCAGCTCTGGTGTTTAAGCAGCCGGCCTCGAAATGAGCAGAGTCTGCCTTCTCACCAGGAGGTGATCCCGTTCCTGATAGACGAGGGCTGCTGGCCTCTCATCTCCCTTGGTAATATTCATCTCTGTCCCTGACCCAACCACAATTTCCTCCCAACCGGTTGCATTTGAAAGTGCAAGCGGGTAGGGAAGTACTTGGAAGTACCTTCGCCCTCCCGATGATCCTGAACGGCTCTTTCTTTGCCCAGTTCTTCCCACTTCAATGCTCCCCGGATTCTGAGAACCTTGGGCTTCCAAGGGGCTAGATTCTTCCTACTGGGAACTGGCCTCCACCTTCACGGACGCCTAAGAAGGAACACAGGTGTCAGGCAGCTTTGCCCAGGTGGGCTTCCTCAGCATCTACACCGCCCCCGCACCCGGGACGTCACAAGGAACTTCACAGACCAGGGAAGCGAGGTTCAAGATGGCCTCTCGCCCGGGAGCTGCCAGCGCGAGCGTGGATCTAAGCAGTTCCTTCCCCGACAGGTTGGGTCCCAGCCTAGAGGTCTGCGTGAGGCCTGTGCGTCCTCCCTTCCTCTCCGGGTCCCGGGGGAATTGTGGCAGAAACTCCTGCCGTGCCGAAAGGTTCAAGGCTTCCTTCCGGGGCAAACCTGGGTGGGGGGGAAAAAAAAAGTTTCTTCAATGGCTCTGGCGGTGCCTGCCTGCTTTAGGTAGCCATACAGAGCTCCTGGCCCCGCCACAGTGAAGTCGCGCCTACAGAGCCCCGCGGACCTCCTGGAACTAAGAGCCAGAGAAGGTGGGCCTAAGCGTAACCCACAGCTGCAGCCCACGGGCCACACACCGCGCCACGCCGGGAAGGAGTCTCCGCGGCCCTGGTTCTGCCCGCAGGGCCCGGGCGTGTTTTTCACGCCCCAAGGGCCCCGCTGCCCCGTCCTTTCGCTGCTCCCTCCGGCCGTGAATTAGTCGGCGCCTCCTTCCAAGGGTCCTGCAGGCCTCTGGCCGGTCCCGGCCGGCAATCCTGCAAACCCACGCTGGCAGGTGTGGCAGAGGAGGGCCCGAGGAGCAGCCACCAGGTAAAAAATAGACAAATACACAAACAAACGGGGTCCCTCCGGTTCGTTACAACCGCACCTGGCGCCCAAACACCCCGCTGCATCTCCAAGGCTGCTGCGTGCGGACACCTCGGAGGCTCTCCGCTCTCCTCCTCTTCCTCCTCCTCCCTCCACACACACCCCTTTTCCAAGGCACCCCAACTCTCTCCAGCTCTCTCACCTGAACCCCCGAAGCGCCGTTTCTTCTTTCTGGACTAAAGCCGAACCCGCCACCGGCGGAAAGGTCCCCCCCCCCCGCGCCCCCACTCACAGCCTAGGCTGCGAGCCACTTGCTTTACAAGTCCAAAGGTCAGCTAGAGTTTGGCTGATAAACAGAATCCGGAGAGGAGATGTGGAGCCCTCCCTCCTCCCCAGCGTGAGGACAACGGGCCCTGGCGAGTCCCGATCCCGGCCCCGTTGGACTGTCCCTTTGGCTCTCCCACTCTCTCGGTTTCCCCCCCTCCCCCCCACCATTTGCATCTTGCCGAAAGCCGAGCCCTTCCCACTCATTTGCATATCTTATATGGCCTAATGGTGGCGATCATGGCAAGTTAGAAGTTTTCTGACTCCTCTCGGAGGAGTCTCCGGGACTCCGGGGGAGTTAACAGGTGTCTGCCAAGCTAAGGGGTGGAGGGGTTCCAGGACTCTGGGGGTTCTCCGGTAAAGCTCCCCTCCACCCTCCTCTCTCGCACCCACCCACCCCGTCAACCCCCTTGGAAAATGGTGTCCAAGCTCACGTCTCTCCAGCGAGAACTCCTGAGCGCCCTGCTGAGCTCCGGGGTCACCAAAGAAGTGCTGATCCAGGCCTTGGAGGACTTGCTGCCGTCTCCGAATTTCGGGGTGAAACTGGAGTCGCTGCCCCTGTCCCCCGGGAGCGGGGCGGATCTGGACACCAAGCCGGTTTTCCACACCCTCACCAATGGCCACGCCAAGGGCCGCTTGTCCGGGGACGAGGGCTCGGAGGACGGCGACGACTACGACACCCCCCCCATCCTCAAGGAGCTGCAGGCGCTCAACACCGAGGAGGCCGCGGAGCAGCGGGCCGAGGTGGACCGGATGCTCAGGTAGGCAGCGAGCGCGGCGCCCGCGGACGCCGTGGGGGCCCCAGACCCGGGGCGCCCCGGAACCCGAGGCGGGCACCCCGGACCTAAGCCCCTCGTCGGTGGTACCCGGGCGCCGGAACCGAAGGTGCGGAGCCTTGAGGTCACATGACTAGAGGTGCCGACGGGTGCAGGGGAACAGAGGCGACCCCCGCCCCCTCCCCGGAAGGACCCGAGGCTCCAGAACCCCGCAGCCCTCTGCAGAGGGCCCGGCGGCCCGGCGGCCAGGCGCCGAGGTCTGGGAAGCGGGGTCTTCGGTGGGGTCCGCGGCGTGCGCGGATGCGAGCTCCCGGTTTAGGCTTCCCAGAGCCGAGGGTTCGCGGCACGGTCACGCCTGCCGCGCAGAGAGCAGCAGCCGCCGCGGGTGAAAGGAAGGGAGAGCGGGTGCGGGGTGCGCGCGCCCGGGGCACCCCTTCCTCCCGTCGGCGGGGCGCCCGGCCCCGGCCTGGGAGAGGTGGGCGTGTGCGCCTTTCCCCAGCGGCACCGCGGCCGTCGCCGGGGGAGCCGGGCCCGGGTGGCTGGGATCCCTCGCCGGCCCCCTCGCCCGTACCTGCGCGTTGACAGCTAGTTACTAATTATCCAAGGAGCCCAGCGGCTCCCTCAGACGGCTCGCCGCTCCGGGGGCCGCTGGGCTTCGGGAGGGAGCCCCCCTCGCGCGGCCTCTAACTCGTTAAGCCCCTGCGGCTTCAGGGTTGCAGAGTCCCCGGAGCGGTGGCCCGGCCTGGCTCGGCCTCCCCTCCCGCGGCGCGCGCTTGGGGTGGGAGGTGACCTTGCCTTTGAATTTGCGCTCTGAGGGACTTGCCCTCCAGCCGAGGCGATCCGGAGGACTTCTAGATTTATTGATTTATTGATTTTTTTAAACCCCCTAAAATGTTTTTGTTTTGTTTTGTTTTGTTTTTTTGTTTTTGCGAATTCACGAGCTTGGTCTTTCTTCCCCGGCCGTTCCTCCGCTCGGCAGTGATTTCTATCCGCCCGGGTTTGGGGGCCTGGATGGGTGTCAGGGGTAGCACCGACCGCGGAGCCGAGTCCCTCGGAGGTCCTGGGCCGGCAGGCGGGCAGGAAGGTGGCCCCGGGCCCGGCTCGGCAGCCCGGCAGCCCGTCACCAGCCCCCTGGGGCCTAGGCCCTTCCTCCCGGCTGCCCCGAGCCGACGTGCGTTCAGCTCGCCTTGGAGCCAGCTTGGGAAACCCGGGGAGGCCTGGGGCGCCCCTCCACGGCGGTCCCCACGCCGGGCTGGACACGGCGGACGTGTAACATAAACTGCAGCACGTGGAGTCGGGGCGTTATTAATTTATTCCTATAAATCATCAACAGAGAGTACACAATGAGCGCGATTAGGTTGAAAAGAGAGGCGGGTTATTCATTGGCGAAGTTGTAAACTGGGCTTAGGAAGGGAAGGAAATCCAAGCGCAGGAGGGGGTGCTGGCGGGGCACACGCACGGCGCTGCGGGGCGCGCCCCTCCGGGGAGCCCAGCGGGGCGCACAGCCTGCCGGGGTCGGAGCACCTAGGCCCTCGTCCCTCCCCAAAGCCGGTGTGGACCAGAAGGAGGGGACCGAGGACACACCCCGAGGCTTTTGTCCCTCTGCAAGCCGGTGCCGTCCTCCCCCTGGGCCCGGAGCGCCCGACTTTATTAAAGTAATTTTTCAAAAAAAAAAAAAAAAAAAAAAAGGATGCTAGCGGCTCCCGGGTCACCGCACGGCCGCCTGCAGGGTGCAGACTCTCTCCTTTTCCTTCTCCTCCCCACCCCACGCCTCGCTCCGGTGTGAGCGGGAGAGAGAGGAAAGGTGTGCGGGGGAGGAGGGTCGCTCGGCGGCCGCGCCGGACGCCTTCGCCCGGGCTGGACCGGCCCCGCCGCGGAGCACGGTTGCGCACTGCGCCGTCCCGCGCTCCCGGGCTGCGGCCCCCGACGCTGCCTCGCCCCGGGCGCCCACGACAACCCGCGGCGACCTGGGGACCGCGGCTCCCGCTTCCTCGCCGGCTGCGGCCCGGAGCTTCCCTGCTCCCGGGCTGCGAAGCCGCTGAGTTTACGGTTGACACCTGCGCAGGCGGCTCCCCGGCCGAGCGCTTCTCGCAAGCCCCGGTTTTATCCCGGTGAGGAAACTTTATTTCCCAATAACTCCTTCTCCGGGCCCCAGAGCTGTCCTCTAGGGAACATTCTGGGGTGAGAGAGAGGGGGGAAAAATGCAACTACGCCATCTTACCTCCTAATTCTTTTTTTTTTTTTTTTAAATTCCGGGCCTGAAGGTTTGTCTCAACGTTGTTTTGTTTAGTTTTGTTTTCTTTTCTTTTCCTGAATTGTCTTATTGCTGAGTTATTTTCCGCCTTTTAGCAGAACCACTCACACTTAGAACACACTGTTTCGCTAGGTTTCTTAACCACGTAGAATTAACAGGTAAAGAAGCTAAACAAAGGAAAAATGGCCAAATGATCTGTTAAAGCGATACAGTATTAACTTTTAGAATCCAGATGCTGTTTTCTCGGACTTTTGGAGCTATTGTTCGTAACTGTTAGAAACGTTTTTCGACCCTAAAAATATCTGTGGAAATGTTAGCCAGCAGTGAGCTTTGGGGCGGTATTTATGTGGTTATGTCTGAAATGTTGATTGCCGCGTTTTCGTGCCCTCGCCATGAATTCTCCAGGTCTGACACGGGGAACGCGTTTCCGCTGCTTCTGTTCTTACTCTTCATTACTCGTTGTTTTACTTTCTGTGCCTTTATAAATGCTTGAAAAATTCGTTAGCTTATATATGATTGATGTGAGAGTTTACATATCTCAAAATCACCTCATTCAAAGCCCAGCTTCTCAGGAACCCAACAGCCAAGGCTTGCTGAAATAGCCACAATTCAAATGCCTGTAAAATATCTACCTTGATTGTTGGAGTATTTTAACACGTTAAACAAATGAATTGATTTTTACAGGCACCATTGGAAAAATAATTGGTTTACCGCTATATCTAATTAATTTGGCCTCGGCTTTAACATCAATTTTTATTGTTTCATTTGAACCCAATTTTCTCTTTGTTTTTTCATGTCCTATCACGCCTAATATATGATACATACATCAACATGTAGTGAAGGATTGTTTCTGCAACTGCATTAAATAAATCTTGTACATTTTTGTATTATTCCTTTAATGCTTTTGATCTATGCTGTGCATTTTACTTTTCTTAGTCTCTTAATTTCAATGACAGTTCTTCTCATTCTAAGTCATCTTTTTAGGAAGCAAGCAAAAAAAAAAAAAGTAACAGCAAAGTTGAAAACATTCTAAGACACCCCTGTGTCTTGTTTATAATGATAAGCTGTGCCTGTGTTTGCGAGGAAAGAGCGGCACAACCACATTTTCAGTCCAAACTTGAAATTCTGGAGGATGGCTACCTCCCAGGTGGCCTTTCCTTATCAAGAGAGGTGCAGCCATACAGGCAAGGGGAGCATTCGGGATCATTAATGTCTTACTGAAATTACTCTTCCTCAATGGGTTTTATTTTGGAGGCGGGGCTGTGGATAATTAAAAAAAAAAAAAAAAGCTACCTGCTATGTGAGCGTCCTGGTTCTTCAAGCCCAGAAAGTGTTGCCATTATATTTGTGAACACTCCCCTAAAACTCCAAAAAACAATGTAATATTTGGCTACGAAAGGAATTACCACTATACAAAAGCTTATGAAATATCTCAGTTCGATTGCTGGAGATTTCTAAACACATCAAGCAAACAAACAAAATATATATATATACTTTTTTTTTTTTTTTTAACATACAGGCTGTCTTTCCTGCTTGTGTCCCAGGAGGTGGGCTCACAGTCTGTTTTAACAGACTGGGCCTCCTTTTCAGAAAGAGAATAAGGTTGCCGAGGTTTAGACTGAAATGGAGTGGATTTAAAAACTGATTTGGCTCCGTGTGAGATCAGCGTGGCCAATCAGGCACTTGGCCTCTCCACTCTCCACTGGGACTCTTGTCTTTTAGCCTCTTGAAATCCAAGGAAAGCCGAATAAAGCAAGAGCTCTTTCTTCCACGGCCTAGGGTGCCGGGAAGTGGGGATAGGGGTGGGCTCAAAGGTGAGCATTCTTCAGTGCCTACCTCGGAAGGAAAAAGAGCTGTGGGAGGGAGCTACCCTTTTCCCTACACCTCTCTCAAGGCAGTAGTAGTTTGGGCAGGAAGAGAAAGATACAAAGATGAGTTTTGCCCCTAACGGGTGGCTAACTTTTTCCTGGGCATTTGCCACCAGCACCCTAATGATCTGCTTATCTGTCTAGTGAGGACCCTTGGAGGGCTGCCAAAATGATCAAGGGCTACATGCAGCAGCACAACATTCCCCAGAGGGAGGTGGTTGACGTCACAGGCCTGAACCAATCCCACCTGTCCCAGCACCTCAACAAGGGCACCCCGATGAAGACCCAGAAGCGAGCTGCCCTGTACACCTGGTACGTCAGAAAGCAACGGGAGATCCTCCGACGTAAGTGTTTTAACCCTGCCTCTGTCTCAACTTACAGTGACTTTTACCCTCACTCTGACATCATGGGCTGCCTCAGTTTCCCCTCCGTCAAGAAGGCTTTTTAAAGTAGTCGGCAAGTGTAAGAAGTTGACAGGTAGATCTGGCCTTACAGTTGCTTACTGTACCTTGCATCGTTTCTCTCTCACGCAGTTCCCTTGCTCTGCAGCTAGTTATACCGAAAAAGCCCTTCAGCATAGACAGTCTACTCTGAATGTTTTCAGTCCTTCTTTCCCTTTCATTGTCTCTGGTTGGCACATGACCACAGGTCTGGGTTTCCAAAGAAGAGATGACATAGTGGTCAGCAATATCAATCACCATTACTGTTATTTTCCTCCCCTCTAGAGAAAATATAAATAGCTTAGGTGTTTGTACAATCAGAACCTGACCCTGTTCCTTGGAAGTGGTGGCTGGTGGTGGTGGGGGGTGGAGGACTAAGTCTAGAAATGATTTAAATTGATCACTCACTTTTATCATGGTTAGAATTTGGGCTCAGCAGTGACTCCATCTTGTCAAGACCTACTTTCCTTAACTGCCCTTTAACTGGGCAGGGCACAGTTAAAGTGTCTGCACTTGGAACTTGGACCAACCAATTTTTTTAACACATATTTAATATTAATTAAATATTTTTAGTTTGGAAGAAATTATTTTTTAAAAAATATAGGGAGGAATTCTGAAACATTTTTTCAGCAGTTGCCCGTACAATCCATCCCCCTATGCTTTGTGTGTTGTACAAGCAGGTTGTTTCACACACTTTTCTTACAACTACCAAATTTACCAGGCGACCTTTGAAATGTTCCTGTGGTGTAAAACTCCAATCCCTTAGAATGTCATCGTTTACCCAAACAATGATGTTAATAGTGGGATGCTTGGTGAAAAGCAACACATGGCAGTTCTAATTCTCAGCACTTCCAAGTTGTTTGTTTGGGTTTTGCTGTTTTGTTTTTTTCTCTGTAGCCCTGGCTGTCCTAGAATCACTCTGTAGACCAAGCTTGTCTTGAACTCAGAGATCCACCTGCCCCTCTAGACCCAGCTTATTTCAGCTCTTAACCCAAGCCCTTCTTTCTGTCCCAAGATTCCTTCTTCAGAATGCTGAGGAGCTTGGGTCTTTAAGTGGAGGGGAATTTGAACCTCAAGCTGTTTTTATTTGGGGAGATCATACCTTGCTTGGACTGTTTGGACCCAGCCCATTCTCTAGAACTGTTTCAGTTGCTGCCACCCCCAGTAACTCTCTCTCTCTCTCTCTCTCTCTCTCTCTGTCTCTCTCTGTCTCTCTCTGTCTCTCTCTCTCTCTCTCTCTCTCTCCTCTTTCTCTCTCTCTCTGAGTTGTTTCAGTTGCCGCTACCCCCAGTAACTCACTCTCTCTCTCTCTCTCTTCTCTCTTTGAACTGTTCCCCAGTAACCAACTAAGCCTCTCTCTCTCTCTCTCTCTCCCTCTTTCTAGGCTGTGAGATTCTGTGTCTTTGCCAACATGTTTATTTCCATCATTTTCTGGATAGGAAATTTTTTTCCCTCTTGCTGAACAGTCACTTTCAAAATTGCTCTTGGGTTTTGTTGGTTTGATTTTGTTTCCTATACACTGTTCCAAGATGATGGCATCTGTGTTTATTGTGCTGGTCTCTGTGGGGAGAAAAGCCATCCGTGGAAGGAAAGGTTTGGGGTCAACCCTTGAGTAGACACACTGTGTGGACAGAGTAGATGCCGTGGGGCTGTTTGCTATGTAGTGGGCCAGTCCTTGAATGTACCTGTTGGCTCCCTCCATGGTGGTTGTATTTAAGGAGTTGACCTCCTGGTTTGAAGCAGTTCTGCAGTTCCTGCATAGGTCCCGAACATTCTCAGGAGACACAGTCTGAAAGCCCAAGCAGCCCTGGGCCTGGCTCAGCAGTCGGGGTGGTATCCACGCAGCTCCCCCAGGTCAGACAGGAAGACACAGAAGGCACGGGACCATCTAACAAGATGGAAATCCCAGAAGGAGTCTCAGCATGCTCAAGAAGGGACAATTGACCAAGTGGGTAGCAGTCTGCAAGGGACATTTTTGTTTAGTGTTTTTGTTGTTACTGGTTTAAAGATTCAGGAGACAGAACTTAAGGACATATTTCTCCTCCTGTAATTAGCATACATACACCTGTCGTATCCCAAGCACTATGCTAGGCTGTGAGGCCACAAGTCCTTGCCTCTGGGGACTCACACTCCCCTGAAGGAGTGGAGAAATTCATGACAGTTATTTCCCATGCCCTCTGAAAGGAATGCACCAGGTAGCAGAGCAATTACTATACCACCTGGAGAAATCCTGGAGGCCTTACAGGAGGAGATAGCATTTGTATCAAGTCTTAAAGGATAAAGAAAAGACAGCACCAGCATGGGATAAAAATTAAGGCAATACATAAAAGAAAAAGGCCAAATGAATGGTTGAGTGAAAAGCGTAGATGAAAAATAAGATGATACAGAAAAGTTTTATGAAAAAAATGGTATCATAAATGATACTATTCAAGGGCTTCCCCTATACACATAGAACTTTGCTGACTAGCTCCAAAGCCCTGGATGAGGCTGCTGACTCAAGCCTTCTGAGGTCATTTTTTGTGGACATCAAACGTTTTTCTGTTCGATTTAATTTAAAAGAAAGTAGAGGGGAATTGGAGGACCGGTGGGAGTCTAGTTCTTCAAATGCTAGGCATGGCCAGGCTGGGTCTGTGGAGGCCCAGGGCAACTGGCCCACAATGCTCTAGGATCAGACCCTGCACAGGCTGCTGTCTCCCAAAAGAGGAGCCCTCCATACTGGTGGGTCCATGCAGCAAAACCCTCCTCCACCTAAGTCGGATCTAGGGAGCTTGGGGGTTGTTTGGGGGTGATTTTCATAAGCTAGTGGCTAGGAACAATTGGGTGTTCTAGGCTCATGTTACTTTGGATAGGTCACTTAACCGCGCTGAACTTGAGTTTCTCTGTCTGCTGCTGGGAGTG
Source organism: Pachyuromys duprasi (assembly GCA_028658305.1). Classification (NCBI taxonomy): domain Eukaryota; kingdom Metazoa; phylum Chordata; class Mammalia; order Rodentia; family Muridae; genus Pachyuromys; species Pachyuromys duprasi. Next base: position 34,540,301 of record CM053746.1, on the reverse strand, counting down.
ATAGCACTCCTCCTGTGAAAAGGCTGTGAGAATGAGGTGAGGGGTTACGTGTAGACATCACCCTGGAGAGACGGGCCACTACCTGTGCACTGTAAATGACATCTGTTCACTTCAAATGAAAAATCTCAAATGAATCCCAGACACTTGGCGCTCTCCTCATGGGCTTCAGCTATTACTCACAGGGGACTCTACAGATGCCTCAGCAGAACCCACAGGGAGGAGGGAGAGACACTGAACAGTCCCCTTCCCCCCTGAACAGGGGACTTCTGTCTCTACCTTTACCCTCAAGAAACAACATAAAGGGTTGCTGTAAAGGCCAAGTAATATAAAGGGTGAGAACACCTGGAAACATCTGCCTGTGGGAGGAGTCAGCGTTTCCCTCCCATTGTCCCAGGGCAGCAGGCAGCACCTTGCTTTACCTCCAGCAGAGCTCGCCTCTGGTTTCTAAAAACCCCGTGGGTTCCAGTGCACATGGAACCCTAAGGCGGCCTGAGGACCATCCCAAATCAAAGGCTCCAGTGACAGCAGCCATCCAGCCACCGGGAGGCTGCTTCCGAACTGGCCATCGGCCACTGGCTAAACAAAGCCAGCTTTGCTTGCAGACGGGATCCTTAAGTCCAGGCTGAGAAGAGCCACCATTTCATTGTGATGGGCCAAGATGGAAGGAGAGCCCACAACAGGTCATAGTCTCTCAGGCATACAGATCAGAGACACTAGGAAGTATTTGTTGACGGGTTCAAATGTTAAGTAGTGAGGATCTGTGGTCCAGTTGTCCGAGATAGCATTTAAAAGTTATATCATGGGCTGGAGAGATGGCACAGTGGTTAAGAGCACCGTCTGCTCTTTCAAAGGACCCAGGTTCAATTCTCAGCACCTACATGGCAGCTCACAACTGTCTCTAACTCCAGTTCCAAGGGATCTGACACCTCCACATTAATGCACATGAAATAAAATTAAATAAATTTAAAAAAATTATGTCACATCCAGGGGCATTACTGTAGGCTCAAGAGGTTGTGGCTGGACAGTCTGAAAAAAAAATTCAAGAGTGACCTTGGGAACTGCAAAAGGAAAAATATCAAGGTTCAGACATGGGGAGCAGGGGCCAGGACATGAATTTATGTGTCCTGTACCTCTGTGAACCCTGCCCCATGCAGACACAGGGAAGAAAACAACATAGTTCCCTTCTAAATAAAGTGGATATCAAACCTCAGTCCAACCTTATAAGCTCATGTCATTACTGACGACTTAAAGCTTAAGAGAGAATCTTTGCCCATTGATCCATCTGTCTGTCTGTCTAGTGACTGTCCGTCTATCTGTCTGTCTGTCTGTCTGTCTGTCTGTCTGTCTGTCTATCTGTCTATGGAGTGAAGGCTACAGGCTCTATCAAATCTACTCCTTTCTCTTTTCAGAGTTCAACCAGACAGTCCAGAGCTCTGGAAATATGACAGACAAAAGCAGTCAGGATCAGCTGCTGTTTCTCTTTCCAGAGTTCAGTCAACAGAACCAGGGGCCTGGGCAGTCCGAGGACACCTGCTCTGAGCCCACCAACAAGAAGATGCGTCGCAACCGATTCAAATGGGGGCCCGCATCCCAGCAAATTTTGTACCAGGCCTACGACCGGCAAAAGAATCCCAGCAAGGAAGAGAGGGAGGCCTTAGTGGAGGAGTGCAACAGGTAATACCAGGAGTCTACTGGAGGAGGCAGGCAAAGGTTCAGCGCCTCCATCCTGTGATGTTGAGATAGTGGTTATCCAACTAAGTGTGGCTAAATCAGGGCCTCCCAAAGTGTATTAGACAGAACCCCAAATTTAGTTTACTAATAAATAGGTTTGCAACACATCGCAGGAGTACTTCAGGAGTCACAGCATATTTTAGTATTTTAAAAGCTCTGAAGGGGCCCAGAGAGATGGCTCAGTGTTTAAGAGCACTGGCTGCTCTTCCAGAGGGCCTGAGTTCAAGTCCCAGCACCCACATGACAGCTCACAACTGTCTGTAACTCCAGTTCCAAAGGATCCAACACCCTGACACAGACACATGCAGACAAAATAACCGATGAACGTGAAATAAAAATGAATAAAATTAAAAAGAAGAAAAAGCTCCGAGGAACACTGGCAAGATGGATCAGAAGGTTAAGGTACTTGTGCCAACAAGCATGGCTGCCTGAGTTTGACTCCCCAGAATCCACGTGAGGGATACAGAACCAAATCTTGCACATTGTCCTCTAAACTCAGCATACACACTGTGGCATGCGTGCGCACACATAACACACAAATAAATGGATGTTTAAAAGATGAAAAAGCGCCAAGAACCCCTGCATTTAAGAAGCCTTGTGTAGCATTGTTGTTTTTCAGTCATGGAATCTCACCTCTGTGAAATAGTAAATTATTATTCCTTTGAGTGTTTATTTTAAGAGAGAGATTCTAGAAGCTCTGACATAAAAATTGATGCTGGGGATGAATGTTTCCCCTCTGTACAGGCAGTACCAAACTGTTCCTGCCCCCACTAACTTATCCTCGTGAGACCAGAAAGAAAGAATCTGGGACCTGGCAGTTCTTATGAGAATGGTTGGCACAGTGGCACACCTTTAATCCCAGCAGTGGGGAGGCAGAGGAAGGTGAATGGAGAGTTTGAGGCCCATTTGGGCTTCCGGTGAGACCCTGCTTCAAGCAGACAACCAAGGACACTTGGCAGGAGATTATGAATTGGTTAAATCTGTTTGATCCACTCTGTCCACCCTAACTCAACGGATTCCTTTTTGTATTGTAACTGTGTATAAAAATTTTTTTAAAGCAAATACTAGGAGTTCTTGGAGAATCCTTTAGGCTCCATTCTTTCTCTGTTCTCTTTCATTACAATGTTGATTCTTTACAACATTTGCTCCTTGCCCTGGCAGAGGCCTGTGGAGTCCTTGCTAGGTCTCTGAGCTGGGCAGCTTTTGGCAGTAAAAAGACAGAGCCAGGGAGGCCAGGCAGGAAAGCAGCCTGGGTTTGGCACAAGGTCTTCCAGCTGCTGAGGAGAGCCTTCAGCTCCAAGAGCACAGCTCAGGGGGATAGGGATTTCATTGGTACCTACAAACAGAGAGACCCGCCCCCTTCTTGATGCCCCGCCCCTCTCCTCTACCTCCTTTGCACCGGAGTAGGAATTTGGAATCTGGATTCTTTGTAACGTTTTTTGGGGGGGATCCAAGCCCCCAAAGCCCCACAGTGTCTCCCACAATGCCTGGAAGAGATTCAGACAGAGCCAGCAAAGGACTCTGCCTTCCTTGAGGCAGGAAAGGTGTCAGGAGGCCTGTCACTGGGCCTTCTCTTGTAATTATTGTTGGTTTGCATTCATCTAATAGGAGCCACATAGGGGCCTATTTATCTGCCTTCTAGGCAAAATAGCTTGCTCAGGACTGTACTAAAGTTTCCCTCCAGCCTTCTCAGATTCTATTTGGATGACCTTTCTGCAGATAGGCCAGCTTATTCAGAGCCCCCACTGACCTTCAGCCTCTGCTATCACTGTGTCTGGGGCCCATCACACGCAATCCCCCAGCCACCCTCACTCATCATGCCTTGCCTCTGTTCTTTGCAGGGCAGAATGCTTGCAACGAGGGGTTTCCCCCTCCAAAGCCCACGGCCTAGGCTCCAACTTGGTCACGGAAGTCCGTGTCTATAACTGGTTTGCAAACCGCCGGAAGGAAGAAGCATTCAGGCAGAAGCTGGCCATGGATGCCTATAGCTCAAACCAGACGCACAACCTGAACCCCCTGCTCACCCATGGCTCCCCTCACCACCAGCCCAGCTCCTCTCCACCCAACAAGCTGTCAGGTAAGGAGAAGCCAGGTTCTCCCTGCCTCGGAAGGGACTCTTACTGTCCTCGTCAGCCTCAGTCTATACAGTGGGCGCTTCAGGAGAGTGAACACTTTGGGAAGGATGACCACAGACCTGCTTTCCTGCCATTGCCAGAACAGTCACACACACACACACACACACACACACACACAAAGTGAAGAGTGTGCCTCTGGTCAGGTCTCCTCCCACTCCTCGCTCAGCTGCTTGGCCCTCAAGGAGCCCTTTGCCCTTCTCTTCTCTGTCTTCATTCTCTCTGTGTGGCTGCTGACTCAGCCACACGGCTCATCTCCAGAGAAGGCTGCCTTTTGGGGATGTCAGGTCACGGAGACTGCCATGATGTATCACTGGTCACTATGATGGAAAATGGCGTTCTGGCTACCTTGTGGCATGCCAGGCCATCTCCTGTCTGTACTCTCCAGCTTCAGTAGGAGTCAAATGGTAGTGAAGGAAAGGTCACTTGGGTGGCAGCCTCTGCTTTGCTGAGCCATCTCAAGATAGAGTCCCTCACTTTAGATCTTCTGTGAGGAGTTGGCTCAAGAGTTTGTACCTTGTTGCCCTGGGTCAGAGTGTCTCTGCTATGGGGTTTAAATGTGTCAATATAGAAGCCTATATCTTTGTGTGGAAAAGGAGCCATGTATGCCAAACATTGAATCTGCCTTGTCTTCTACTGGGAATTACTTCTCCTAAGAAAGCAGGCTTACCAGAAAGGAGGAGTTGTTTGGTACCCATGGTTGTTGGTACCCATGTATACCAAACACAACACGGCTTTCTGATCTGAGGAAAAGCTTGAGAAAGAAAAGCCCATCATTGTTGTAATCTACAGTCCCCTGAAGTCCCTTCCTCCCCTTACCTGCTAGTAACCTTTTTGAAGGGAAACACTCAAGAACTTCAAGCTGACCCACACGTTGGGCTATCCAAATTATTAGGACAGAGTCCAGGCCACCCTAACCCTAACAACAATACGAAGTATGGTTCAGGCGGTAGGTGGTGGATGGTGTAGGCCTGTACTGAGCAGGGCTGGAGCATTTGCCCACCATGGTGATCCACAGAACTGAATCTGGAAGCTGC
>CM053746.1:34517399-34529529 GCA_028658305.1 Pachyuromys duprasi | reverse complement strand
ACCCTTCCCACTACCTCCCCGCCCCCAGCTCTGCCACTCAAGTACAGAGAGAGGTTTGCCATTGTGGTGCTTTATTGTTCAGCTCATCATCTGTCTCCCTCCCTCTTCTTTTTCCCTCTCCTTCACTCCATCCCTGCTTCAGGAACTCTGTGCTGTTAGAAGCCTTCCACCTTTATTAGGGACCATTAGGGCTTTACAACATCAGCAGATTGGGTGGGGCCAGTCACAATAAACAGATTTATACTGGGTATAAACAAGACACCTATAACGGCCAGAGGTTGACACTTCCGGGGCTTTTGAGTGGCAGTCTGTATGCCCGGGCCTTGGAACCTCTTCTAGTTCAGCACCCGTTGGACTCTGATGGCCATGAAGCCTGATTGAGTACCTGTTTGGCAAAGAGAGCAACTCTCCAAACACCACCTGCAGTTTGCATGGTGAGCACAAAGGAAATGCTTCGGTGATCTCTACATATTTTACAGATGGGAACAGAAGCCTATCTTCTTTGTTATCTAGAATTCTACTCCAGGTCTTCTTTGGCATATTTTGCTGCCAAAGAAAAACACAAATGGCTCTGCCTTGTTCCCATAGTGAAGGGATCCCTGGTGTCTAAGCACCTGGCTCACAGAGTGGTAGAACCCTGAGCTGAGGCATAGCCAAGCCCCTGCTGGATTCTTCACTGCCTCTCCTGCGAGGCCTGGCACTGTGGAGTGAATGTATCTGTTATAGTGGGGTTCCTGACCAGCTTAAGGCATAAATACTCGTAAGTGTCTTATTCCATCTTGCAGTTAAACCGAGCGTGACATTCATTTTTCTGTGACATCCATAAGCATTATTTGAAGGCTAGCTTCCCTTTTCTGGAAAGGGTGTCCTGATGTGGCATCTCTTATCTCAAGTTTACAGTTCACAAAATAGTGCCACCAGTGAATGCTCCCAGAAACTTCTCAGAGAGCACAGCCTGGCTCTCTCCCTCATTTATATCATTCAGTCTAATTGTATTGATTTAATTTCATGGTCTACTGCTTTAGATCCTTTTACAATCTCTTACTAAGCAATATTCCCTGGACAAGAAAAGTGTGAGACTGGGTCTTTCTGAGTTTCCACTGAGTGACCTAAGGTCTAGACTCTGAACATTCTGTCTTCTGAAAAGACAGAAGAAATTCTGCCAGACTCTGATCATCTCTGATGATGCTCCCCAACACTCACCTGGTGCTCCTGTTCTCCCAGCAGACTAGAAGCCAAAGGCTCAGTGGCTGATACTTGATGCTCCCTGGAGCAAGCATCCACTCCTAAGCCTTCTGGGTGATCAGCAGTGATCTGTCATGCTGATAGTGATGATGATGGTGATGATGCTGACGGAGCCATTCTGGCGATAGTGATGAAGAGGCTGGGGTTTGACCAGGCAAACTCCCAGAAGGAGGCAGCTCTAACACTTGTCAGGCCTCAAAGAACCTTGTCCCTGGCTATCCCCTCCCAGTGGGGGAATTGCTCATGAATAGGTCACAGTGGAAAACCTCTCTTTTCTAAGGCAACTTTATTAGTCCTTCAGTCACAATACAGATGTCTGTTTATAGGTCCTCACTTTGTGTGGACACCCAGTGGCTCAGTCTTCTGATGGCTTTATAGCCTTCCTCACATTGCTCAGCCCACTGGGAGCATCACCATTCTCCTTGTCAACCAAACCTGGGAGCCTTTGTTGCGGCCATATTACCCCTGCCTGCAAAGGCAACCTCTTAGAAAACACAAGACCCCAGGAGCCAGACTACAGCAGGACACTGTCTGCCCCCACAGGCATTAGACTAATGATGTCCATCATTAACCCTTCTTAGGTTTTTACCTTAGTTTCTTTTTTTGAAAGGCATGTTTAAGTTACTCCTGTTGCCGCAGTAAATGCCCGTTAACCTTTTCCTTACCTCAAAAATCAGCCCAGTAGGACCACAAATTGGCTTCTAAGATGCTAAGTATAGACATAGGCATCTCACTTATAGCTCTCCAGGAGCAGTGCATCTTCCTTGCCGGGCAGTAAGATGATGTGGCCAATGTGTACTATCACTTTTAATCCTCATTTTAGAACCCTCAGCTTATATTAATGAAAGCATCTGTTCTTGTCCTCTCAAAGAGTCCTAGAATAGATGTTATGCTTAGGCAACAAGACTAGAGAATGAATGAGCCTCCCCACCCCCGCCTAAAACACACACACACACACACTCACCAGCCATATCAGTGCACAGTGAAATCTCAGGTACAAGAGGCTGCATCCCACACTTCCTGCCACACTCCTCTCTGATGCCTTCCCACATGAAACTGCTCAAACCTCTCAGTAACATTTCCTCCATTTTGATTGTATTTTAATTTCTTACCCCCTTTCCCTTTTCATCCTTAAAAAAAAAGTATCTCTCCTCACTACAGAAAGAAACAGGGGACTTACAGGATAAATATATACCTCAGTGGCTTCTCAGGTTATTCTTTCTCATTGACTCATTCCACAAATCTCTGGGTACCTGGCACAGGCCAGGCTCCATATAAAAGTTGCTGGAAGGAGAGGCAGGGGCTGGAGAGATGACTTTAGCAGTTAAGAGCACTGTCTGCTCTTTCAAAGGTCCTGAGTTCAATTACCAGCAACCACATGGTGGCTCATAATCATCTATACTGGAATCTGATTCCCACTTCTGGTGTTCATAGACAGCATTCTCATATACATAAAATAAATATTTTTTTAAGTTGCTAAGGAGACAACAGGGTGCCTACATTTTCATGAGAGATGCAGCCAAGAGACAAGGCTGCAAACTCATAAAATTGTTTCAAACTGTCTGTGGGTCATGATAAGGTGGCTTATCATATCAGGAGTCCATTTGGGAATTATAGGGAAAAGGCGAGAGGGTCAACTTCAGAATGTCAGACTGGCTGGGTGACTCCTGGCAAGAGGTATTTTAAACCATCTGAGAACTGCTGTCCACTGTGTCACACGGGCACCTGTGTCCCGTTGAGAAATGCAGGATAAATGCTTGCCTGGGCGAGGCCTCCTGGAGTTCTCCAATGCCAGTTAGGCCCTTTTGGCTGTGGCCTTGGGCTCTAGGCTGAAGTGATCTTACAAACCGCCTGATGTTTGCTTGCAGAAAACAGATGTCTGGCAAGGATATATCCCCTAAGGCCAACTCTGTAGCAGGAAGGATATGGGTGTCCATCCCTTCTTCCTCCTTGGCTGTAGACGTTTGAAGGCACCATTCACATTAGCACCTACCCTCAGCTGCTTTCTTTTCTTTCCTCCTTTTGCTGCTGCTTGCATTTACTTTGATTCCTTTTTTTTTTTTAATAAGAAAACCAGTTTGTGGGCTTCCCTGAAGTGTCATTCAATGCTTTACCCCTTGAGTCAAGAATGTTTGCCATCCTCACAGGCCTGTGTGTATCTCTCCTGCTATGATGGGGCTCCCACCTGAGGCCTTTGGGATCTAGATCTGAGACTGACCTAGTGTTTAAATTGCTTTCATTTTACATCAGTTATTTTTTCCCCCTAGGCTTTCAGATTTTCAATTTCCTAGACTGCATACAAACACATGGCTTTATCCTTAGGGAGAACTAGTATTCAGTTTCCCACAGAGAAACTGAGGCAGCCATGCTAATTCATTTGGAAGCTTTGGTTTTTGGAGTCCCCAACTTGAAGCCAAGGAACTGTTCACATTCTTCTAATGACAAATGAGCATCTGAGAAACCCACCAGAGTCTCTCTCCTCTGTTCTCAATAAAAGTGACTGGTGCTTAGTGGCGGGAGGTGGGGGTTTATGAGGACACAGGGCTGGACCACTAACACTAGCTTAATGGCCTTCTCCTTCCTCCTCCCATTACAAGGCTGGGATTTTATAGGAAACACAGCTCTGTCTCCCATGATTTATGGACACAATGGCTTCATTTTGGAAGAAGTTTCTCCTTCGCATACTCTCTCCTACCCCAGTTCAGATATCTAGTTTTCAGACCCAATGGGTTTGGGTTGTGCTCTGCATGAGGTTAGGAACACAGAGAAAGAATGTGTGTGACAGAGCCCTGGCCAGTTGAGTAATGTTTACTCTGTCGGTGGCTGGGGTGCTTACTTGCTTACTCGAGCTGGCATAGGTCCACCAACTGGAAGAACATTCCTGCATTATCACGAATAGGAGCTGGCTTCAAAATGAAATGTCAAGGGTGAAGGCATCCCACCAGGTTCTGGGTACAGCTTACAAATCCCAGCAAAGGGAATCCCCCCCCCCCCGCCTCAGTGCCAAGGGCCTGACAAGAGACAAGATGAGCCCTTATTAACCAAGAGTCCCCACTCTCCTCTCTCTCCTTGTCCATGAGGAATTCCAGATGCGATTTCCTGGGTGGCATTGTTCTTTCTGTTCACCCAGCATTTTGTCTCCCAGAAGAGCCAATGCTTCTCTTACATTGTTTTATTAATCCAGGGGAAGGTAATCTATATGTCCATTTTACAGAAGAGGGGGAGGAAGAAAGAACAAAGCATAAAAAGTTGACTGATCCAAAGTCATAACGGACGGACAGACAGACAACAATTTTAAATATCTAGGGACTGGTGTTTTGTTGGTTTCCAGAATTGAAGTCTGTGCTGTTTTTTGAGGGTCTTAGAGAGGTGGGCTACGTAGTCTAAAAGCTATAGGTAAAAGCCCTTGAAACAGATTTCTGACACCTGAGCAGCTCTTCTCTGGAGTCCTCCTGTAAGGCACCCATGGTTGTCTTTGAACACATGAGGCACAGCTGATCCTGTATAAACCAACACAGGAACAGTCACAGGGCTGGTGGGGAAAGTCACACCATCGGCAACACACTTTAAAAAGATAAGCCTCCCATCAAAACATCAACAGGGTCTACAGGCGCTAGACGGTTAAGAGGGGAATAAAGGCCGTCCAACCATAAATGTGGCACTTGAGGCTGGAAGGGGCATGACGTCTGCCTGAGGAAGCAGGTGTCGGAAAGACCGCAGGTCATTGTTGTGAAGGGGTGGACAGAGGATCGCCTGCAGTCAGAAGAAATTTTGATTCCCAAAGGGGAAAAATGTGGCTTACATCACTCGCATGACCGAGGCGGTTGGGTGATGTGCCGAGGGTGCATGTGTGTGCATGGATAGGGTTGCTTATTGCATTGAGCAGTCCCCGTCAGCTTGGTGCAAATTCCTCAATTCATCTATCGCTCCTCTGTTGTGAAATGTGTGCGACTTCCCAGCAATCCCCTAGTAACAGACTGGGAATAGATTTCCACTTTCGATACAGAACTGTCCATACTTTCCCTTTCTGATTGTCCCTCCATCTGTGTGGCCTGAGCCCTCAAAGTGGCTGAGGTCTCGTCCCTTCATTCTGTAAATAGGCACAATGCCAGGTGCTCTGTTAGCCTGAGGAAGCAACAATGAGTAAGGCGTCTCTTCTTTTGAGAGGGAAAGAAAAGTAAACACATCAGAGTCCAGGGAGGCCGACTCCTGATGCTGAGTCTCTGGAGCAGCAGTTCAACCTGTGGATCATGGCCCTTTTGGGGGTTGAACGATCCTTCCGCGGGGGTCTCATGTCAGATATCCTCCATGTCAGATACTTGCATTATGACTCATAACAGTAGCAAAATTACAGTTATGAAATAGTAACAGAAATAAATTTATGGGAAGGGTCACCACAGCATGAGGAGCCGTGTTAAAGGGGTCGGAGCATTAGGAAGGTTGAGATCCACTGCCCTAGGGCCTTCAAAGAACAGAGGATGGCACCACAGAGTGACAGGGTGATGGAAGAACATCTCCCCAGAGATGCTGTAGGGAAAAGAACTGTGAACTGTCCAAATAGAGGGAACAGCGTAGGCAAGGCACAGGGGCAGTGGCAGAGCCGTCTGACCTGAGGTGACTGCATGGAATGTGGTGAGGGATGAGGTATTTTAAATAAGGTGGAGTTCAGATGCGGGGACCCCATCCTGTCAGTTGCAGGTATTTGGGCTCCTTCAGAAAGCAGGGGGCCATCAGAAGTTTCTGAGCAGAGAGGCCGGAGAGATAACTCGGACCAAGAAGTACTCGCTTTGGCAAGCCTGGGGACCTGAGTTTGATCTCCAGTTACCTCCCCTGACCCCCTGCAAAAGCTGGGCATGGTGATACAGTTTTGTAATCCCAGCACTGGGGAAGGAGAGATGGAGGCAGATTCTTGGGGCTTGCCGACTGGTTATCCTAGCGTGCTTGATGTGTTCTAGTGAGAGACCTTCTCAGAAAAAAAAAAAAAAGATAATCATGGGGTAATGCCTGGGAACAAATACTCAAGGTTGTCCTCTGGCCTCCACTTGTGTGTGTAGCACACATGTGCGCGCGCGCGCGCGCACACACACACACACACACATACATACACACGCAAACACATCCCAGGGTACATCTGGGTAAAAAGCACCCTAGAGATGGGTGCTGACATAGGAAGGTAAGGCCAGGGTTGCTGTCTCTTGGGATCAAATAAATATCTCCTCTATGCTTTTGACACTTCCAGCCAGCCTTGCTGAGTGAACCCAGGTGATCTGTTAACGTCATACGTTGTTGGGATTCAACAATGACCCAAGACCCATGAGACCCAGGAAAGAGTGGTGTCCAACACTGAGGGCATGTCTCTAGATTGCACTGGGATGATTTGGCTGTTGTATCGACTTCCCTTAGCTTAGAAGGTCCATGATAGGGACATGACCAAATACTGACTTGAGCCAAGTAGTGAGTGGAGAGCATGTGACCACGATCTGACACAGCCATTTCTCCTTGGGTCTTTTGTGACAGTTAACCTGGTGTCTTCAATAAGTCAAAGTTAACCCAAGGCCTTGTCACCTATCTCCAAGTCCAGGGCTGGCAATGGTGACTGAAGAAGAAAGAGCATCCACCTCTTCATGAAGTTTCCAAGTGGGAAGATAATTGGATTAGATACTTGTTATATGCCCAGCATGGCCTGAGTATTTGCACATCCACTAATTCATTATGTTCTTTGCCAGTGACCGAAGGGGTGGACATTGTTAACAATAAGGAGGCTGAAGCCCTAGGGAGGCTAATAATCTCTCGAGGCGTACATGGCTATGGCATGGCGAAGCCAGGATTTAAATCCAGGTTGCATGGCTCCAGAACCTACACATTTCGCTTTCCTCATTCGTTGCCATTTCAAGTGCTCTTCTGAATTCACAAAATGTACAAAGTCTTGGGCTCTATTTTCCGTAATAAGAGCATCTACTCCTGGTTTGCAGGCAGTCTCATAATATCTGTCTCTCCTGCCCCTACAATAACACTGGTGACTCTTCCATCCATGAGAGGAGTGTCACTGGGGAAGGATACAAATGGACCTAGAGCTGTCAAGCCTTCTGCCCAGTTCCGTTCACACCGCTGACAACAGTCTCCTCCCCGTAGCACACCATCCTCCAGCTTCTAGATAAGGAAGCTGGAGCTCACCCAGCAGATAGATGGGAAAGGTGTGATCAAAACAGGGAAGTTCAGAGACCCACCTGCACTTAGCACAGATGGAGAACACAACAAAGTTCTTTGGGGAAAGAAAAAGCCTGTAAGCTGCAGCCTGCTTGGGGTGAGCCTCCTAGCCTACAGTGAGAGGCTCTGGACTCTTACCATACCTCTTGTGAAGGTTTTTGTTTCCCATGGATATCCTTAGTTAATTATTTTAAAATAAATAATCATGTAGCCTGTGGTAGGGGAGAAGCCTCCCTGTGACCCATATTTGATCATCAGTGGGCTGGCCCTTTTCCTTCAGCCAAATTAAATAGGCTAAGTCCAGAGACTGTTTGACTTGAGACCGAATCGATGGCAGGGACAGGCTGGGAGGTGAGCACACAGCTGACTCCCAGGGTTATCACCATTCTCTCAGGAGCAGGGCATCTTGGGGAGGCAAATAGCTGGTCAGAGAGTCAAAACATGCAAGTGAAATAGGAGTGAAGTCCAGATGCTTCCAAAGGAAAGAGCCGCAGGGTGGCAGCCAGGCCCCCCACCAAGTTGCTTCCTGGGCAGTTGAGGGCATCAACAGTTGCCAGAGCAGGAGCCTCTAGAAACTGCTCTCTACTGGAGCGTTCCAGCTGTGCTTAGAATCTGACCTTAGGAGTCCTAGAATTCGAGAATCTTCGTATCCATGTCTTGAGGTATCTATCCTTCTACTAGCTCACCCTGCCAAGCATCTGTGTTCTCAGTCTGGGGGTTTGTGGCATAAGGCTGGGAGCTAGAGAGAGTTGTGTCCCAGCCTCGGATAGCCCCAGAGAGGCAGCACTCTCTCTGTTTCATGAGAGGAGATAGAGGCCAGACAGCCAAAGCAGGATTCAAACCTGTCTGTCTATAAAGTCTTCCCGCTGCACCTTCTTGCTAGAAAAGTCTTCCTTGCACTGATTGGAAATCCTTGAGGGTTGGTCTGCCTCTGCCTTCAGAAAGACTCATGCCTTCAGGAGGCTCAACTCTCCTTTTCCTGCTTTCTATCTACCCACCCACCCCTTTCTCATCCCTCCATCCTTCAAAAGAAGTTGACTAAATGACAGTCAGTTACTGGCAGCATGACAAAGAGCAAAGCAAAATAGTCCGAAGTGTTTTCACCTGGGCTGGAGAGAGGCATTACAGGCTAAGGCTCACAACCCCAAAGACAAAACATTTTATTTTTATGTGATATTTACATATAATCTTATATTCTACAATTAAAGTAGAGGCCACGCCACCCTCACCCCAGTGCAAGATGACTGATTGTTCTTGTGAGTGAACGTGGAGGAGAAAACAATTTTGTTTTCTTGTCACCCACCATTGAAAACAAGAGGCACTGAGTCAGTGTTCAGGGGCCCTAGTGACACTAATATTTCCTACTGGGTTCATGTTGTTTTGCAGGAGTTCGCTACAGCCAGCAGGGAAACAATGAGGTCACTTCCTCTTCAACAATCAGTCACCATGGCAACAGTGCCATGGTGACCAGCCAGTCGGTTTTACAGCAAGTCTCCCCAGCCAGCCTGGACCCAGGCCACAGTCTCCTCTCACCTGATGGTAAAATGGTGAGTACACCTGGGCCATTGTAGCGCTGGAGCTGATAAGATAAGAGGCTAAACAAACACAACTTCTCACAAGGCCTGCCTCAAACAATGAACCATTGTAGCCCCACCAGGGAAAATGGGGGCTGTCCAGAGCAGGAACGGAAAGGTAGGCTGGTGACCCAGCCTTTGGCGGGTAGAAGAGGTGTTCAGTTTGAACCCAGCCAATAAATCTGACAGAGCTCTGCTCTCATTTTATTGATTGAATGCCTCATAAAGAAGCAAGCTGGGTGGGACGCTGTTTGGTTTGGGGCTGCCAATGACATTTGTGTTGATAAAATGTTCATTTATCCTTCCCCTCCAAGGCCTCCCGAACCAGATATATTTTTTAAACAGAGAGGACCTCACTTGGAAACAACCCCCCCCATCCCCACCCCCATGTCCTCTCTAGCCTCATCTCCTTTGGTCCTGATGAGGACACTGTCAGGCTGTAGTGGATGGCAGGAGATGGGACGCCTGAGCTGGGAAGACGGCCATATGGCGGGTGCAGGGGGTGGGGGGGTCTGGAGTAAGAAACAGTGACTTCAAAGGCATTGTTACCAACTCCCAAATCTCAGCTCTAGCACTCACCAGTGGAGCAGCCTTGGTTAAATTACAGAACTGCTTTGGTTCTTTTTTCCTCATCTATAAAATGGGGGTAACAGCAATAGAGTTGTTGAGGAAGTGTGATAACACGCGTATGAAAACACTCGGTGCAGTAAATATTTCATGAATGGCGGTGCTGTTCCTTCAGTGTCAGCGCCGGTTTCATGAAGTCTTCTGTACCTCTAACCAACAGCCCCACCGTGGATAAGCCCTTATCCTGCTCAGGAAAGCTCACTTGAATTTTCAAGGTTCTGTTTCTCTCTCTCTCTCTCTCTCTCTCTCTCTCTCTTTCTGTCTTAAATACATTTGACTTTTATTGAATTTGTTCTCTGACAATTTCATACATGTATATACTACATACATTCTGATTCCTGCTGCCTCCACCCTCTGTGAACCTCTTTTTACATCCTCCTCCACCATCCTAGACCCTTCTCCAATTCGTGTCTTTGGCAACTCAAGGGCACGGGACAGGGCTTTCGAGACAACAAGAGCATTACAACACCAACCGTAAGGGTAGGAAATGGAAAACTTTATTCTCCGGGTCATGCGCTGTTTCACAGGAGGGAGGAGCTGAGGGTTCCTGACTTCCACACTGAAGGCGGAGCCGCACACATTCCCGCAAGGTGTCTGACCCTTATCCCACCCCCACCCGTGGCCTTGGCCTGTGGGGGCCGGAGGACGGCAGGGAGCATTTGCCATTTTAGACCTTGACGTGTGTGCTGTGTAGGCAACACAGGAGAAGTGAGTCACAGGTGACCAAGTTTCCAGTTTCTTGGAAGAAAAACAACATGTAGGTTTTGAGAGGAGCCCTGGTCTGGACAACTCCAGTCTCAGGAGACCTGAGCCGGCCTCCCTAGTGGGAGTCTTTGTAAACAAAAGTGTTGGGGCAACCAGGTGGGAGGCATTTCTCAGCCTGCTTGTGCTCTTCCCTACCGGCTAAGAGAGACCCTTCTTCCCTGACAATTTGTGCCTGCCGCCTTGTCGGAGGCATTAGTAAGACTTTATGGTTTCTTCTTTTTTTTTTTTTTTGTTTTAACTTTTATTTTTGTTTTATTTGAATGAACGTCCTATCTACATGTTTATCTACATGTCTGTACAGATGTATCAGACACCCCTGGAACTGGAGTTATAGACACTTCTGAGTTGCTACGTGGGTGCTGGGAATTGAACCCTGGTCCTCTGGAAGAACAGCCAGTGCTCTTAACCACTGCAACCCCAATATTTATGATTTCTTAACAGTTAAAACACAAGTTAGGGTTGAAGTGTTATTCAGGCCTTGCTGGAAGAGAGGCCTTTACTTTTCAATGGATTAAAAACTTCTAGATGGGGGCTGGGGAGTTGGATCAGTGGCTAAGAGAACTGGCTGTTCTTCTAAAGGACCAAAGTTCAATTCCCAGCACCTACCTGGTGGTTCACAGCTGTCTGTAACCCCAGTTCTATGGGATTTGATGCCATCTCCACGGGCACTAGGCACTCATGTGATACACAGACATACATGCGGGCAAAACCTTCAAACACTGAGAATAAAATAATAATAATAAAATCCGGGTTCTAGGCTGAGGATACAGCTCAGTGGCAGAGATGCATTGCCTCAAAGAAGAAGGCACCAAGCACTGAAAAAGTGAAATAAAATAGAATTCTGAATCTTCACTCTTCATGAAGGTCTTTGGAGTCTAGCGTTGAGCCTCTCCTGCTCTTTCCCCTAAGTACAAGCTCCACCGCCCAGGTCCAGGCTGCTTCGTATGCAGCCTGTAACCTACTCTTATTGTTGTTTTCTCAGCATTGCCCTCCCTGGGCAACGTGCTATCAGATTGATGATTGACCAAGACAGCACACCTCAGTGTAGGCAAACATCTGGAAGTTTATTTGCAGGGACCGGCTTTTCGCTTGTCGCCGACACCCTGGTTCATATGTTATGTCACTATTGCCAGGCGCCCAAATTCAAGAGTCCATTCCCTGTTAATGGATAACAAGTGCATCCCAGATCATGGTGCACCAATGCAAGAGTGCAGTATGGTCAAAAAAAAAAAAAACCCACCAACAACAAAACATGGTGGTAGGGAGGTGGCTTAGGGGGGGTAACACACCTGCATGAACATAAAGACCTGAGTGAGGGTCCCCAGAACACACATGAGACTGGGCACAATAGGACAGTGGGGAGATGGGATGACGGAACAAGAGAGTTCCTGGAAGCTTGCAAGCCTGCGAATCTAGCTAGCCTGGCGTCACGATGGCAAACAACAGGAGACCCTTGAGCAAGGCAGAAGGTAAAGACTAACGCCTGAAGTTGTCCCTCACCATACACATTGCACTGTAAAGTGTGTGCTCAAGTCACACAAAGTAACACCACACACACGTACACACACCACACCACAAGCACACACACGACACACCACATACACATTTTAAAAAATAAATAAAAACAAGGATATGGGTGCTGGACAGTTGGCTTAGCAGTTAAGATCACTGTCTGCTCTTCCAAAGGACCCGGGTTCAACTCCCAGCACCTA
>CM053746.1:34432847-34516899 GCA_028658305.1 Pachyuromys duprasi | reverse complement strand
CTTCCAAAGGACCCGGGTTCAACTCCCAGCACCTAAATGGCGGCTCACAACTATTTCTAACTCTAGTGTTAGGGCATCTGACACCGTCTCTCTCTCTCTCACACACACACAAGCAGGCAGAACACTAATTTATATTAAAACAAAACAAAACACAAGGACACGAGCAAGGGAACCCAACTGTACAGTCTTGGCTCTGAAACTGATCAACAGTAGGACCAAAGAATTGCTTAGCTTCAGCATCGCCACCTGTAACATGGAAGAAATAATGCCCATGTGACAGGGTTGGTTTAAAGATTGAGTGCAGCTCTGTTTGGGAGTGAGTCCACCTGCCCCCATGTCAAAATGCCATAGCTAGTTTGAGGCTACAGTTTGTGTATGCTGTCTTTTTTTTAACTCATACAATACTTTGCCAATGTGAAGTCAGAGCTTAGAGGAAGACCACCTGCTTTCAGCTATGGTGTCTACCACTTGAGACCCTTTTTTTTTCTTTATTGATAAAATTTAGAGACATTTCTTAACCTCTCTAAACTTCACCATTTTTTTTTCTCTGCAAGATTGGGCTAATAGCACACCAACTTCGCATGTTATAGCCACATAAATAAATTACCACATCAAAGGTATTATAGAATCCAGGCTCTCCGAATTGTTGTACGAAGGATCATCATGGAACCCTTGGCGGTGCTCTGGCTTCCGGGTATCCTGGAAGCAAGCACAAAGTAATGGCTGCTTCTTCAAGTGGGGAGTCACTTGACCAGGGTTGCCAAGCACAGTGAGTGGAGGCGACTCAAAACTCCAGCAAAACTAGGCTTGAGCCCGGGCTCCCTTGCTTACTGTCAGGTGACAGACAGCTCATTCGCATCTCTCTTCTGAGGGCCAGTTTCTAATGTGTAACACAGGGGCAAGAATCATAATGCATGCTCTGTTTGTCATGGGCTGAAGACTTCTGGGAAAGTGGCTTACAAACAGTAAAGCAATATATGCACTGTTTGTTTTTGTTTTTGTGTTTGTTTTTATCATTGACATCCACATTTTTTGTGGCACCATCAAACTAGAGCGCTGCAGAAATGACCTGAGCTCTGTTGACTTTCCCCAAAAGACCATATTACTCAAGGGATTTAGTCTGAGGGCAGGTCACAGGTTGTGTGTGTGTGTGTGTGTGTGTGTGTTTTATGACTCTGACATTTTGAAAAACAAGTTCAGCAAACAGGCTGGTTCTCTCTTGTTTGATGTGGTCAAAATTCCTTATTGGTCATGTGACCTCTAACTCATTTCTTGATGTTCATTTTAAAAACACAAACAAACCTAATCAGGATCCCACACCCCCCTTTCTTTTTTCAAGTTAACCTTGGAAAGTGTGGAGCAGAAGTGTCCCAGGACAGGGCAGGGACTATCATCTTTCCGGGTACTACTGTGAGATCTAGAATCTGAAGCACTCCAGAAAACAGAAAAATGTAAATTAGGGGCCTGAGTGTATGGCCCTAACTCCAGAACCCCTCTTCAGGGTTCCTTATTCTTTCAGCAATACTTGGGTCTGCTTAGGAGGAGGCACTGTGTTTTCTTAAGAAAAAAAATTAGAGCCAGGCAGTGGTAGGCATAGCTTTAGTCCTGGTACTCTGGAGGCAGAAGCATGCAGATCTCTGAGTTTGAGGGGAGCCTGATCTACTAAGCGAGTTCCAGGACCTACAGGACTAAACAGAGAAACCCTGTCTCAAAAAAAAAAAAAAAAGAAAAAGAAAAAGAAAAAGATTAAAAATGATTTCAAAACTGTGAATAGTAAACTACTTTA
Source organism: Pachyuromys duprasi (assembly GCA_028658305.1). Classification (NCBI taxonomy): domain Eukaryota; kingdom Metazoa; phylum Chordata; class Mammalia; order Rodentia; family Muridae; genus Pachyuromys; species Pachyuromys duprasi. The sequence continues at coordinate 34,515,113 of CM053746.1, read as the reverse complement.
TTATGAAAACACGTGCATATAAAACTGATTTTTTTATATGGTTATAACTTGTAAGAGGACGTTAGAAATATCTCTGGTAATATTGGGATCAAAACAACATATTTTTACAGTGATTTTTTTTAAGTTAGTACTATTGAGAAAGCTCCAGTCAGTGGGCTTATAAACACATTTGTTACATCAAGGGTAAGTCCCTGAAAGGATTTGATACTTGTTATACAATTATACACTTGGAAAGATGAAAAATAGGAAAAGATATTACTAGAGACAAATAAAAGAATTAAATACAGCAGTCCTGTGCAAATACAAATGCAAGAATTGGTTACATTCTGTCGTTAAAATATAATGGTGAAACACAATGAAGACTGGCTTAGCTGTTTTGCCATTAGTGATTCTAGCTCCTTGTTGAAGAAGGAGGGGGAGGAGGTAGAAAGAAGGAAGGAGGGAGGGAGAAAGGGAGGGAAGGAGGGAAAACAATTATAAAGTATGGTGAAGATTTAGAAAAACAGAAAAATCTTAATTTCCCCAATCCTTGGTTGAGGACTCTCCTATAAAACAGATTTAAAAATGGATCCCAGGTCAGACTGACCCAGACTTGACTACCAGGTGTACCAAGTCCTAGCCTGAGGATCTCGTACCCGAGATCCTACCGGTTGTCTGTCTGCTCGTGGCCTTGGTTTTTCATCTGGGAAATGGGTATGTCAGAACTCCTGGGGCTGTAGTAGGCTGATGCATATTCAGGGAGAGCTCTGACCCCCTTCCTGAATCCCAGTCTACCCTCACTGGGGAGGCCTGGGCATTTCCTCACTTATTTTTAGCAGTCACCTATCTCTAGCATCAGTAACATAAAAGGTAGGAAACCAGGGCAGAGGGCACCTGGGTGGGCAAGTGACCATCATGTAACACATGAAGAGAAGAGCTCCTGAAGCAGGCTGGCAACTCAAAGGACGGACAAAGCCAAGCGCCATGAGGACAGAGCCCTGTCTCTCACAGCTCTGTCTTCAGCTTCCAGAGCAGAGCCTGTCCCACTGTTTAACCTCTGTTGTGTGAAGGAGTAAGCTGGCAAGTCAGACCATTCTGAAAACAGCCCTTCCTGGTGTAATCCCACTCACCCTCCTCTCCTCTTCTCTCCTCTCTCTGGCAGATCGCGGTCTCAGGAGGAGGACTGCCCCCTGTCAGCACCTTGACAAATATCCACAGCCTCTCCCACCACAATCCCCAGCAATCTCAAAACCTCATCATGACCCCCCTGTCTGGAGTCATGGCCATTGCACAGAGTAAGTCCTACACTTGGTCAGTAGACCTAGGAGCAGGGAGAAAAATGAGAAGTAAATCAGGGTGACAAGAAGAGGCACAAAGGCCTCTGGGAGGTGTCCTCCCGCACCTAGGGGCTTTTCGAGGTAGGGTGGTATGACTGTCAAGCTGCCCTTGAACTCGCCGCCATCTCCCTGCCATTGCCTCGTCGATCACAGACATGCTCAGTTGTGCTCCGCACGTATGTAGATTTGATTTTTACTTCTTTGGCTCCTTTCTCTTGTCTATAATGTTTACAGCATTTATCCTACAAGAGACATTTTTCTAATGGCTTTGAATTCAGGTCACAATACCCTAGTTGTGCAGTCAGGTCAAGTCACTAAACCTTCCTGGGATTTGGTTTCCTCATCTGTAAAATGAGTTGTTAATGTTATCTACTGATATGGAATATAGACATGCTTGTAAATCTAGGAGGCAAGACCTCCCATAACCGGCTTACATGTTTGTTTCCTATCTCTTTGTGTTCTCTAGGAAATTTTGGGGGTTGGTAAGGATGGAGTAAGGCTTCAGTGGGTTTCTGAAGATGTCATTGCATGTCATAGACAAGTCCTATTTGGCTAGTGCTAAAAATACAGAGAGGACCACTGACCTAGTATCTCTGAGCTTTCAATTTTTAAAAGAGAAGTAGGCTGTTTAGCATATGCCTGAAGATGGGGGATGGATCAGGTCCTTCTAGCTGAAGGGGGCTCTTGTTCTGCAGCCAGCCTTGCCCCCTTAGAGGTGGGCCGTTGCTGGCCATAGGAAGGCTGAAGTTGGTGAGGCAAGCTGTGAAATGAACGGCATGGTTATCTGAGGGGTGGACATTCTTTAGCTTCACTGTTGCCAGTGATTTGAATGTCTGGGTGTTTTCAGTTTCGCAGTGACCACTCAGGCAAGGCCATGGTTTCTCAGAACCTTCTTTGTGACACTGGGAGATCCAGAGAAGCGTGGGGGTGGCTCATCAGCTATCGTTTTTAGGCTTTGCACTGCTTGGGGGTCCTCTTGGCATTCCTGTGTGCAGGGTCCTGTGCCAATTGCTACCGTGTTCCTGCATCCCCCCCCCCACCTGTCTTCTAAGAATTGAAATCACATAAGAGAATGACTTAATGCCTCTTCTGAGGGCAGAGTGGGGCAGGGACCATGGAACGCACAGAAATTTATCAAATGACTGTGTACAGCCCTCACTCTGGCCTTTGGCTCCTAAGGAAGCCTATGATTTTGTTGTTTATTCAGGAGCCCATGCCTACTACTCTCTAGGATGGAAGCACACTCTGCATTTATCTTTGCAAAAGGGAAGCAGGAATAAGGAAATCTTTAGAAGATTTCCAAAGCTAAAAATTACTTCAAATCCACTTCCATTTCACTGGCTCTTGGACTATGGCAACCAAACTACTACTGGGAGCTAGATAAAGAGTGAGATGCGTTAAACCAGCTTGCTTACCTTCTAAAAGATTCAGTGGGGTTGCAGGAAATGGCGCAGCCGTAAAAGTGTATGCCACCAAGTCTGATGACCTGAGTTCAATCCCCAGGACCCACATAAAGGTGGAAGGAGAGAATTGACTCCTGCAAGTTACCCTCTGCCCTATACATGTGCATGCCTGTGTACGTGTACACACATAGAGAGAGAAAGAGATGAAAGAAAAGGGCCTATAGATAAGCTATTTTCTTATTTCTTCAAACAAAATAACACGAATCACCCCACTTCTTCCTTTCCATACCAAGCTTTGACCAACACATACACTTAACTGTATTATTTAGGTGCTATCTAGATCAAAGCTTTCCCTAAGGCCATTCTCTGTTTTCCAAGTTTGTTCTTCCCATGATGTGCACCCATCCTCTCAGGCTCCTCATGGCGTCTCCTGCAGCATGTGGGCACCGTGCACACTTAGGCACCTGTGCAGGATCATCGGGAAGCCTGGCTGGGACCCAGTGCCCTCCTTTAAGGGAGAGTCAGTTTTAGGGAGAGGACCTCCCTCAGCACTGCAGGACTCTGGACAAATGACTTGTCACTGCCAAATCCTCATTATCTTCGCTTCTTCTGGATAAAAAGTCACACACACTGGGGAAGCTAAGATGACATCAGAGGTGCTCAGTCCTGGAACAAAAGCATGCTGGGATCTCAGACTTGTTGAAAATGAGATTCCTGAGCCCCACCTCAGCAGGACTCATTGAGTCCTTGGGCGGGGCTCAAGAATGTATATTTCTTAAAGACTTCCCCTGGGTGGCTATAAGGCTCAGGCATGCTTCCAAACTGTGCCCTTCAATGTCAATGTCATCCAGTCTAGACAGGCTAATGTTCTTTCCTGGGCAGAGATTTTCCTAAGAGAGCAGTAGGCATGGGCTCCTGGATAAACAACAAAATCATAGGGTTCCTTGGGAGCCAGAGGCCATCAGTAAGAGGGGGGAATTGAAATAGGATATCAGGGTTCCAGGGAGACATACACCTGGGGAGAAACTGAGTCCCCCAAGGGAGTAATATTCTAGTGATATTGTGAAGATGCTCAGAAGATTCTCCCCACCCCCAAAGTCCCACCCAGGGGAGCCAGGAAGAGGGTTATCTGTCCTTCCCTTCTGTTCAAGGGTCTTGCCTCTTAAGGTTCTGATAACGGTATCTGCTGGAGTTCCAAGTGGGCAATTGTTGAAGACTTTGTGCTATCTCTCTGGAGGACTTCCCACAATCCTGCTCATGCTTTCAAAGTGCTCTCCCTTTCAGGAAGGCTCTGCAGACCCCCACCCCCACCCTGCACAGGCACTTACCCATAACAGGCCCTTCTCTGGGTCTCCGGCTTCATTACCCCCCACCCCCCGATTTCCCAGAAAGCAAGGACTAAGGAATATCAGGAGCTCCAGGACAGAGAACTGGGGTTTCTTCTCTTCTTGTCCTCTGATCTTCACCCTGATCCTGTCTCACCTTCCCTGGGGTCGTGCCAGGGAGCAGCTAGAGAATGGAGACAAGACCCAGCCTTGCAGTAGTGGTTAGGACTCAAAAGAGGTCTCAGGGTAGAGGCACGGCGCCAAAGAACAGTTCTCTCTGTGCCCCCAGAACCGAGAGATGATCGACCTACTGCCATAACTTTAACTTACTGCTTCTTCCTCCTCAAACCTAGTTGTTCAGATACCAGAAAGTCTAGTATATATCCACTTCACAGACAGGCTGGGCTCTTGTGCTTTTCTTCTTCTCTCTGTTACTGTCGGTACTTGACCTTGCCCAGGGGCTTTGTGGACTCTACTGGGTATCCATCCTTCTAGGACTGTACAGCAAGGTTTGGTTTCCTCTGACTTGAGGGCAACAGGAGGTTAGGGGTGGTGGGTGGGGCGGTGCTGCAGCGTGCTGCCCTCTTCTGGAAAGACAGATCTGGGTAATAAGCTGTACCCAAAAGTGGACATCCTTAATTATAACAGAGGACACCACGTCAGGCTTCTCATAGTCCTGCACAGACAGAACCAGCAAATAGTGTTCCCAGGGCTCTGGTGACTGAATTTGGAAGGTCATAGGATGATTTGAGGAGACTCTCAGGCTTCAGAAAATCATCTCTCCAGGTTTTTTTTTTTTTTTTTTTTTTACTTCCCTTGTATGTAAGGTCACTTTCCGAGCAACCTCTTCTGTCACAGGCTCGGTCCAGTGACAGACACAGCCACACTGAGCAGGGCAGCTCTGTCTATGGCTGACGCTGCCCCCATCACCTCTGCTCATCCCTGGTACCACTCTGACCTTTCTTTTTCACTCCCACAGGCCTCAACACCTCCCAAGCCCAGAGCGTCCCAGTCATCAACAGTGTGGCTAGCAGCCTGGCGGCCCTACAGCCCGTCCAGTTCTCCCAGCAGCTGCACAGCCCTCACCAGCAGCCCCTCATGCAGCAGAGCCCAGGCAGTCATATGGCCCAGCAGCCCTTTATGGCAGCGGTGACACAGCTCCAGAACTCCCACAGTAAGGACACAAGCATGCGTGCGTGCGTGCGTGCGTGGCGGTGGGGGAAATGATTGCAAGTTTCCCGGAAGATGATTGGTTTGTTTTTCCCTGTCAGCAACCAAGGCAGTTTCTCGGCTGCAGCTCTTATGTGTTGTTCTTGCTTCTCTGTCCTCTTCTCCAGCCCCAAGATTCCAAGGGGGAAATTTAGAGGAAAATTATGTAGGCCTACGCTCAAAGGGGAGTTGGCATAGGGACAGAAGTGCGGAGCAGTTTCCCAGCCCAGCCTCCTTGAAAATCTCCACCAATCAGCCACCGCCACCTTCCCCTAAGCTTCACGTTAACAGCCATCTCCAAATGGCCAAAGATAACGCGCTGTTTGTGATCCTTTTGCCTGTGTGAAACAGATGAGTCTTCTAGAGTCCTCATGCCCTGGAACTCTCTAATCAGAAGCGGCGAAGCCTGAGCTGGAAATACAGCTCTGTGCTAGAGCCCCCTAACAAGCATGAGGCCCTCCATTCGATCTCTGGCACTGAGGAGAAAACAAGCAAGGGCTGGAGGGAGAGCTCTGTCAGTAGTGTGCTTGTTATTGGATCTCCAGAATCCATGTCAAGATTTGGGTGTGATGACATGTAGAAAGCTCTAGAGAGATGGGGCAGTTAGGTCCCTGGGGCCAATAGCTTAGCAAACTCCGTGAGTTTAAGCCAGTCTCAAAGATGGGCATGGGTCACACCAGAGGACCAATACATACATGCGCCCACACATACATGAACATATAAGTATACACAATATAAACACCAAACACATTAAAACCATCAACCCGAATGGAAAATATTCCCCATCCTCTTCCAAGTCAAGGAGGCTCTGCCCTTTGCCCAGAGGGTCCCACATTCAGCTTTTAAGCTTTTTAAGCCTCTCCTACATTTACTATCCCTGCGTTCCATTCCAGCCCAGGACGCCACTGTTCTGGCCAAGCCTGGCAGCAGTTCCAACCTTCAAGTTTGGGAAGGAATTACAGACAAGATGGACATCTTGCCTGCTTCAGGAAGTATCCAGTCTAGACTAATCTTAAACAGCTGTGTAGACACTGGCTACTCTGAGTCTCATTTTCCTCATGCAAACATATAGGAATAGTATATTTATGTGGTCATCATGAACACAAAACAAAAACATGGCTGACCTGCCTTTCATAAAAGCATAAAGCGTTGCAGAAACGCAAGGTGTGTTTACTAAGGCACTCTGAAGAGGCCAGCAGGGCAAAGGGGATTTGAGTTGCTCCTCCAGCTGCTGTGGAAAAACGACGTGTCTGAAGCTGAACAGCCACGTTCCGCCTTCTGTCCTCAGGGCTCAGGCCTGACTCAGGCCTGCGGGGCTGGTTTCTACACAGTACCTCACATTCCAAAACCCTGCCACAGCCTGCAGCAGAGCCAGGGACCCACATGTGCCTCCTTCCCCTAGAGTCTGGCAGTGTGCTTTCTCCTCACTGCACAGGCCTGGGTGGAGCATCATGACCCATGGGGTTTCCAGAACCAGCAGATGTGAGTAGCCATAAAGAGAGAGCCCAGGTGGGCCAGGCCAGGAAATGCTATCAGCCAGTGGCTTTCCCCTCCATCTCGTACTTGGGGCCTCCTTGGTAGAGTCCATATTTTGGGAATTTACTGGTCCCTCCCTTGTGGCCACGCATCCACATGCTTTCATTAGTCAGGTGACCTAGAATCTGCATGAGCCTTACGGATGGCTAATGTGAGTCACGAGGTTCCAGATGTGGTAGGCAGGTTCTGAAACAACTAAATACTGAGTCACATGCTCCCGGAGATCTTACTTGAGTCAAGTGCCTTTTGTTTACCTCATATTTATGCGCCATCATAAGACTTTGATATCACTGTAGTGAAAACTGGAATAGCTCAGAATTAGACAGTTAATTATAGGTACATCTAATTACTATTGTTAACCAGTCTACAACTCTGAGAGGGAACGTGGACTTTGAATTGTGGCAGAAATAGTAAGTTCACAGCTGGGCAGATGTTCATGTTAGCCAGAAGGTGTACTCCATGTGAAAAAGGTCACTTGTTGATGCTTAGGCTCCTACCATTTTACCCAAAGTCAGGGAAACAGAAGTGTGAGCAAGGCTATATATTTAGTTCAGAGCATTTTAAATACGATATTTTCCTACAATAGCTTGTTTTATAAGAGGAAACCAAAGCAAGATTAAGCACCTTGATTAAGGAACCAGGATTTCTCCATCTTACTCTGCCTTTCCTGATAGAACCATCACCCCAGGGAATCAGGAGCTACAGTGTGGCTTTAGGGGGTATTGTGACTGCGTGTATATGCTGAGTTTGTCTTCCGTCTGTCTCCCCAGTGTATGCACACAAGCAGGAGCCCCCTCAGTATTCCCACACGTCCCGGTTTCCGTCTGCGATGGTGGTCACGGATACCAGTAGCATCAATACCCTCACCAGCATGTCTTCCAGTAAACAGGTAACGGCAGCAGGATGGGGCCCATGCATGTGCGTGCATCCGTGGGTGTGGGTGTGTGCTTGTAACTCAGACTCTCAAGGTACCAATGGAGTGACTGAGCATATACTCAGCCATGGTTTTATTCTTATGAGACTGTTCTTCATTTGACTGGTAAAAAGAACCCCTGAGGTCAGAGGGCAAAACAGATGGACCACAGGCCAAAAGAGCTTATCGTTCCCTCAACTAGCATATTAAATGAAGGCTGAGGTTGGGTGGGTCACTGGTGTCTGGGTGACATAGTGCTGTGAAACCCTGGGGTTGAGTATTCCTGACAGGGAGGACTGATGATCCTTGGAAAGGGTTTTCCCAGGATGCGGTGGGAAGGTCAGGGTGTCTGGTGAGCTGAGAGCTCTGCAAAGGTGGTCAGTGGAGAAGGAGAAAGGAGAACCAGGGGTCCTGTGATGGATCCTTTGGTCTAGAACCCATACCACCCTCAGACACTATAAGCTCAAGGAATGATCTAATTGTGCTAACCTTTGAAGATTCCCTCGGAGACAGTGTGACCTTTTCAGAGGGTCTGTGCCCATTTGATGGTTTATCAAGAAACTTAAACTCAACTTCCTGGTGCAGAGAAAGTGGGGGAATCCAGCAGCTTAGTCAGTGCCTAATAGATGAGTAATTCCCACCTCCCAAAGAGGTGATGGAGGAATAAAGAGAACCAGCCATGAGGGAGAGCTGCAAGTCAGAGAGCTGGACTACCATGGGACACCGAGAATTAGAAAACGGGACAAGATGTCTGAACACAGTTTTGGATTCCAGAGTAACACAATAAGACCTTTCAGCAGCCAGGGTCTCTGTACTGTGGGAACTGTTTGGTGTCTATCGATCGCTAGATAAGGAAGTGACAACCTTGAACTTCACGTCAGAAGCTCTCATCAAGGCTTGATCTTGTTGATCGTCTCCCCCTCCTTCCCCCAGGCCCCATAAGTCACACCTCACACACTGCCACTAGCTTCTCATCAGACTCCTTCACAGGCTTAGGTGCCTTGACTCTTTCCTTAACTTGTCTCTTTCTGGTACGAAAGTAAAGTAGGTTCTACCATTTTCGTTGAGCTTTCATTTCTTCATCTTGAAAATGACAGCTGTAGCATCTACTTGTTTCAAGGGTTTGGAGAGGTGGTGCATGTCAAATGCTTGGCACCTGTCGGCTGCTAAATGCATAGCTTTGGTCACTAGGCTCCAAAATCGGGGATGGAGAAGGAGAGGTGTGTGGGACCCGCTCTAGCAGTCTTCTCTCACCCAAAAGAAGATTAAAAGACAACCCTCCATTGCCCTGCCCTTGGACTTCTGACTCCTGTGCCATTTCCCACTCTTTGTAACCATCAGGGAAAACATTCATCTGGGCTCACCAATCTCAGTCAGGGGGGCAGCCAGGCGCAGCAGCCTTCCTTGGGAATACCTTCTTCTTTATCAATCCATCTGCCGCTTGGGCAGCCCTAGACGGGGCAGTGATTAATTATTGCTCTTTCCCACATTGACTTTGATGCCTGCTTGTTGAAACGCGTCCCCTGGGATCAGGAAATGGTCTCTTAACCTGCTTCAAGAAGCTCCCAGAGACGCTGCCCTCAACCCCCACGTGGCTTCTGCCCTCCACTGGGCAGAGTGGCTAGCCAACCTTGAAGTTGCATGAGCAGCTTCCACGACCTATTAGAAAGTTGTCTCTATATTCCAGGACATCTCATGAGTGCCCAGATCCTCTTCTCTGCAACATCGAGTATACTAGTAGGAATTAAAAAAAAATCAGGTTGGCATGGTGCTTGTAATAGCAGGACACAGGAGGCTGAGACAGGAGGAACATTCTCTCAAAAAAAAAAAGTAACACCTTAGAGTTTAGAGTTTATACCTCTCTCCAGTGAACATTATCTCGTCATTTCCATTCAGTTGCAATCTTCTAAGTTCAAAGACATGAAACCCAGAAAGGAAAGCGACCTACTGAAGGTCATACCCATGAACTTAGCTTCCAGACTTTGGTCTTTGACCCCAAATCCTGAACTCTTTCCATTTAAACACCTGCTGTCTCTCGTGAAAAAGTGCGCATTGTAATCAGCAGCGCTTTTGTTGTTGTAAATAATTAGGAACCAGAGTAAAAATTAAACATGTGTGCTAAGTTCCAAATAGAAAACGTCCTTCCTACAAACCAAAGCAGAAGAATGGGAAAGGGCAGACTGAAGCAATGATGGTCTACAAAACTCTCTGTTCCTGAGGCACCAGGCACATGAGCAGCTTTTGTTCTTTCTTCGTTTTGAAGTATTGTTTTCCGCAAACTATCTCAAAACCATTGCCAGGCGTTAGGGCGCGTGAGATATGTGGAAGAGAATGGGTCCTTCACTGAGTATGAAGGCGCCTGCTCAAAAGCACTTCTCACAGCAGTCCATGTGCTGGTGTGTGTGTGTGTGTGTGTGTGTGTGGAACCATCAACTATCGCATGCCATGCCCAGGTCACAAGGACACAGCCCTTGTGTGTCTATTCTGCAGGCATTGTATAGTGGTAGGAAAAGCCAGGACACCTGAATTGATTCTGACTCCACTAGCTCCTGCTGCACAGCCTTGGGCAGTTTCTCCCCACGTGGACTGCTGCCTCCTTTATAAATGGGGAAAACCCTACCCTGTCTCACAAGTACCTGAGAGGTATCAGGGACATAGTCAGATGCAGAAGGAAGCTCCCTCTCTATTCCTTCTTCCTTGTGTGCTCCTTTACAAGGCTGTTGTGTCCCCTTCTCCCTTCTAAAGTATCCACCTCAGTGCTTGGTCTGTATGTTCTCATAGGAGGGAGCAATGTCTCAAGATTAGGGCCATGTTTCCCATAGGCTCATCATCTTGTATGCTCTAGATCACTGTTTCCCATGCTGCTACCAGACAGGTACCCTTTCTCCCACCTTCCAGCCAAAAAGCAAGTGGATCAGGAGCCACCCACAGTACCAAAGCTTTCGCCAAATGTTTGGGCCATGGTGAATGTTCAGTGAGTGGGTAGATGGATGGATGAATGGATGGATGGTTGGACAGATGGATAAATGAGGAAATGGACTTAGAACTGCTGGTTTTTAGTACTTCCAATTTTCTAGCAGACATTCAAGCAGCTGTTCTACCACACATTATCTGGCTAACCCTCCTCCTCTGCTAGGAAGATATTTTTATGCAGAAAACTAAGGCTCCAAGATGAAGAGGGAGATGAATAATTTCATGCAACGATAAAACCCACAGCCAGACTTCTACCAGACTTTAATCTTCTTACTCCAGCTCTATTAAACCTCCAAATCTTTTTCTTTCTTTCTTTTTTATTTTATTTTAATTTTTTTGAGATAATAATTTGGGTCCTTTGGGTAGTCTCTGAACCAATTACTACTTTCATGGAAGGTGGGAGAGAGAGTGCTTATGTTAGCACAAAGGAAACTGATTGGAAACTTAGACCCAAGAGGAAGGATCCCTGGCTGGCTTAGAACTTACTATACAAACAAATACAGCATCAATTTTACAGTGATCTCCCTTCTCTGCCTCCCAAGTGCTGGGTTGCAAGCAGGTGCCACCATGCTGGGCTCCTTCCTGATAGTGATACATGCTTAAGCACCCAGAATAATTATGCAGGGTTGTGCAGGTATAAGGCTAAAATGTAGGCTGTGAACTTGTAGCTTTGTGATCCCAGGACTTACTGTTGCTACTATAGACCTTCCCCAGGGTCTTCCAGGAGCAAGTGTCAGGAATCCTAGGCTGCCAATAGTCCTCTTGCAGCTCCTTCCTCCTGTCCTTTCTGGAGAATTTGCCTCTGCCTCTTAAACTCTGGGTAACTCTTGTGAGCTACCTTCTGAGAGGGTTTGTGTTTGAGCTCCTGTGTGGTGGTGTCCCACAGATCCAGGAATAAAACTATACCAAGCAATGACTTCAGTTAGAACCAGAGTAGACATGCTGTGAGCTTATTCCTGTGGCCATAGCTCTCTAGCCACTGCTTTACTTCCTAGTTTATAGAAAGGTCAAAAGAAACCTCCAGAGGTACTGACAAGAGATGGGGGCTGCTTCGTCATGCGTCCCCTGCAGCTGTCCCTTCTTGTCAAACTTTCTTCATTGTTAGAGTGAAAGAAGTAAGATGGTCTGATGGCTGGGAGAGCCAAGCCTGGGCACTGGCCAGATCCGGTCTCAAAATTCTACTGCCTTCCATCCATATGCCCTCAGGGAAATATGTCCTCAAGCCTCAGTTTCCTTCTGCATACAATGAAATCTCTTTCGTGGGATCATTGCAAGGACCGGGTGCAAGAAGACCCCAGTTGAATGCACCCCTCCATATTTGACCCGAGGAAACTTCTAGTGCATGGAAGCAGGGTCACATCTGGTTTCTTCTGCTAGTAACTCTGGGTGTCCCCAACATTTCAGAAAGAGTTTTATGAATGACCAAGAACATTTATTTCCCCCTATAGCTCAGATTTTTTCATAAAGATGTATTTCTTTTTGTTTTATGTGTATTAGTGTTTTACCTAGCACTAGTGTTTTCTATCTCTGTGCACCATGTGCATGTGCCCAAGGAGGCCAGAAAGTGGTATTGACTTCCTTGGGACTGGATTTATAGATGGTTATGAGTGCTATCTGGGTGCTGGGAACTAAACTCCACTCCTCTGTAAGAGCAGCAAGTGCTCTTAACCTCTGGGCCATCGCTCCAGCCCTAAGATAATGTTCTTGCATCATAGCTAAGTGTGCAAGTTTTGCCATTGTAGGTCCCTGTGCATTTTACTTATCATCTATACCAAATGTAGTCCCCCCATCTCCAAAATTATAAACACAATTATTACTTTCATGTAATAAAGCTACAGTGAACCTAACAGAAATTAACAACAGAAGTGAGCTGTTTGTACTCCCAATTCAGTTTTGAGACCAGAGTAGGCTGGCTTCTAACTTCATACTCTGCTGTGTTCATATCACCACCACCTCCGTGTTGCAGATTCGGTGGCTGCTTTCTGATACCATGCCACAGCCCATCACTCCCTCCTTTTCCCGCATGGACTTTAGGGCACCGCCTCATTCTGTAGCATTCAGTACTCCTCCTCCTCCTTAGCTGGCAGCATCGGGGCACTGAGCCGCGCAGGGGCCACTCTTTGGCCTCTTCTCATTAGTCTCACACCACCAATACCGTGACTTTGGGCCAAGAGCATAGACTGATGGTGCCTGGGATCTGTCCCCAAGGTGGTCCTGCCCACTGAGAGTGCACTGACCCTGTGAGACACGACAAGCCTAACATGTGCAGCATGCCTCCCAAATCCAGCTCACCTAAAATACGAGCTCCTCCTTCGCCCCAGTTCCGCTTTCCCCGAGTCACCTCCTTGGTTTGTAATTCCATTTCTAAAACTTTACTTCTTTTCTCCATTACCCCACCTCCTGTTCATCAGTTAAGTCTGCTAGGAGTCCCGTAGAATACATTCCAAGTCTGACACTCCTTGCCACTTCCCTGGGTACCATCTTAGCCCAAGTCAGGCTTCTCCTGCCTCTAGTTTATCTCTTTCAGGGGCCCTTGACTGCTGCTACTTCTCTTACATGCAACAGTGTGGTCTGATTGTAGCAGCCAGAGCAGTCTCTTCAAGAGAGAAATCAAGCATGTCCTTCTGATGTCCACCCCTCCCCCCTGCCAATAGCTTTCCACTGCAACCAAATGAAGAAGGAAAGTTACAAGGCTCTGGGTGATCAGGTTGCTGCTGCTGCTAGCTCCCTCTTTCTTTCTGCCCCTCCTTTGCTCTCTGGGCTTAAGTGGAATCAGGGATTCACAACAGCCAGCAAGTGACCACATTCAGTACTGTCCATTTGGCCTCTTCTGCCTGGAACACACTTTATGGGACTTTATGTGCTTGCACCATCATTTCATTCAATTCAAATGTCACCACTTTCCTAAATGATCCCCCCTTTCCCTCAAGTCAGCCTAATGTACCATGTTTGCTTTCTGAGGTTATTCATCTCCACATAAAAGCTGTTGACACATGATATATGCATGTAATGTTTAGTGCCATATTGTTCGAACTTGCTAGAATGTAAGCTGTGAAAGTAGAGGCAGGTCGTGTTCACAGTTGCACACCCCAGACACATACATAGTGGGCACCCAGGAATGAATAAATAACAGCCACCTGCCTCACAGGGTAGATGGCGACCAGAAAGAAGGCTCAGTAGGTGAAGACCCGAGTTGAATCTGCAGCACCCTCACAATGGAAAGAGAGAGGTGACTTCTGCCAGGTGTCCACTGACCTCCACACACAAGCTGTGGCACATGAATGCCTGCACACACGCAATAGATAAATAGAAAAAGAAACCATGATAGATAGAAGGTGTGTGTGCAAAGCTGTAAGCAAAGTGTCTGCACGCCATGGAACCTCAGTGTGCGTTAGCCACCGCCATTATGTAACAAGTCCTCTGGGGATGAGGGTCAAGCATCCTCTAGGCTGGGCCCCGTGAAGTTGGGACCCCAGTGCACATCTTATCAGATGTTTATGTTTAGACTCTGAAGGGAGCAAATAATTCCAGTTTCCTTGACAACATTTAGGGCTCTGCCACCATTTTATTATGTGAGCAAACATCTGATAGCTAGGAAGCCCATCCCTAATGACAGGTCATAGAATCTCACTGGCGTCTCCTTATCTGCCCTTCTTGTTTGTTCTTCTATTGAAAGCTGCGAGGTCACAAGCCATTTTCTCTCTCTCTTCCACCTGAAATCTGAAAATTGGAAAGGAAAAAGGGGGGAAGGGACTGATAGTGGAAATTAAAGAGACTCGAAAGAGGGGGGTGGGCAGAGGCAAGAGGAGGAGGCAAAGGGTTACAGAGGGCCCTGACCAAAGCCTCAAGAATGCAGACAGACCAGAAACCCAGCTCCTCGCACAAATGCATAGCTCAGGCCCACTCTCTGGGTACCTCAAGAGCAGCAAGACCAGAGGAAGGGCCCCATGCTAGACATTATTAAGAATGGCCACACCTTTGAGGCAGCATAACCTGTACTATTGCAACCAAGCCCACTACAGCCTCCCTTCTATAGATGAAGAAACCAGAGCGCAAAGAATAATTTGACTGAGAACAAAGGCTAAGTAGAAGGAATGCTCTTGGCCCCTGACATATGTTGGAGGTCACCCAAAACCAACCTGAGGCTCAGGCTCCACGATTTTTTTCCCGGTTCTGAGCCACTGGACCATCCCTGCTCACTGTGAACCAGGCTCTCTTAACCTGTCAAATGGACAATCTCATGGGGTCCTGGTTGAGAGCACTGACTAGTAAGAGAATAATGGGGGCCCGTGTTTATGAGTCCATGTGTGAAGCATGTGTGTGTTTGAAGGGGGCATCTTGAGAGAAAGGGCCACTAAGCTGAAAGGGAAACCTCCAACACTAACAAAAGTGAAAGGTGGAAAGAAAAGGGGGTGGGTAAGAGGAAGTAACTTTGGAGATAAAAAGAAGGAGGGTCGTGATTGTCTGAAAGAATCACAGGGAATGAAGCCTGGGGCTCTGGAAGGGGAGGCTGTCCCACATGGGTCCTGTAGCTTCTCCCAGCAGCGGCCCCAGATACTCTGAGGTCTCTTTCTCCCCCTCACCTAGATGTATGGCATCAAACATCTTCAGCCCTTGGCTTCTTTTCCTGATATCTTTTCCTAATGATAACCACCCTTGAGAAAGATCCTTACGATTTCCAAAGCTCTCTCCCTGATAGAAACTTTGAGTAAAGGGAGATTTCCTCCCTTGCTTTATGGCCTCGCTGCTCCTGGGAGGTCAGCAGTGTCAGCAGAAGCCTGAGGAGTTCTTAGAAAAGCATGCTCCTGGGGCAGGTGAGGTGGCTCAGCTGGTGAAGGAGCTTACCACCAAGCCCAATAACCTGAGTTTGATCACGTAGGGGGAGGAGAGAATGGGCTCCTGCAAGCTGCCCTCAGACTTCCACACGTGCGCTGAGTGCATGCACACACAAATAAATAAATGTAGATAGCTTTTCAACTGCAAAAGAAAACTCCAAGACCTAACCCAGGCTTGAGAGCCAGAAATGGAGCTATGTTTTAGCAGGATCCTTGTTCCTGCCTGCTCCATCCAAGGGTGAGAAGCAGTGGTCTAGGGCGCCATGCTCTCAGAAGGCTTAGGTGGAGACCTACTTCCACAAGAGCCCTCCCGTCCCACTGTTCTGTGGTCACCCTGAGCCATTCTCACATGACCCCACTTCAGGGTTAAGGTCAGAAAATCAGGGCTAGTTCAGGGTCCCCGGCAATGTGCATCTTTCCTTGGAAATGCCCGGGAAAGCTCTCCTAAAGGGAATGTGCTTCGGCAACCCCAACACAGCTGAGTGGCCACGCCATTCTAGCCCTCCACCTCCAGAGCTCTGCTGACTGAGCCAGGTGTCAGCAACCTTGGAGAAGCTGAACTAATGGCCTGTGTGCACACAGCTAAGCTCTTTTCCCTTTTTCTCCTCCTCTGCAGTGTCCACTGCAAGCCTGGTGATACCCACATAACCACTCACTCGTGCGCAGCAACAAGGACCCCATTTTCCATGCCATCAGTCACTGAGTAGCTGTCATAGAAAAACCCAGTGACCTGAGAAGCACTCGGGGAGGCCCGGAGAGGTCCCCGCTTACCTGACATCCTGCCAGCACCAGGGACAACCCACTCTCAAGAGGTGCTGCCCGAAGCCCAGCTTCGGTTCTCTGCAGTATTGCCATGATGCCTCTCCCAAGATGCCAAGCTCTCTTGTTTCTCCCAGAGGCGGCCAGTGCGAAATGGTGCAACAGGAAGTGAGAAAACCGTGGTCTGCGCTGCAGCCCTTTATCGAACAAACTGATGCAAAAACTTGAATCTGTTACTGAAATAAGATGAGGAGGACCAAGGAGGATGTGTGCTATCGAACTGAGCCAGACACTGTAAATACTGACAGACTCCCCTCTCCCATCCCAGATGATCTCAAGATTTCTTCTAAAGAAGTAAATTTGTCCAATGGGTGTAAACTATAAACTACTGTAATTAAGTGCAATTTCCTTTCCATGTATCTACCCCCACCCCTGTATATAATACTAAAGTGTCTATCACTTTTCTTTGTAAAGGTCAGAATTGAAATTCCGAGAGTGACTTACTCCCTTCTCCTTCCCCACGGAAAAACACCCGAAGTGGAAATGAATCTCATCACCACCCACCCCTCTGGCCACAGGGATGACATACTTTGGACAGACTGCCAGCTAGCTCCCCATCCCCCATGTTAAGACACACCTCCGGATCCCAAGAGGCATCACAACGCCCTAGCTTCCTGCGGGCCTGGGGCACAGCCAGCGGATCCTCCAAGAAATCCCAGGACAGGGACACTGAGTGGCTGACAGCCGGCTCAGGAAGCCTCCCATTAAAGCAATTTATTTTGTCACTGTTCAGAGTCTCAAATTTTTCCTCTCCCTCTGCGGCTTCGCCAAGAACCCCTGGCCTGGTCTCTCTCAGACTTTCCAGTGAGTCCAGTGGAGCCACAATGTGTACCCTCTGGGGCGACGTGTACTTGTGTCATCTTAGAGTGTTCTTGTTAGCTCTCTCACACCGGCACCATCAGACACCGCAGGGACAACAAGGTCATAGCACCAATTCTGGGTCACTTGTCATGGAAACAAAGAGTAAGAGTTAGTGGGGGCTTTCTGAAGTCTCGTTTTAAGTGTTAATTCCAGGCTTTCTCCTGCCTTCCTTCCCTCTCATGGAACAGTCTGAGCCCAGGGGAAGGGCTCTTGTGCTTGCTACCACGTTTTTAGTTTTTCGGTGTCCTCTATTGAGGATGCTAATGAGTTCAATGCTGACTTGGGAGGAAGGTCCCTGCCTGGGGCTCCGTTCCGCCTCCATTTCCATAGTAAGGCCTACTGGCCTGTGCTTTTCTACTTTCCAGTGGAGTATTTCCAGAGAAAGTACACATATGAAACCTATGGAGTCATGTCCCTGGGTGGCAGGGTTTTCATATATATATCCCAATAGAGTACAAGATGGCTATTCTCAGAGAGCCAGGAAAATTTGCTGTGTGCTCAAAGCAGGAGCAGATAGATATGGGTTCCTGGGTTGCCCAGACAGTGTAATTTGGGACTGAAGTAGACAAGAGGAAGTTCATACTGAGGTTGAGATGAATCCAGGACAAGAGCCACCACTATACACATGTAGATAGCAAAGATCCCTTTGGGCTATTTGAGGTGACCTAAAAGGACATGTTCAGGCTCCGAAGAGATGGCTCAGCTGTTAAGAGCACTTGCTGCTCATGCAGCAGGCCCTAGCTTTATTTCTTACCACCCGCATCAAGCTGCTCACAATGAGCTGGAAGTGCAGCTCCAGGGGATCCAACACCCTCTCTTCACCTCAGAGGGAGGGTAAGAAGCTGAACATACATACAGACAAGTAGGTACACACTCACAAAACCTTTTAACAGAGTTTTTAAAGGGCGTGTTTAGTTCCAGAAAGAGCCATGGAGTGAAAGCACAGAGCCTCAACTGCAGCCCTGTAGCCAGATCACACTCTCTGCGTGGGACATCGGGCATCATTTGGCAGAGTTTAGATCAGTGGTTCTCAGTGGCCCTTTAAAGCAGTTCCTCATGTTGTGGTGATCCCCAACCATAAAATTATTTTCGTTGCTACTTCCTGACTGTAATTTTGCTACTGTTATGACTCATAACGTAAATATCTGTGTTTTCTGGTGGTCTTAGGTGACCCCTGTGAAAGGGTCATTTGACACTCCCACCCAAGGGTTTGCAACCCACAGGTTGAGAATTGCTGATTTAGATTATTTGGCACCATTGCAGTAGCCTGGAGAACCTAGAGGTCCTGTTGATCCAAGAGGTCACCTGAACACAGGCACAGGCAGAGGAGAGGGAGGGATCGAGGGCTAGACACAGTCCTAAGGAACTTCTTTTAACCAAACTTTATTGAGCCAAGATATAGAAGGGAGACCCAGGCAACTGACAGTCTCCAGAACGCTGGCAGGACCTTCCTAACATCCCTTCACCAGCTGAAAGAGGAAGAAAGGTACCCACTGTATGGGGGCCCATTCTAAAGGTCTGTTTGCAACTAAGAACCCTCATACATTCCTCCCTTAAGCATCAGCCTTTCCTGAGTTCCTTCCTCACCCACCCAGCATGGAGAGGAGGCTCCTTTTCTCCCAAGGACCTGCTCACGTTCTAGGGAGAGTCTAGAGCTAGACACTCTTCATTTTAACATCCATGAAATGAAATGAGACCCTTAATGAAAACCTGCCTCAGATTGTCCTAAGCTATTCGGAGCCCAGCGGTTCGGGAGTCCCCTCCAAAGGTACAGAGATAGCTTGTCCTATTTGCTGAGGAATTCGAGTGGATAAGAATACAATGCAGCTCAGAGTCTGAGCCCTCCCCTCACAGTTGGGGACTGGCCTTTGATATGCTTCTTGGAGTCCAGATACCTCGATTAGGATCAGCTGTGCTGTCATATGTGAAACCTGAGATGGTAATAATCATACCTGATTTTTAAGGTCCTTTGAGGAATGACAGGGTTAGTGTCAATGGCCAAGAAGTCTGAAACCTGCACACACTCTATTGCTATGTGTTCTTGCATCATAGAGTATCCTGGGCTGGGCTGATGTTTCCAGATATCAATCAAGATTTTCCTTATCGCCTGTTCGCTATTTGGTCAAATGCCTTTGTTTCTATGGTATAAGGCAAATGAAGTGGTAAACTGAGGCTTAGGAAGAGCAAACCCAAGGAGAGAAAGCTTGACTAGGGAGGTTTGGTCTTCTGCAGGGGGGGGGAAAGATAAGCTGGGACACAGGGGAAGCGACAGAGAGCTCCAGGAGGCTGGAACTTGTCCCTATTCCTTAAATGGAATGGGGGCAGGGAACAGGGGTCCCAGGAAGACTCTGGGAGCCAGGAAGGAAGGGCAAAGTCAGGAGGAGGCAGGAGCCAGCTGTGTTAGAGGTTAAGCTGGCTGATAGCTCCCTTTGAACCAGAGATTAAATGCATCAAAAGCCACTCTGGAAAATGAACAATTGTCAGCAGCAGACTGCAGAAGGCAGCACGAGAGACAGAGACACAGCTTCCTCCAAACCATCACACAAGCAATCAGCTGAACCAACCACTTAGGAGTCTCCTCCCTCCCTCGCCCTTTCTATCTCTACCTCCCTCTTCCCCTCCCCTGCCTCCTGGGTGCCGGGGTCATTCCACTGTGCAAATACTGAATTGTCTGCTGAGATTTACAGCAGACTATTTTATAACTGAATCCCTGGCATGTGCAGGTCTTCACACACACCTGGATGAACTCTTTTTCCTTGGTAGACAGAGAAGAAACACTCTCTGAGGGAGAACAAGCGAAGCAAACATAGAGGGACCTACGTGAAAAGCAGGGTCACCAAAGCCAAATCTCCTGAGACTTACATGAGTATATTGATGCCAACACACCACAGAAGAAAGTTGAAGGTGTTTCTTTTGATTCTTATTTACTCACAACATACATACTGTTAAATTCCCAAAGGAAATTTTCTTTCCTGTGTCCTACTGTCTTGACATATACAATAAAACAATACAAACTACTCCAAATTCATTATGAAAAGGATAAAGAAAGGGTTTGTTGTTTGCTTGTTGTTTGTTTGTTGTTTGGGGGTTTTGTTTGTTTGTTTAGTTTTTATTCTTTGAGAGAGGGTTTCTCTGTGTAGCTGTGGCTGTCCTAGAACTTGCTCTGAAGACCAAGCTGGCCTCCAGCTCAGTGACCTGCCTGCCTCTGCCTCCTAGTGCTGGGATTAAAGGCATGCACCACTGTGCTTGGCACAAAGTTTATTTTTTTAAAAAGACCGAAAGCAACCCAACATAAGGAAAGCAGGTCTGATTCTTGAGCCAGCACAGGGCTTTTCCTGTGCAGCTTTGCTTTTGAAAACATATTGTCTAAAATAATCTTTCCCCTTCATTTATTCGATATCTCCTGGTCTGGGGAGATGGCTCAGTTGGTAAAGTGTGAGGCCCTGAGTTTGGATTCTCAGCACTCATCTAAATAGCCAGGCACTAGGGACACAGAGACAGGCTGCTCCTCCAGAGGACCCAAGCTCAATTCATCGTGCCCACATGGCAATCCACAACCATCTACAGCTCCAGTTCCAGGGGATCTAACACCCTCCTCTGGCCCCTGCTGGCATGATACATACATAGACTTATACGCAGGCAAAACATAGACATAAAACAAAAATAAATAAACCTTAAAAAAAATGGAACTCAGTGTGGTGATGCACATCTTTATTCCAAGCACAGGGGAGCGAGAAAAAAAATCTCTGAATCTGAAGCCAGCCTGGCAGCCTGATCTACATAGTGAGTTCCATCCAGGACAACCAATTCGGGGTAGGGTAGGGACAGGGGGAGGGAATGTGTGGAAAATAATGTCAGCCTCCAGCACCTGCACATGTGTCCATGCAAACACACTCAAAGGACACTTTTCCCTGGAGCTTCCTTTTGCCAGGGATGGAGCCAACAATAACTGAATAATCAACAGAATAAAAATATGCGAACTAGGTGAACATGCCAGGTGTTAAGGCAGCTTGAAAGAAGAAGAAAGGAAAGAAAGGAGAGGGATCCATTTCTCAATGAGGCTCTCTTTTACCTTTGTGTTCCAACCTAGGCTTCACTGGCCATCTAACCAGGGAGAGAGCTGCGTGTGCATTTCAGAACCGCTTGATTAGCTGGTGAGATGGCTCAGCCAGTAAAGGCACTGCTTCCGACACTGATGACCTGCGTTCAGTTCCCCAGAACCCACATGGTGGAAGGAGAGAACCAACTCCTAAAAGGTTTTCCTTGGATCATAATGCACACCCACGCAATAACAAATAAATTATAATAATAAATAATCACCCGAGGGGGCAGCTGAAGACCTATCTCTTCCCCCTTTCTCCTCTAAGGGGCTAGAATGATGGCTTCAAACAAAAGCTGAAACAGTGGCTTGAAACAAAAGAAAGTTTTGTTTTCACATTTTTGTTTTTGTTTTTGCTTTATGAGGGGTAGGATTTTAGGTGGAAGAGATCCTGTGCTGAGACTCCAACCCAGGGCCTTGTGCACTCTAGGCAAGCACTCCACACTGAATTATATCCCCAGCTCCCATAGTTTTGAAGTTTTGTCATCGTTTGTTGCTGAGATGGAGTCTGATGGTGTCACCAAAGATGGCCTGAAATGTTGTTGATTTTACTGCCTCTGCCTCCTGAGCAGCTGGGATTACAAACACGCACCACTATGCCCGCATTCTCATTGACTGAGTGAGCCGTAGGGAGGCAGAAAGTTCAACATAAGTGATGCTGCAACCACATCAGGATGTCAAGGGGCCTGCACAGCATCCGTCTAGCCCTTCTATGCCCCTCCATGCTTTCCCAGGGCCTAGTGGCTTGCTGGCATTCGTTGGCTTGTGGCCACATACTCCAATCTCTGCTGCTGTGATTATCTTGCCTTCTTCCCTGTGTCGACTCCCCCTCCTTCCATATTTTCTTAAGTTGTTTTTTTTTTATGTATTCATTTTGTTCTGTGTGTGTCTTGCCTGTATGCATGTTTGTCTGCAAACTGCATGATGCCTGGTATCTTTGGGAGGTCATAAGAAGGGCTAGTATCCCCTCGAACTGGAGTTGTATACAGATGGTTGAGAGCCACCATGTGGGGACTGAGCTCAGGTCCTCTGTAAGAGCAACAAGTGCTCTTAACCACTGAGCCACGTCTCCACTGAGCTAGCCCCATCCTTCCATATTTTAAATATATATATATGTATGTATGTATGTATGTATGTATGTATGTATGTACATTTAGGGTCCACAAATATTACCTGAGATAAGCTTCCTTAACCATATTTGCAAAGACCCTTTTCTTCCTAACACTTAAAGGTACCAGGGTTTCCAAGTCATTGCTTTTCGGGGTTACCATGCAGTCTCATTGAGAGACTTTAAATCCAAATTCAGACATAGACTCGAAGGAGATCATTTCTTTTTTTTTACAATGCTTCCCATTATGATTTATCTTTTTTTGTCTCAGAAAACGTGGTTGATACCAAGAAAAATGCTTCTTAATCTTTATAAAAATCTTTCAGGAGCCAAAAATACTTGAGAGCAGCTCAAATCAGTAAGTAAATGAAAAACTCAAGGACGTTGCTCATGCTTGTATCATGGAGACAGAACAACAGGCTGCCATAGTAGTTAGAGTTAACCATTCATCTCCTCGTTTGTTCACCTAGTAAACATTTACAGCTGCCACCCATAGCTGGGTCTTGTTGTGGGGTGGCTCAGTGGACGGTGCCGGCCTAATGTGCACTAGACCTTGGGCCTGAGCTCTAGCACTTCTAAATAAATAAATAAATAAATAAATAAATAATCAATCTCAGGCTGGAAAGTCACTCAATCTTGGCTCTACCACTTATTAGCTGAGTGATTGTTGAACGGCAATTGAACCTCTGAAAATGGAGTTGGCTGCAGATTAGATGAGATACAGGTGCACAGAACTCTTTGCCAGGCTCACTGGGGAGTGCCCTCCAATGTAAGCTCTTTGCATCTCGTTGCACTTGGAGGACCAAGGGAGGTATTGTGGTGGCTAGGCCTTGTCCCTCCCCCACTGAGTGTCATTCCCTGCTAGAATGCAAGCTCAGTGAGGCAGAGATGTGGTATTCACGTTTGTCACCAGCATCTGGCTCCTGGAACATAGTGGGCTCTCAGCAAAAATCTTTTGAACATGCGTGTATAAGCATGTTGTGGGGTTTGACTCAAATACGCACGTGGTGTCTCTGCATCACCCCATTCTCTGGAGGTGTCCAGGAGTCAAAGGAAGGAGCTAGTTATTGGCGTAGATGGGGATGAGGAGACAGGAAAGAGGAAAATGGTGGCTCTGGGTTGGTGCTTGATGGCTACTGTAGTATTGTGGCAAGTAAGAACTGTGGCTTATTTAGAACATTCCAAAAGTGAAAGTTAAAAGCATAAAGAGAATTAAAGAGAAAAATGGGCCTCTTTCAGATCTCTATCAGCTTCTAAGCCTGAGGTTCAGACAACTCAGGGGAGGGGAAAAGGGCACAGAGAAGGAGGAGGGGAAAAAAAAACCTTCCCTCGACTCTCAGGTCCAATCTTTGAATGCCATCCTCCAATATTGCTACCATTTACAGGCTTCTTTTAAAAAATAATGTTTAAGTATATTTATTTTATCTCTATATGAGTGTTTTGCCTGCATGTTTAAATGTGCATCAGAAGGTGAACCAACACGTGGGTGCTTGGAACCAAACTCAGGTCCTCTGGAAGAGTGACATGCACACTTACTGCGGAACCATTTCTCCAGCCATTACATGTCAGACTTCTTAAAGAGAGAGAACCTGTTACACCTTGTTTTACAAGCCTAACCCAGGTTCTTAATTCCCTTGGCTGCAGCATACTCTCCATGCCATTTATTCTCCATGCAAATTACCTAGATGTGGATTGGAGACATGCAGTAAGTGTCATTCACACACTCATTCAGTGCCGCCCCCTCCCCCGCCCCGTGCCCACTGACTCTGAGCCAGACACTACAGCAGAAGCAGAGGATACGAGATGCTCTGAAGGAGATCCTAGCCTGACAGGAGAACAGACAACTGAACAAATGTGTAGACCTCAGAAAGCACAGTGGCAGCATAATGGAGGAAGCCCAGCCTGGGTGGAAATACAAAATGTTTCTTGGTAGATTACAGACTGTGTCGTGAAGAATGAATGACAGTCCGCCAGGAAGACAGGGGATGGGGGAGATATTCCAGGTTGAGGAATCACAGCCCATAAAGTGCACACCCAAACCAAAGGGTTCCTGAAATTGTTTTGACCTGTTTTCTTATGTCCATATTGACAGCCACCCACATTGGCCTGGTACCCCTACATGAACTCCTCTTGTAAATCATGATCTGACACAATGAAATGTGTCCTCCCAGATGTGGGGTCCTCAGGTCAAGGTAAGAGGTCACTAGCCAGTGGGTGCCTTGGTGGAGTGAACCCAAAGGCTGGAGAATCCAATCCATGAGCCCCCACATCTCAAACGAGCAGAGAGGCAGGGCATGATGTTTACACTCAGAAACTGCAAAGCCGCTCACTTGCAAAGTGGCATTACATGTGCCGGTGGAAGGGTAATTTTCCTGCTACTCAAGGACTCTCCATCAGGTTCTGATTGGTTTGAGGGGAATTGTTTTATGACCCTAAGCCAGGCAGTGATAGATAGGAGATGTGGTTTGGTGGGCAGAAGTTTACAAGGCAGGAAATTGCTTCACTGGGCACAGCCATTCATAAGAAACACCTCTGGGAAAAGCAGAAGCTGACTGTGGGTGAGTCTGCCCTGGCCACCTGTTTACTTCAGCAACAGCCAGTGATGCTGGTTGCACAATGTAGCAGCGTCATTTTGAGTGGGGGAATCTTTGCCTCTTGGAAGAATAAACACATTCCTTGCTTGCAGTAGAATTAGCAGACCGCACAGGCTGCGGTGGCCCTCCTGGAGGCCTTAATGTCATAGGGAGGTGACTCTCCACATAGGTAGCCAGGCAACCAAACTCAGTTCAAATTCAGTCGCATTTTCCTTTAGTGCAGAGAGGGCTTAGATGAAAGTAAGTGCCCAGCATGGGCAATTCTTTGTCGGGCAGATACAAGAGCCATGTCAGTTCCTGGTTTGGAGGTCATTGGTCAGCCTGATTGCTGCTGGGGGTGGGGGGATCGGGAGGTGGGAGGCGGGGACAGGGTGTGGATTGTTTGGAAATGTCCCAAAGCTTCTGTTTCCATTGTCCCACCGGCCTTGCAAGTCCACAGTTGAGTTCCAGAGTCCAGAGGTTCCGGCACCTGAAGATGTCCAATCTGCGTACTCTGCAGGGAGGAGAGATAGGAGGCAGAGGCTGGAGTCTCCAGAACCACGGGGGTCTGTCTGGCAGGTCCATGGCAGCCTGCAGCCCAGCACCCTTCTATAGAATCAAGGGTCACGCCCTCACCCATCCCTCCTCTCCTTGTTGGCAGAACCCATCTCGGTCCTATCCAGGTTCTGAGCTACAGCAAGGTGCCTCGGCTCTCTTGGGCCTGTGCTCTGTATGTCTGCTGCAGAAGGCTCTGTGATGCTTCCCAGCATTACCATGAGAATGAAATTTTCAAAGACAAGTCTCATTTTTAAGGGTATAGGCACACCGAGGGTCTCTAGATAGCTGGGATGGCAGGGGGACTTGGAGGGGAATTTTGCTTTAAGTTTTTGGGTTTTTTTGTTTTGTTCTGTTTTAATCTTCATATGGTTAATCATGGACAACTTATCACTACCCCTGACTTAGTCTGGGACCTATTTTAGGGACACCTATGCCATTGAGCAGAATACCCAGAGGCAGGAACGCTGGCCTGAAGAAGGCCTTGACATGGTTCGCAGTTGAAGATGTGTCTCTTTCCCTGGAGACCACCCCTTTCATTCTGCCACTCCCTAGGAAGTTAAAAGGGAAACATACCTGTTTTTTAATTTTTATGATTTCCTTGTTTTTATTTTATATGTATGATTGTTTTGCCCACAGATGTGTGTGGATACCATGTGTGTACCTGTTATCCATAGGAGTCAGAAGAGGGCATTTGATCTAGAACTGGAATTAGGGATAGTTGCGAGCCACTGCATGGGTGCTGGGAATTGAACCTGGGCCTTCTACAAAGAGGAACAAGTGCTCTTAATGGCTAGGCCATCCGCCCAACAGCATTTCTGCTGTTTCTACAACCTCGTGGTGCCTGCTGCATAGAGGCCTCTCCAAGAAGACTCACTGAGTGAATATGCATACCATTAATGCATGACTGAATAAATGAATGGGTCACATGTACACTCAAACATTTAACATTTTGAAGCACTGATATGGTAAATTCATAGCAAACTTCTACAGAATCAAACAAGTGGGCTGTTTTGGATTTCTCGTTTCTTTCTGTACACAAAGCTGTCACATCAGGCAAAACAAAATGGAGCATGAAGAATGCCACCAAGAAGCCAGGAGTGGTGGTAACATGCCTTTAGTCCCAGCACCTG
This sequence comes from Pachyuromys duprasi, assembly GCA_028658305.1. Taxonomy (NCBI): domain Eukaryota; kingdom Metazoa; phylum Chordata; class Mammalia; order Rodentia; family Muridae; genus Pachyuromys; species Pachyuromys duprasi. The sequence goes on along the minus strand of CM053746.1, from coordinate 34,488,455 downwards.
GGAGACAAAGGCTACACAGAGAAGCCTGTCTCAAAAATCCAAAACAAAACAAAAACAACAACAGCAAAAAAAAAAAAAAAAAAGAACCCCCCCCCCCGTAGCTCTAAGGACAATCCCAGCCCAAGATGGTTTTTGATAATTACTCATTCAGAATTCACTCTAGCTGTTTCAACTCTCCTCAGGATCCTATACTCGCTGTTGATCTGCCCTGCTCATTCCCTTGAAGGACCACAAAAATGTTCATTCATTCATTCATTCATTCATTCATCAAGTGTTGAGTCAGATCTCACAATATTGCCTAAGCTGGTATTGAATTCTTGAGCTCAGGAGATCCTCCTGTCTCGCCTTCCTGCAAAAATGGGATTATGAGCTTGTGCCACCAAACCCAGCCAGTCAAAATCGTTAGAGTCACTGTTCCAGGCATTTGGAGAATAGAGTTCCTGGCCACATGGTTTCCATACCCTGCCAGAAGTACCGGGAGAAGCCCACAGGTTAAAGGGACAGTCTTGTAGTTTATAGCCGGAAGAGTTTGCGGACATAGTGACACAAGGCTGAGTCACAGAGTGGTTTGAGAGCAAAAGTGCAGGCCATGCAAGTTGTTAGAGGCCCACGTTAGAGTGCCACTCTGGCACATCGTACCTATGACTTGGCTGAATGTCACTAGTGACAAGCTTCTCAAGCTAGGGGTCAGGGCAGTAAACCAAGGGCTCCAAGAAGCCATAGGAATTAAGCCTAGCACTAAGGAGGCAGAGGAAGGCAGATTTTTTAGTTTGAGGCAGGCAAATCTCTAAGCTTGAAGCCAGCCTCATCTATAGAACAAGCTCCAGGACAGCCAGGGCTACACCGAGAAACTCAGTCTCAAAAACAAAACAAACAAAAGAAGCTACAGGAAAAGTAGCTTCTCTTCCCAAAGCATGTATCCATTTGGTCCAGAGCAAAGTAATCATGAGCCATGTTTTTACGTAAAAGCAAGCTGACAGTTCATGGAAGAAGTCTAAATCCACCTTAAGATAAATTACAAAGCTTTAAAGAAATTCCCTGTTTGTAGTGCTCCAAAGCTCTGGCCCCACTGAGAAGTAGGCATTCCCACAGAAGCCCTCCCTGGCTCAAAGGAGCCACACAGAAGATGTAATGTACTGCCGAGCTTCGCCTCATACCGTAAAGGTCCCCTCTGTGCAGCACCAGCCCTCCGTCATCTGGGCTTTCCATCATTGCTTTCCTTTGCTTCCCATGTTCTCAGCTGTAATGTCATGTACACCCTCATGTTAGTCCCTGTTCTCAGTGGCCGTAGCAACTCATGGATGAGACACTGGGTAAGCATGCCTTGGGATAACCTGAGCTCCAGACAGACACCTCTGCCTTCCTGGTTCCTGAGGCCTCTGAGTGACAAGAAGCCCAAACAAAGCCGTGTGTGCACAGATGACAGAGACAGTGGCAACTAGGGGAGCAGAATTGACTTATTTAGTTTTGTTGTTTGTGTGGGGGGCATGTTTTTGTGGTTACTGTTGCTTCCTGAAACAAAATCTCACTATATAGGCCTGGCTGGCTTGCAACTTACTATGTAGATCAGGCTGTCACTTACTTTGGTCTGTGGATTGAAAAATTGGACAATTTCTTCCCAAGTAAAAATATTAGAAGTGACTCTTTCTGGAAAGAGAGAGAAAGACATAGAGAGAGAAAGAGAAAGAGAGAAACTGTGTGTCTGTGCATCTGTTTGTCCGTGTATGTCTGTCTGTCTGTGTGTGTGTGTGTGTGTGTGTCTGCAGAGACCAGAGAACAATGTTGAGTATCTTTCACTAAACCTGAGGTGTTACATCTAGGCTGGCTAACTGGGGAGCTCCCAGGATCTGTGTGTCTCCGCTCCCCAGTGCTGAGGGCAAAGGCACACACAGCCCTGACCCAGCTTTTACATGGGTGCTAGGGATTCAAACTCAGGTCCTTACGCTTGCAGAAAAAAAAATGCTCTTGCCACTGGACCATCCCCCCGGCCCCAGAAATGACTTTATCCACATTTTTGAGAGGATGACTCTGAACAGCTCCACTCTGGAATGCTCTGAGGTTGGGGGTGAGTAGATAATGTATTTCTGGCTCAGGGTCATCTTCTCTAAGCTACTTCTCTCAAAGGCAATTGTTCTGCAGACTCCAGGCTCCCGAACATGAAAGCTGATAGTTCCCCCCGGGATTCCCAGCTCCAGGCAGCTCCCTCTCTGACCTTCAGGCAGGTGAAGTGCCACTGAGTCTCCTTAAGGATGAAAACAGTATCTCATTGACCTGTGTGCCCCGCTGCTTAGTGGAGTCACTACACACAGATGCCTTTGGTAAATATTTGCGGGCAACAAGACAACTGGTGTTCACCTGATCATGACAAACATTTATATGATTGCAGCCTATGCAGTCCACTGGGCAGAGGGGTTTAGTGATGAATAAGAAATAGTCTAAGGCTGGGGGAATGTGGCTCACTGGTAGAACACTTGCTTATCATGCTTGAGACCTCAGCAACACACACACACACACCCTGGAGTGGTCTTGTAGCTTGGTAGAGAAGCCTAATGCAGAACCACGCACTACAATGCTCTACCCAGCGTCCACCACAAAAGTGCCAGAGCAGAGGCACTTCTGAAACAAACAGCACCGTACTTGTCTGCTCACTTGGATTAAGTAGCCAAAGTGAGGGGCCCTTGAAGCTGTCAAGGTGGGCTCAGTCTCCTGTAGCTGAAGATATCAGGAGGAACAGAGGACGTGCTCAAAGGCAGAGCCTCACAATCACAGGAATGCCCATGGTGGGTGGGCTGACGGTGACCCTCCCATCACCCTGAAGGAAAGTGAGGCCCAGATGACACCTGCAGAGACAGGTAACTCCCATTTGTCCATTGTCCTGTGTTTGCCGAGGAGCTGCAGGGAGCTGGGGTAGGGGCTAAGGAGGGAGTGGATCACAAGCGGTGAGTCTCCACTAGGGCAGAGATAGGACAGCTGTCTTGGACAGGATTTATAACTCTTGGTTTTGAGGCTTTATTGTAAACAAGCCTTTCTCAACTGCAAGATCTGGGTAAAGGGGTACGCAGGTAGGAGCAGTCCGGAAATGGGGGCGGGAGGGAGAACCTGGTAGCAGCGAGTACGCTTAAGATGCACAGGTGGGAGAGTGCAGGTGGGGTGGAGATATCCCGGATTAAATTGTCGTATGGGACACTGAACTCGTTAATAACAGTGCCCCATTCCCACAAGCAAAGGTGGTAAACATGCTTTGGCACCTGGTGAAATCCCAGGACGGGCCTGGAGAGCCGGCCGTGGGAGCGCTGGCCTGGCCTGGCTCCTACTTATTGTTGATTTAAATGTTCTTGGCAGTGCTTCTGCTCATTATCTAGTACTTCTGAGGCAGGAATACAGCAGAGGGATCCCGGAAAATCGTGAATTTCCCAGTCATGCTCTAATAATGATGGGCAGAGGGGGAGGAGGACCCTGGCACCACACTCAGAGAGGCTAAGGGTAGAGGGTAGGAGCCGAAAGGAGACTGTAAGTAGAGACTTTAAGGCAAAGTGGATATACCTATCTGTCCCCTGATGGCCCCAGCTGCTGTTGCTGATGCCTCTGCTTTCGGGTCTTAATTCTCATCCTCACTCCTCCAGAACCCAAAGGAAGTGGCTATCCACCTTGAACCACACTCCTGCAGACCAGCTTGAAGGAAGAGAATAAATTATTCCTTCTAGTGAAGAAGGCCTGTCATTAACCCTTCTGGACTTAGGCCTCCTCTGTGTCCCACTCCTAGGGAGACTGCAGGCTCAGCACAAGGGGGAGGAGGTCTCTAGGAGGACCCCCAGGGTGTGCCTCCCTCCTCCTGCCCTCTGGAGACATCAAACACACCAGGCCCGGTGTGTTGCTGGAGCTAACAAACACAGCAAGGCCTCTCCTTCAGCTTCCCAACTCCAGCCTGAGCAAATCCGCCCTGAGACTTCAAAGCCAGCAATGTGTTTGCCTGGCTGCAGTGCAGCAACAATGCTTTCCCTTTTGACCCGAGAAAGCATCCCTGGCATCGTTGCCGGAAGACTGCTGTCCAGGAGGCCAAACCTGAGCACGGAATCCCGCTTGGGGGCAGGCATTCCCTGCAGCCCACTCGGCTGATCCAAGGACAGGGGAATGTGTGAGACAGGCCTGATGGGGAAACGTGACTCCACACCTTAGTGAAGACCGCTCTAGTCAGGACTCCGGACAGAGGGAAGAGGCTGCACCTACCACCAAAGCAAGGTGTGAGTGGTCTTGACAAAGCACCCAGACACGGTGACTCCAGCATGCACATGCTGATCCCTTGATCAGCAGGGACTCCCCAGGACTGGGCGATGTGTGTGCCAGGTGTCTGGGATTTCTACAAATGGGCATGCAGGAGAGTCCGAATACCCCAGCCATCCCAGAAGCCCCCACCGTACTCTTCCATTCTGAAAGCAAATATTAACACTTGACCTACAAGCAAAGGCCAGAGACGGGCGTGGCAGAACAGCACAGGGGCTGGAGAGATGGCTCAGTGGTTAAGAGCACTGGCTGCTTTCCCCAGACACCCTGGTTCAATTCCCAGCATCCATCTCAGGCTGTGAGTGCCTCTAGTTCCTTAGCTCACGTGGGGCAGATAAACTCACCCAGCCGCATACACATAGCATATCTGAGAGAGAGACAGAGACAGAGACAGAGGAGAGCAGCATGCCTGTCTGTCAGTGTTGGAGATAGAGAAACCTGTTTTAGCGCAGGAGCCACACTTACCTTCCAGCCACTTCTCCTGAACAGCTGACAGAACACACATCCTTTCAGGAACTCTTATTTTTAAAGCCCTAAAGCAGTCCTAGGGGTTGGAGAGAGGGCTCCGCAGTTAAGAGCTCTTGCTGCTCTCCCAGAGGACCTGAGTTTGGTTCCTAGTGCCCATGTCGAACAACTCACAACTGCCTGTAGGTTCTAGGGGATCTGATACACGACACACACACACACACACGCAAAACAAAAAAAAAAATAGAAAGAAAGAAAAAATCCAAGACTTAGCATTCAGGTATATGACTATAGTGATGTAATTTGTCCCTAAGGAAGGACCCCTCATGTTCTGTGCCTTCATGTCTCTGTGCAAAAGGCAGTACTAAGAGTGTCCCAGCCCTTTGTGAATATGTGCTCAGGAAAAAGGAAGCATGGGATAGAACACATGAAGGTGTATGGACACAAGGGTCATCCCGAAAGTGGGTTCCTACTATGACACAGTCACTAACTCCTCAAATGACTCCAAGAGCACAAACTACTACCTTCTTCTTCCTCCTCCTCTACCTCTTCCTCTTCTTCTTCCTCTTCTTCCTCCTCTTCTTCCTCCTCTTTCTCCTTTTCCTCTTCCTCCTTCTTTTCCTCCTCCTCTTCTTTTTCTTTGGACAGGGTTTCTCTGTGTAGCCCTTGCTGTCCTGGAACTCACAGGCTGGCCTTGAACTCACAGAGAACCCACCTGCCTCTGGCTTCTAAGTGCTTGGGATCAATGGTGTGCGCCACCACTGACTGGCTGAGCATTAACATTCTAAGCCGTTTCTTCTTCTTTAAAGAGATAGAACTTTCTAGAAGACCTTGCCCTAGGGGAGGAAAATTGTTCTTAACCAGGGCACAGCTATCATCCTAGCACTGGGAGGTAGAGGCAGGAAAAGCAGGAGTTTAAGGTCAATCTCAGCGACATAGTGATTTCGAAGCCAGTGTAGGTTACATGAGACACTGTTTCAAAAATCAAACAAACAAACAATAATAAAAACAAAAATTCTAGCTGTGAGAGGCTGGAGAGATGGCTCAGTGCTTAAGAGCAATGATTGCTCTTGCAGAAGACCTGAGTTCAACTCCCAGGACCCACATGATAGTTCACAATCATCCGGAACTCCAATTCCAGGGGGGCCAAGACCTTCTTTTGACTTCCATGGGTATGTGGTACGTATGCATACGTTGTATACATACAGGCAAAAATATACACATAAAACAAATGTTTAAAAAATACTGGCTGTGATAATTACAATATGATGCAATCATAATAAGATGTTAAAGAATACCTCTTAGAATCCTCCCCACCTAGGGCTGCAGACCCCACACAGAGGGCATGCACTGTAGCTGCCTTTGTAGCTAGAGGTAGTGTAGCACAATATAGCAGAGAGCCCAGATGCCCCAGCTGGACTCACTGGTGTCCGTCCCACCTTGCCACTTTTTGCTTGTACCCTTTGCTCAGCACTGTCTCCGTGCCTCGTTTTCCTCATCTATAAAACAGAGATGATAGCGGCACCAACCACGGTGGACTGTGGTTACAAGGAGGCGGATTAACACAGAAGAGCTACAAGTGACACACAGCACCACAGAAACATTTATGGTTCTTTTTATTGGATTCTCAAACTGGATATCGATAGCACTGGGTAAGTGTTAAGATCATGCGTTAGAGTTGGGGAATGGTCACAGGTCTGCAGGGATGGCTTGTGAGAAGGGTGGGCGTAACAGAGATGGGTGTAGCTACAATTGCGGCCTCCGAGGCACCGGGAAGTTGATTTGTGCTAGTCTAGAGGAAAGGGAGAAGGCTGCCCCGATAAACTAGGAGTTCTCAAGCTGAGCTGGGCTGAACACAGCCCTCTAACTCCTACAGATCCTTCTCAGGGCTCACCCATCATCAAAGATTTGAAAAGAGTGTTGAGACTTGTTATTACTTCATGTGAGGAACTGAATATCAACTCCGCAGTAAAAATTCCCTGAGAAGTGGTGCTCTGAGACTGAAGACTGTTTACTCAGTCCTGGGACAGCAGTTCTAATGACCTCACACACCCCTGACCAAGCAGGTGTTTCCAAGTAGCCTGCTGGCAGTCCGTGTGCTCTAGCTGTTGTGACCTGTCCCGAATCAAAGAGAGTGAGAGGCAAACCATCAAAACCATCAAAATAGTTGTTCAGGGTTGTCGAGTTGAGGATAGGTATTCTCCCTTCCAAAAATTCAAAGGATTCTTAAGCACCTGCCAAGCAAGCAGAAAATGTAATCTCTACAAGTTCCTGTCACTCTAGACACAAACACCAAAAATTATTAGCACTGGCTCCACTAAGAGGAACATTCACCAAAATTGAGAAAATTATAAAACTTCACTAAAGGACATTTTAAAAAAGCTCTTTAAAAAGGGAGCAATCCATTTTCATTAAAAAAGCAAATTAATTTATAAATTAAATGTAATTCTAATAGAAATCTCAGCTTGGAACTTTCAGAACATAAGAATCTTACAAGTTTATCTTAAACTATGAAATAGAAAAGGGAACAAGAATTGCAAAGACAAGCCAGGTATGGTGGCACAGTCCTTTAATCCTAGTATTTGAGAGGCAGAGAGGTAGAGGCAGGCTGAGCTCTGAGTTTGAGGCTAGCTACATAGTGAGTCCCAAGGCAGCCATGGCTACACAGTGACACTTTGTCTCAGACAATACCAAAAGAATTGCAAAGACAATTTGGAAAAGGAGGGAGAAGACATTTGCCTTATGACACTTGAAGACTTATGATAAAAGTAATATTACCTAAAACACAGGGGCTGGAGAGATGGTTCCTTGGTTAATAATACTTGCTGCTCTTGCCTGATGACATGAGTTCAATCCCTAGATCCCACAAGGTGTCAGGGAGAGAACCAACTCAGATTTGACCCCCATACATGGGCATGCATGTATGTATATACACACACATACAATACAAAAACAAAAAACAAAACAAAATCAGTTAACGTCCTAGCATGGAGAAGGGTCTTAGTCACTTACTCAGGATCTAGTGACAGCTGATGGCTTCTGGGGGAGGGAGATCCGTTTTCCTCAAGGGTGTGGGCCAAAAAGAGAAGGTCAACCACACTGTGATGTGTGGCCCAAAAGCATGGGTACAGGGACAGCATCAACTGGACTCAATGAGTTTGTTGAGCGAAGGAAGACATGGACATTGGGAAGGGATGGAGAGGTGAAAGAGTCACTGTCTAGGAGTTAGAGGGGAAAGTGGGAGATGGATATGATGAAAATACATTGCATGAAATTCCCAAAGAATTAATTTTAAAAAGATTACATTTTTAAAAATTAAAAAGAAGGTTGAAGAGAGGACTTAGTAGTTAAGACCTGGCTGCTCTTGCAGAGGACCCAGCACCCACGGCCTGTTTCACAACTGTCCGTAACTCCAGTTCCGGGGGACCTAACATGGATCCCAGCACACACATACAGACAAAACACTTGTACAAATACAAATAGATGGATTTTTGTTTGTCTGACCTACGGCTCTCTCTTCATGCCTCACTGAGTGTAAGCTGATCTTATGCTTGAATTCCTACAGCGGCCGAGGGCTGCCAACTTCCCAGAAACAATGATGATGACCGGTCCTCACGATTACCCATGCACCTGGCCCAGTTTTAAGTTCCTGGCTCGTACTGATTCATCATCCATAGGTCTATTCCAAGTGGCTTGGTCTATACGAAGGTCAGACAAAACCCTAGCAAGGACTCTTGAGCTTTCCCCTCCTAGTCTCAGGAGTCTTATTAAAGAGCAATGGAGATTTCATCTTGGGACAAGAGGGTCATAGAGATTATAGGGCAAGAACAAATGGTATTTCCTATGCCACATGTTTATCACATTGGGCTCTAAAGTAATTGCAGTCTTTAACACTTATTGAAGTGTGTCCTAACTTTACATGTACTTACCTTACTTAATGCACATAACAACCCTATTGTTCTCAAATGGTAGAACAAACTGGTATTTGAAAAATTGAAGCACTGTTCTGGGCCACAGAGCTAACAGCTGGCATTCTTAGCTGAGGCTCTCTCAGCTCAGAGGCTGACCTGCTAGCCACACCAGCCTGCACACATTTTCAAAATCTAGCTTCCAAAATTGATACCCCTGACTGGTACATACCACTAACACATTTTCTGGACACTCAATTGGCATATGGAGGTGGTGATCATGATGATGATGGATGGATGGATATCTGCAGGAAGTGGAATATTTAGCATCTCCCTTCCGGAAAGCTGCCCTTGATTAGGTGTGCTGAGAGGGGCAAAGAGGCTTCCTGCCTCCGTTTTCCCTCTCGGTTGCTTGGCACCAGTTGAGTTGGCCTCACATCTGGAGCATAAATAAATAAAGCCAGCTTCTCCCCAGGCCTTTTCTCTCAGGACCCAGCTGTAGGCTAGAAGCAGAAAGTGAATATGCAGAGTGGCCAATTAGTTCACTGTGGTGCCCTCGTGACCTCTGACCCCTGCTGGGCCACCTCATCCATTAGCTGTCCCCTTCCCTTTCCACCCTCCTCTCTCACAGTTTGAGCTGTTGTCCTGCCATTCTCTTGCAGCAAAGAAACATGTTCAGGCATTGGGCCCACAGCTTCTGCCCTCTGCTCTTTTGTCCTCTCCCTCTGCTGTCCTCGTTGCTAACCTGGTCACCACTCCTTGACCCTGTGCTCGACCCTCCTGGGGTTGAAGAAATGCTGCATCCCAAGGCAGGGCTTGCTGGGAAGAGAGCGAACGCTTGCTTTTCCTTGTTCCTTGGATTTCTTTCCACAAACAAGTGTTGATCCTGTTCCTTGCAGTGCCATGGTGCTGTCCCTGGGGCGATGGTTTCTTTGAAAAGCAAATGTGTTGAAATATCCAAGTGAAGCCAGCTGTATTGCTCCTTCATAATCCTGGCTAACCTTCTATGAAGCTTGGGTATATGTATTTATATACCATGCCCATATATGTATAATAGTTATTTGAAAAGGGAAAGCTAGTTCAATCTTATGCATATATAGATAGATATAGATATTTTGTGACTAAGCATGAAGCAATTGTCAAAGCAAGACGGTTAACTCACTTTCTTACCCTTGATAAAACCTCCCAAGTGTTTACAGCATCTACTAACCCTTCAGACTTCCAGCTTGGGACAAAAAGATGCTGATAGCGTCATCCTAGCTGAAGACCCCAAGTGCTTGGTTCTTTAGACCCAAATCTTGGTCCTGGCTAATTGAGCGACTTCCCGTTTCCAGAGTGTGTTCTGTGCAGAGCACTTCCCACACACCGTCTCATCTTGGCCTCTCGTCATAAACGCGAGGTGACGTCATTATTAGTGGTCACTCCCTCTCACAAGAAACAAAGGTCAGGAAAATTAACTGACTGGCTTGGAATTTTATTTGAAGACTTATCTTTACTTATGCGCAGGCATCTGTATACATGGATGAGCCTATGCTGCTAGAAGAGGGTGTCAGATCCCCCAAAGCTGCAATTTCATGTGGTTATGAGCTGCCTGCTGTGGAGCTGAGAGGGCACTCAAGTCCTCTGGAGGAGCAGGAAGTGCTCTTAAGCACTGAGCCATGGCTCCTGTCCCCTAGCTCATTTAGGGGTAGGAAAGGGACATGGATGAGGCAGTCATGGCTCCAGAATTCTGAAGCCCAGTGTGATGCTTCCTCCAATTTACAAAGTACTTAGGGTGTTTAACCCTGACACATGCTGTTTTCTTCCCTGTAAAACGATTACCCCGTACAGCACCAGAGAGCAGTGACTAACAAACAACTCACATACCTTGCGGCAGTTAGCCCTCACAACTTCTCCATACATGGGAGCTATGATCCCCATTATACAGAGAAGGAAACTGAGACTTAGGGTTTAAGAAGCTAACCCAGGTAGGTTGAGAGATGACTCAACCTTAAGTGCTCGTACTATTCTTGCAGAGGACCTGAGTTCTGTTTGCAGCCCCCACATCTGGCTGTTCACAACTGCCTGCAACTCCAGGGGGATCTGTACCTTCTTCTGGCGTCCATGGGCACTGCACCCACATACACAAACCTGCACAAAGGCACTTATACATAGACACATAATTAAAAGTAAAAATAAAATATTTAAAAGAAATTAAGCCAGGCCACACATAGCTACCAAGTAGAGGAACTAAGATTCTAATCTGAATCTGTTTGACTTTCCAAATCTTGTATTTCTTCCAATTCTTGCTCTACAAACATTCCCGCAAAAAGGCCTGTGGAAATATAGCATGTGCACATAGGATAACAGGATTGGAGGGGCAAAGGAGATAAATTCCCACTGAGGGTAGAAAAGACAGCTTTGTGAAAAAATATACAAATCCACTTATTTGATGGGAATTCACACTAATGCCAGAAGGGCTTGGCAATGCATCTGTTCTTCAAAATTAAGGTCATTCTACGACGTATCTGTGTTGATGCTAAAGAAGCAAGCCACATCCTTGTCAATGCCAAAACCACTGTAAGGCAGGAACTGTACCTGATTCACCATGATCTACCCTTTTCCTTATCCATCACACCCCAATAACCCCATAATAAAGCCATACATGAACAGGGCTTCAAACCAAACTAGTGAAGGGTAGCTTGAGAAGGATTTGATTGCTGGCCTTCCTGGCTTAGGAGGTACCGCAATGCCAAAGCTTGAAGACCCCCTTTCTTTCTCCCTCCCTCCCTCCCTGCCGCTCCTTTGAAAAGCCCACAGGCTGAGTGCGAGGGGCCCCACTGTACCAGAGATGATTTATGGTGCTTTGTTATACAAATCTTTTCATATCCCTTCCCATCCATTCTGCAACCAATTCATCATGCTATTTTAATACAGCTTCGGGTGGTGCGGTAAGACTCACAGTCCTGAGGGCAACCGTTCACACCACTGCTGGTATTCAGATCTAGAAAAGAAAAAGACCACCTCCGTCAGACTCATCTTAAACTTCTCTGCTTTTCCAAGGACCCAGGGCACAGTCAGAGCAGTGAAAAGAGAAGGAGTAGCGTAGTATACAGCTAACAGGCATGAAAGCAGGGTCTACAGCTGTCTTATAATTACAACAATGGAGAACATGGGGTGATACAGATGTGGCATTTCAGAGATGTATTTTACTCAGAGCTCCGGTAACTCCAATTTTATTTTCAGTACTTCTGGGGAGTTTCCTGTCTCTGCCGCCCACCTCCCCCCAGGAGCTCAGGGGTTACAGACGCTTAAAATACCGTCTCCAGCTTTTATGTGGCTCAAGGAGTCAAACTCAGGTCTTCAGGCTTTTGCACAGCAAGGGCTTTTATCCACTGAACCGTCTCCTTAGATCGCCCTCCTGTTTCAGTCATACAGTGCTATATCCACCGCCATTCTTGGGTGAAAATCACACCCGCTAAGTTCTAATGCTATAAGAGTATGTCAAAGGGGACACCTTGATTTTGTTGATTACCACGTATCATCACCTTATTGCAAAGAGGTCTGTGGTTGTCAGATTTTAAATACCTGAACTTTCATGATCCAGATAGATGATACAATTCTTGCTTCCTGCTGAGCAATGCTGAGTAAACCCATCTTTACTTTCCCTTCATATATGCACAGAGGGAATGTTTGCTTCCTAGTCTAAAAGACAGAAAGCTTAACATGGAACATAGAATGAAAGACAAGTTCTTGTTTTGTTTTTTTTAAAGACTAGTCTCACATTTACCCCATGGTTCCCAAACTCATGACTGCAGATTAAGCTGGCCTTGAATTTGAAATCTTTCTGCCTCATTCTCCCAAGTAGTAGGATTAGCAAGTGTGCACTACCACATCCAGCAAAGAGATGTTTATGGGTATGCTCGTGTGTGTGTGTGTGTGTGTAATGTTATGCACATGTGTATATGACTGTGCACATACGTGTGCATGCATGCGTCTTGTGCACATGTGGATGCCAGTGGTCAATGTTAGGTCTCTTCCTCAATCACTGTCCACCTTATTTTCTGAGACAGGGTCTGCTGAACCTAGAGCTCATCACAGCCTAGGCTGGCTGGCCAATAAGCTCCAACAATTTGCCTGTCTCCACCTTTCTTTGGGGTTATAGAATGGTGCTTCCAGGGCCCACTTTTTACATGGATGCTGAAGATCCAGGCTTAGCAAACATTTTACTGACTGAGACAGTACCATAGCTCTTAGAAAGAGATTGTAAAAGCAATGAGTCCAACAAAAGTTATATACTCCTTACATGCAGGCCTTTACCTTTGACCTACAGGAGGTTCTCTTTTCTCTTCTTTTTCTTTCTCTCTCTATCTTTCTCTCTCTTTGTGTAACCTTGACTGTCCTGGAGTTTCTCTGTGTAGCCTTGGCTGTTCTGGAACTCACTCTGTAGATCAGGCTGGCCTCGAAGTCACAGAGATCCACCTGCCTCTGCCTCCCAGAGTACTAAAGCCTTGAATTTTTAATCTTCCTGCCTCAACCTCTTCAGTGGTTTGAATTAAAGACCTTTACCACCAGATCCACTTTAAAATATTGTTTTGCTTCGCTTTTTTTGAGATAGGGCCTTATAACCTAGGTTAGCCTATATTGTGTCCAACTGTGGCTTCCACAGTGGCTGAGCTGAAGGGGACAGGAGTAATGTAATATATATATATTTGTACAGCTTTTGTCTTGCTGTGACTTAGACCGTCTTCTGAGGTGCCTCCTATTTTGATACAATTTCATATTTGTGTAAAAATAGTACCCCAATTCTTTGTACTCATCACCTAGGTTTTTTTAAAGATAATGACAGTTTACCATACTTGTTTTCATTTATACATTGATCATTTTGTTAACAAGGTGTCTGATAAGTATCTATACTCATGCATAACTTTCTCCTTTGTTAATGAATAAAAATCCTGTGGGGACACACTTTGTGACAATGTGAATATCCTGTTTCTCATCCAATTTTTACCCACTAGCTTTTCCACAAATTGATGACTAAATTATTACTAATGAGTGTCAGAAAAATTATTTTCCAATTCTAATTCCATTATTTTTCTACATTTCATACATTTTCTTTCTTTTGCAAACAGGGTCTTGCTACACATTCCGTGATGGCCTAGAACTCATGACCCTCCTGCCTCAATCTTCTGAATGCTGGGATTCCAGACTCATGCCGTCATATACAGCTCCTCCTGCACTTACTAATTAACACCTTTGCTGTTGTTATTACTGTGTGTATGTGTGTCTGTCTGTCTGAAGAAAATTTCCCACAGACTTATCTCTCCTTTCACCCTTAGGATCAAACTCAGGTCATCAAGCTTGACAGCAAGCCCCTTTACCCATCACCCGCCCCCTTGACAATCTAACGAAAAGGCTCACTTGCTCTCTCCTACATGTATTTACTTGATTGTTTATATAGCTACATATCTTATTCAATGGGTTGTGATTCACTATTCTTACTCTTTTTATACTAAGTATAGCAGCCAGATTCCCTTCAGGCTAGTCAGATTCCCTTCAGGATGACTGTCTAGGTCATCCTGACTCTTTTTTTCCCTGAGTGCTTCCTAACTTACAGGCTTAATTGTTTAAAGGTCGAATTTTACTTCACAAGCTCTAGGCATTTTCCCACAGAGCTATGATTCCTTTCAGTAGCAAATGGAATTTAGAAACCAAGATGTGAGTGGAAGGCTTGAGTATGGCTTCTAAGAGCAAGGAAACAAACACAGAGAGAGAGGGAGAGGGAGAGGGAGAGGGGAGAGGGGAGAGGGGAGAAGGGAGAGGGGAGAGGGGAGAGGGGAGAGAGAGAGGGAGGGAGGGAGGGAGGGAGGGGGAGAGGGACAGGGACAGGGACAGGGACAGGGACAGGGACAGGGACAGGGAGACACATGCACAGAGGAGCTTTATATTAAAAACCGTAATTTTGAGGCTGTGGAGATAGCTTGGTTGGTAAGAGTGAGGTCTGCGTTCAAATCCCCAGCTCTAACATGAGTGGTGGTATGAGCCTGTAACTTTGGTGCTGGGGATGGGGTTTTGGAGGTGGACAAGTTAGTTCCCAGAAAGTGACCCTGCCTCAAAAGAACAAGATGAAGAATGACAGATGAAGACGCCTAACATCACCCTTATTGCCACGTGCTCAAAAACGTGCACCCATACACGGCACATACATATACATACAAATACATAATATTTTAATCCATGAATTAAACTGTCCTGCCCAATTCCTATCTAGCCAATGCCTATTAGAGAATTCATTCTACTTTTCCCCCTTTCCAGATCCGTAACTTTCTTTTCTCTCTGTGAGGAAACTGAACCTCATTATTTAGAGTACATTAATTATTTGCCTAATTTCAGAATACCCAGAATGAATCACTGTCAAAAAGTAGAGGCCCACGACTGTAAGAAAGCACACTAGAGTTTAATATTAGTTTACGGTTTTCCTTTTCTTTATCTCAAAGTTATTTAGTGAAACAACACTATATAAAATTCCTCGGGCTGGGTGGGTCTCAACCACACACATAGCTGCTTTTCCAAGTGATTATTACGCTACCCTCTTCTATCTCATTTTAGTATTTTGGAGGGTATCATGTAAACATTAACAGGATTGTAAAAGTCAGAACTTCACAGAAACAGAAATGGTAATAAGCCAGGAACAGTAACCCATGCCTATAGCACCAGCTACCCGGGAGGATGAGGCAGGAGGCTCACATTGGCCCAGGATGTTGGGCAGCACAGCAAGACTCTACTGAGACCTGGGGTGGGGGAAGCAGGGAGTGTGGAGAGAGAGGAGAGCAATGCCATTCCCGTCTTTTTACTCTCGTTCATTTCACTCCCTTTCCACCCACGTCTCATAGGTATCTAATCTTATTAATTTCTCATTCATTCTCCCATGTTTTCATTTTGGTCACAAAAGCGGGCACATACATATTTTCTCACTTTGTTTTTTTTTGTTTGTTTGTTTGTCTTGCCCCAATAATAGCATACTACAAATATTCTTTTATACTTTGCTTTTCTTTTTCACTAAATCACACACCCTCGGAAGTCATTTCTTCTTGGCTTACACATCTCTCTCTGACTCTTTTCTACAGATGTATAGGACTCTAGTGTGTTCATACTGTCACTTACTCAACTTCTCTTCTCACAGACCTTCACATGGCATTTTAGTTGCACTTATTATTTTGCAAGTATAAATACAAGTATTGCAGCAAATAACCTTGTGCACATGTACTTTCAGGTTGTTGCAAGCATATATTCAGGGTAAGTTCTTAGAAGGCTTATGGGCTTGAAAATCAACACTTTTTAGGAATGTTTAGATACAAAATGAGATTTAAATAAAGAAATTTAAAGTAGTTTTGTAATCATGTTCATTATATGTCTGTCCAGATGGGTAATTTTGTGTTAGATTTTTGACTCACTGAACTTTGTATACCATATTTTGTTTTGTTTTTGAGTCAAGGTCTTGGTTAGCCTGGAACTCATTATGTAGCCCAGGCTGCTCTAGAAGTTGTGATGCAGTGGCCTCAGCCTCACCAACTAAGCGCTTGGATAGGAGTCAGTCATCTCTTCCATTGCTGACCAACAAAGGCGAAAAGGAAAAAAACCATCATCCTTTGTTTTTCCTATCGCAAAAGAAAAAAAAAATCTTCCCATGGTACAAACTTTACTACATTTGCTTGATACTTCGAGAATTCCCCTCACATGGTTGTCTGCCAGGCTTCTCCATTGTAAATTTCCTTTTTTTTTTTTTTCCTCTGTAACAATTCTCCAGGGGATATTCTTTGTGACTGTATAAATAATCCTCTTCTCATTTGTGACAAAGTTTCATGAAGAGGTAACAATAGGAGCCTCACAAGACCCCTTAAATACCATTCTATGCAAATGAACTCGGGCCAAGCCCTACAATCAAGAGGCCATGCTTTATTAATGACTATTGCCTTTATGACATTACTAACCAAACGTGCTCCAGGAGCTCAGGCCCTGAAACCACACAGATGGGGTTCAAGATCCAGTGTGGCTACATAGTATGTATGAGAATGAGAGTTGGGCTACGTCATAGTTCTGAGCCCTGGTTTCTTTCTTTCTGGTGGTAGTGGTGGTGTGGGGGAAGGGAGGGCAAATAAGAGCTGTTATAACAACTCAAAAGAGCTCAGATAATCTGAAAAGTACACCCAGGACTCCGTGCAGCAAATGGCAGATGCTCAATAAGTGATCGCTGTTAATAATTGTGAAGAGATTTGCTTTAGTTAGTTTTGAACTCTGATGTAATTTCTCTTGCAGTCAGGCTGTACTACACACTGTGTTGTTGGTTTCAGCCGTAGGTGAAACCCAGTCTGAAAGTACCGTGGCTGCCCGTGGGATTCGCTTCAGGGAATCAGGCTGTGGGCTCTGTGGACCCAGAGCTCCCGTCAGCTCTTCACTGTGGACAGTCCACTAAGAGGCTTGCAGAGTCTGCGCTCCAACGAGACTGCAGCGCCACCGTGAGGCCAGCTTTGGTGCGGGCGCCATTTCTTCGAATTCTGTTCTAGTGACAGGAATACAGTGACTGGAAACGGTCAGCTTTCCGTTGTGTCTTGTTTACAGTAACGCCTGCAGCGTGCAGTCTGTTGACTCTTCCCGCATGGAAAAGAAAAAGAAAGAATGGGAAAGGAGAACGCTTTATCTGAAACCTTGGTGTGTCTTGAGAATTTGGAACCAAGACCTCAGCTTCAAATAAAGTGAAGGAGTGTTCCCACTGGGCTAACGGTTCCTGGGTTTGTTCGCTATAGCCCACAGTTAGAGGCGTACTTTTTAAACTATTTTAATTGGGGTTTCTTAATGCCTCTTTCTCTCTTCTCCACCCCAATCCCTTCCAACACCCCAACACCAGGTAGGAGGGAGAAAGGGTTAGTGGAAGAGGGGACCACAGTTCTTTTTCTCAGCTGCGTCCTGCTGGTCAGGGTCGTTGGGTTCCTTGGAGCCAGTCCAATCTTCATTTCAGTAGATCTTCAACTTCTTGTCTTACAAGAGCAGGCAGAAGCGACAAGGGGGAAGCAGGAGCAGCCTTGTTCTTTCTCCTAGCCCACACTCTGGCCTCTGGCATTTATTCTCTCTCCAGAGTCCTCAGAATTAAACTATCTGCTGCTGGCAAAGAGCTCCTCTCAGAGCCCTCATGAGGCAAATAGTCTGCTGCTGTGGACCATGTGAATCAGTCCCACATCCCACACCTGGGACCAAAACAAAAACATGTTTATACCCACAACATTTCCCCCTTTCTGTTAAAAGGGGGGGGGGCTTTTCTTTTAATATAAACAGAACTGGCTATTGCTTTCTTAAAAGGAGATAATCAAGGAACTGAACCCTTTTGGATAATTTTTTACATCCTGATGACTTTTGGCTGCTCTTGTCTGGATGGACTCACACGTTTTGCTGTTGAGCCTTGAGCTAGGTTCCTAATAGCCAGAAGTTACCCAGAAAGTCTTGCAGAGAACTCAGTGCTGCCATAAATGGCTCCTTTGCTTCTCTAGCAGAGCCTACCTTATTTCTCAGAATCAACACACTGGCCAGTTTAAGCTCGGAGGCTGCACTGAGCATTTCCATATCTAAAACTTTTGGCGGGTACTGGGAAAGCTAACGGTGGTAATCTCTTAACCTGAGGCTGCTTCTCTGGCAGCTCAGTTTGCTCGAGATTAACCTTTTTTCTTAAAATAGGCTTTTTGCCTTTAGCCTTTTTGGCCTGTATACTTTCTGCTCCCTCTAGCTCCCCAACCTGCCCAGAGGCTGTGGGAACTTGACATTGGAAGTGCATGGAGCAGAGCTGGGCGGCAATTGTGGAGAATTCTGGCTGTTAGTTACCAGGCATTCTCCCTTTACCAATGGCACTTTTTGCTTTGCAAGCATTTCAACCTCTACCTGAAAATTTTCTAGTTACATTGCTAATTCTGCAATTCTTTCTAATTGTTCAACCATTCTCCCAACCTTCTTTAAAATGGAATGCAGGAAGACAATGAAGAGAATCCTCTCTTGGCAGTAGCAGCCAAAGTAAACCTTAGGCTCGTATCCTGAAAGATGTATTCATCATTCTACACTCTGCTGCCTCCTCTACGGCATTCACCATTATTTTAAGCCTGATGTCTGGGTGCCATTTGTAGGTGTACTTTTTAAACTATTTAACTTGGGTTTCTTAATGCCTCTTTCTTTCTTCTCCACCCCAATCCCTTCCAACACCCCAACACCATGTCGGAGAGAGAAAAGGTTAGTGGGAGAGGGGGAGCACAGTTCTCTTTCTTAGCTGCTTCCTGCAGGTTAGGGTCGTCAGGTTCCTAGGAGCCAGTCCAAAATTAGGGATGGCTGAATCACACCATAATCACCTGTTTACAATAAACAGAAAGTTCTTGGATTAAAGGTGTATGTTAGAGCTCAACCAAACCAAACAATAAACAGGGTTTTACACTTTACAATTTTGGGATTTACAATGGAATCGAACATTCTGCAACACACTATCCTGTACATACACTAGATTTCAGTTGAGGCCCCGGAGCTATGGTCCAGGAGTCTCTATTTTTCTTAGAGATACATAAAAATTCCTTCCTCCAAATGATGATTAGAAACTCCACTCAGAACTGGGAAGGTGGCCTAGTAGGTAAAGTGCTTGCCATGCAAGCATGAGGACCTTTGCTGAAATCTTCAGAACCCATGTAAAGCCAAGTGTGATAGCTTGGGCCTGCAATCCCAGAACATCTTTGGTGAGGTAGGAGGTGGACACAGGAGAAGTTACAAAGCTCCCAGGCCAAAAATGAGACCATGTTTCAAAATGGAAGGCAAAGGTTGACATCGAAGTTGTCCTCTGACCTCTGTATGAGTGCTGTAGCTTAAGTTGATCTTGAGCTCACAGCCATCCTCCTGCCTTGGCATCCAGAGTACGGGGAACACAAGCACCAGCTGCCACACTTGGTACTTAATGTGCTTGGGTCTGCCTCTTTCTTTGAGGACCATCTTTGGTTTCCTTGACTCTGGACTTGCCTCCCTTTTGCATTGCTGTGATCTTAAAATTTCGAAGTGCTTCTATCATTGGCTTATCACCCCTGAATGGCTCTCAGTGCCTCTAACTGTGCGTAAGGCTCTTTACTAGGAAATACCTCCCTGTCCAGTTCCAAGTCTTGTTGTACCCTTGCCTCCAGCTCCTCTGAAAACATTAGTAGAGCCTCAAACACACCAGGCTGTTTTCATAACCCTGTGCATTCAGTGCAGCTGTCTGCTCTATTTAAATACCTTTACCCGCTGGGTGGTAGTGGCGGTGGCGGTGGCTATGAACACCTTAATCCCAACACTTGGAAGGCAGAGGCAGGTGGATCGCTGAGTTCAAGGCCTGTCTGGTCTATAGCATGAGTTCCTAGACAGCCAAAGCTACACAGACGAACTGTCTCCGAAAAACAAACAAACAAACAACAAATCAATCAATCAACTAATCAATTAATCAAACCTTTAACCACAACATCTTACATTTTTTAATTTTTTATATTAATCACAGGTTATGTACTTTTTATCCTTGCCATAGCCCCCTACCTCATTCCCTCCCAATCCTACCATCCCTCCCTCATCTTCTCCCTGCCCGTTTCCAAGTCCACGGTTAGGGGAGGACCTCCTCCCCTTCCATCTGACCCTAGCTTATCAAGTCTCTTCAGGGCTGGCTGCAATGTCCTCTTCTGTGGCCTAGCAAGGCTGCTCCTCCCTCGGGGGAGGGGGGTCGAAGAGCCAACCATTGAGTTTATGTCAGAAATAGTCCCTGTTCCCCTTACTAGGGTACCTACTTGGATACTGGAAAACATTTTTTGAGGCAGCATCTAATATAGTGTCCAAGCTTCAACTGGCTATATACCCAAGGATAGCCTTGACTTTATTTTTTAAAAAAATTTATTTATTGTGAATGTGTACATGCCCCAGCATGCATGTGGAGGACAGAGGACAACTTGTGGGAACCTGTTGTCTTCTTCCACTATGTGGGTTCTCAGGAATGAACTGAGATCAGGCTTGGCAGCAAGTGCTTTACCATCTCACCAGCTTGATGACCTTAAACGCTTGACCCTTCTGCCTCTGTGCTAGGATTATAGTCATGTGACACCATGGCTAGTTTACTAGTTCATGGGGACTGAACCTAGGGCTCTATAAATTCTAGGCAACCACTCTACCAACTGAGCTATGTCCCTAGCCTGCTGTGTCAACCTCATCTTCTCTACAAAGCCCATCCTAATGTCCTACCATGCCCATGCCACCGCTCACAATCCCCAGCGACAACTCTTTCACCCCTTACACCTTCCACTGCCAGTCCTAGAACATTTCCGCGCTCTGTTGGAGCTCTACTACGTCCCTAGCATACTTTACTCCTTGAGAACAAAGATGGTTGACTTCATCTCTGCCCCCCTAGGCCATGGGCTATGGTGGACACTGTAACCCCACACACACACACACACAAAAACAACGTTCCTGCTGGAGCTTGGTGAATGATAAGCAGAGAGTGTAAGAGGAAAAATATTCCAAGACACACCTCCAGGACCTGGTGTGGTCACTCTGTTCATAACAACAAGCTGCCCCGAGCAGCTGCCACCACCGTGTTGCACAGACTTTGTGTTCTCACTGGCTACAGTTGAGAAACCATGTGTGTCCAACAATCACATCATACTAGTTTTTGGAGAAATTCCAGTTATACAGAACCATGATTCAATTTCCTCTTCACAGTTATTGACGATACTTTCAAATAGTCTTGTTTTCTTTTTCCCTAAGAGGAAATGCTCCCTTAATGAGTCAGCTGGGCACTGTCGAGGCAGGCAATGGTAAAAGCCTGCTCCCATTTGACTTCATTCATTCAGTCTGCCAAAATCTATTAATACAAAGCACCACCCTAAAGAAATAGGTCCACCGCTAAATTCATAGAGATCTTTGTGTGTTTTGTCCCATTTTGTCAGCTCAGTTAGATTTACAGCATTCAGGATATGGCTCAGTTGGTAAGTGGCTAGCCATACAAGCAGGAGGGCCATGTTCAGAACCAGAGAATCCACATACCAAGCCAGCTTTCAGGTGCCCAGAGCCCTAGCATTGGGGGTATGGGAGATGGGCTAGGAGACAGATGGACTCCTGAAGTTCACTGGCCAGTAAGTCTAGCCAATTGGGTGAGTGCTGGGTTTAGTAAAAGATCTTGTTTAAAAAATAAATGTGGGGGCTGGAGAGATGGTTCAGTGGTTAAGAGCACTTACTGGTCTTACGGAGGCCAGGAGTTTGGTTCCCAGCATCCAATTAATGGCTGACTTATAACTCCAGTTTCAGGGGATTCAATGCCTTCTTCTTATCTCGGGGGTACCAGGCACAGATGTGATGGCCATATATACATGTTAGCATGACACTGAAACAAGAAAAGAAAATATTCTTAAAAATAAATATGGAGGGTCAGAGAGATGGTTCAGCAAGTAAAGGTACTTGGTGCCAAGCCTAAAGACCTGAGTTCAATTCCTGTTACCTACAGTGTGTAAAGAAAGAACCAACTCCTGCATATTGTCTTGTGACCTCCACACATGTACTGTAGGTCATGCACATAACACACAGAAAATTAATGATAAAAAATTAAGAAATAAATAAAAACAAAGTGCAATTGAGGAGACACACCTGATATCTTTCTGGCAAGACACATTCATGTGCACCCACATGCATGTTTGCACACACCCACACAAACCTGGACATACAGCACATAGACACACCAGACCACACGCAGAACATAATGCACATGCACACGTGCACACAGACACACTCAAAGAATTTTTGACCGCTTAATGTGAAACAGATGTCATGCTCAGCAAATACATTAAGAGGAGGCATGACACATTGCCTCAGCCTCAGAAACTTCAAAGACTGTGGACCAATATGGAGCTATCAGTGCAATGCAGTAAGTAGGGAGCTAAAACAGAAGAACATGGGCCAGACGGGGTGGTGCACACTTTTTGATCCCAGCACTTAGGAGGCAGAGGCAGGTGGCTCTCTGTAAGATTCAGACTGAGTTCCAGTCCTTTAAAGTAAAGGGTATGTATGTATGTATGTATGTATACACATATACATATATATACAACTTCAAGAAGCAATACAATTCTATTATCTGAAAGGAGGAGAGGAGCAAGCTGGGTCATTGGAAGGCTGTCACTAGAAGGCTGTTGTTCCTTTATTCTTAGTTCTGTAAATGCCATGTCATCAACCCAGCCCAAACCCTAGTATTTAGTTATCTCTGATTCAACTTCCTCACCCCACAAAATCGATTGGGTGCATTAAACTCCATCTCCAAACTATATCCCAATCTAGTCATACTTGCGTAGATAGCAACCCAGACAAAAGTAACATCATTTCTACTTTAGTCTCCATTTCCACTCTTACCTGTTCTATGTCCCTTCTCCAAATATCTAGAATAACATGTAAGACACATTCATGCATTCCTTCGTCAAACATTTATCGAGAGCACACAGAACCAGGGAGATACACACACACACATATATCACTATATATATATATACACACACACATGTCAGTAAAGCAACATAGGTCTTCATGTTCACGGACTTACATTCCAGAAGAGAGGCAATATAGAAGTAAAAAAGTTGAGTGGTTCAAACAGCAATGAAAGGAAACTAAAAATCATACGTGATAAACTAAGATAGTTGCCCCTTCCATAAATATTTTTTGTTTTGCAGCACGTTTGCATTAAAACCCAAATACCTCGCCATGCCCTTGTTACGGTTTTGAGTTCTCCTTTGTTTGCCCCCTCAAGCTTATCTGTAAGCTTAGCTTTGACCACTCCAACCTTCTATTCCTTTCTTTCCTCCCTCCCTTTTCTTTCTTTTCTCTTTCCTTCTTTCTATGGCACTGGAAAGCAACTCAGATCGTGGCTTCTTCACTTATTCAAATGTCTCAAACCCTTTTTCTTCTTCAGATGGGTTTTCCTCTGGAATGATGCCCCCATGTCTTGGAAAAGTGGTCCTTTCTCAGTTCAAATATTTGATTGAACTTGACCAATCTAACTATCGCATCTTTGAATCTGCACTTTTCGTTTTTCTCAGTTACAGTAACTGGTTAATAGTAACTCTGTTCCTCCAGATTGTAACGAAAAGTGCAGATTCTTGGCTTGTTGCTCATCAAAACTGTCCCTAAAAGTCTAGAACACTCCTCGCACAAGATGGGTCTATCTCGCGAACGAACTCGCAACTCAAATGTCCTCCACGCCTGTCACAGCCAGGCTCCGCCTCCTAGAGCTACTTCCGCCTACCTCCTGTCCGGAAGCAGTCGCGGGGAGGAAGTTGTACGCTCAGGCGCTGTGAGGCTACGGGGCATTCTGGGTAAAGATGGATTCCTATGATCTGTTTCGCCGGCTCGGTGCCGGCGCCAAGTTCGACGTGAAGCGGTTCTCGGCAGATGCTGCTCGATTCCAGGTACTTACCGTACGCGGGGAGCCGAGCACCCGAGAAGGGGCGGGATCTGGAGACAGACCGCTGCCAGCCGGACAGCGGGGCCGCTGGATCCTCCGAGGCCTGGCCCCAACCCCCCGGGCATTTCCCCCCTTTGGGATTCAGCTTGACTTCAGACCTCCCCCAGACTTCCGAAAGGCTGCTTTCTGGGCCCTGGTAGACTCAATTGAGCCTGGCACGGGCCTGTGTGTTTCCCGGCTTCTTGCTTTACTCGCAAAGTTGGCATCCTTTCCGAGGCCACTTCTCAGAAACTATCGAAAACGAGGAAACGCTCTTCCACCCCGTAGCCTACCCGGGTTTGACTTAGTGTGCAGATAGCTGTATTGTACTGGAAGATTTCCCCCCGCCCCCATCACTCCAAACAGTGGCATTTTAAGTAACCAACCCGAAGAGTGTTGCTGAAATGCCGGGAGGGGGTTTTCTTAGAGAAGTGGTGAGCTCGAAGGGAGGTCAGTTGGGGCGCATTTGTGGAACATTTTGAACGTAAACCTTATTGTAAGAGAACGGAGCCTTTGAGGAGGGCGGTGTCTATATTTCTTTTGTCTTGGCTGCAGTGCTGTGGTTACATTTGAACCCGGCACCTGCGTCTGCTGGCGAATATTTTTGAGATCTTGGTTAAGTTACTTGCTGATGCCTGGACTTTTTCTTCTTCTGTCTCACTGCTCAACCTTGTAGGATTGGTGTGAGAGTGAAGTAATTTGATGTCTAATAGACATCCTTGACATGTAGTAACTGTATATAAATATTCATTGCTGTCGTTGTTGTTACTGTTAGGAGGCCAGAGACGGTTTTTTTGTTTGTTTTGGTTCCATTTGTCTAAACACACTACGCGGCTCAACAGATGCTTGGTTGAAAGGGTTAAAAAGATGAATTCCTGAACCCATGTCCTCCATACTGCTAGTCGTGTTTGGATAAAAACAGCACTGTCCTGGCAGTTGATTTCATTTAAAACTTTTGGGGTTTTTAGGTAGGAAAAAGGAAATACGGTTCTGAACCTTCGGAGGTGCTGAAGGGACTAGACTTCTTTGGAAACAAGAAGTCTGTCTCAGATGAGAGTGGAGTGTTACAAATAAACCAAGAGCTCCAAAATGAGGAGAAAACAGAAGGGGGCCTTTTGGAAAGGACTAAGGAGCCCAAGAAGAAAAAGAGAAAGAAGATGATGTCAGGTTAGTGTTGGCTTTCTGTTTTAATTTTTTTCCCCAGTGGCAAAATAATGCAAGCTGATAAATCAGACAACACATATTGTTTGAATGTTGCTCGAATTACATTGAGGTACTAGCTATTAACTGCTACCATAATTATACTCATGTGTAGCCTTTTGTTCAGGTGTTGCTGTAGAATTACAGCCCCAAAGTAGAGGCACTCTGTGAAAGGGTATGCACACTTCCTTTGAATAGGCATCACAAACTTGACTTCTCACAACTCTGTCAGTACTGGATCCTTTGTTTGAGACAGGATTCCCAAGTGCTGGGATTGAAGGCCTGGGAGATGGCACGGCAGATGCAGGTATTGCCACAGAAGCCTGGAGGCTTAAGTTTGAGCCTCAGAACCCGTGTGAAGGTGAAAGGATAGAAATGACTCTACAGCTGGGCAGTGGTGGTACATGCCTTATCTCTGAGTTTGAGGCCAGCCCGCAGCAAGGGCTATACAGAGAAACCCTGTCCCAAAGGACCATAATACATACATACATACATACATACCTAGAAACCCTGTCTCAAAAAACCAAAATACATATGTACATACATACAAACCAAAATACATACATACATCATACATACATACGAAAGAAAGAAGAATTGATCCCCAGTTTTCCATGCTGTGGCACAACCCCCCGTAGGCGCAGGTTTATTTGGGGTTTCTTAATGCCTCTACCTCCCCTCCAAACCCCCGACCCTAGGTAGGAGAGAAAGATTAGAAGGGAAAGGGACATAGGTCTCTTTAGCTATTTCAGGCTTGTTAGGGTCGGTGGGTTCTTTAGGAGCAATGCCATTCTCATAGTCAGGATATCTAGCAGTCCAGTTAGCCAGCAAGTGAAGCAGCCGCCTCTTTCTTTCTCTGTGCCCTCGAATTGTCCTCAATGCCTTCTCCATCTGTCTCCTCCAAGCCCCCACTCCTCCTCTCTGCTAGCAAAGGTCACTTCCCTCCCATAGCTGCTCGAGGCTGTTATAAGCTGGCATAGACCATGCCCCTCCCCGAGTCCCACAAGGCTGTTACTAGCTGTGGATAAACTAAGGTGGCCCCACACTTGGGATTAAAACAAAAACATTTATATAACATAGCTAAGTTTTTAAAGAAACTAAAACTTCCGCTACACCACCCTACCCCCAATAATAATAATACAATAAACCAACTGCTAGGGTTACAGACATGAGCCACTACATCTGCCCTACTCCTATTATTGATCTTAATTTCTTTTGCCAGTCTAATTCATGAAACTGTTCATTTATGATGATGATGTTGAGACAAGTCTGTATTCTCCATTATCCTTTAATGTCCTGTGAGTGCTGGGATTAATGGCTCACGCTACTAAGTCCAGCTTTGAACATCTTTTTATATCCATCCATAAAGCATATAAAAAGATATTCAAAGCCAGATGTAGTGGCATGAGAATTCTCTCTTCCTTTTCATAGTTTTCCCTTTCTTTCTTTCCAGTATAGGAAAGGCTCTGTAGGAGTGTTTCTGTGTTGTCTATTAAGTTTCCTAGTCATTTTACCCTTTTTAAGAAGCAAATACCTAAATAATACCATTATGGTAAGTAAATTTATTCTTTATTTCCTGTTCCTTAGTTCTATTATATTTTTCTAAAGATACTGTATTCACATTGATTTATACCTTTCTTCAAAAAAATGGCTATACTATTTTCATATGCTTATATTCTTTATATATATACTTTCTGTTATGAACATTTCCTCCCCTCTCTGTTCCCACCTCCTCCCATTTCCTGAGTCGTTCTTTTTATATGTAGTCCTGGCTGGCTTGGCGCTGTCTATATAAACCAGGATGGCCTTAAATTTAGGGTAATCCTTTTACCACTGCCTTCCCTTTTTTAAACAAAATAAAACAAGGTATATTGGAATTGTTTGAAACCAATGATCACTGACTTGTTCTCTTTAACACAGCATAGTTTACCATTCTGTTCCACAATTGATTTTTTTTTTTAATTTATATTAGCTGGGCATGGTGGTGCATGCGTATAACCCCAGCACTTGGGGAGACAGCGGCAGGTAGATCTCTGTGAGTTCGAGGCCAGCCTGGGAAGCCAAGGCTACACAGAAAAACCCCGTCTCGAAAACAAACCAAAAGAAAAAAATGTTATATTTATCCATCTGTGTGTGCCTGTGCGCGTCTGTGTGTGTTCAATTTGTGTGTGTTCAATTTGTGTGTGTGCCTGTGCGCGTCTGTGTGTGTTCAGCCGAGGTTGCACAGGTGGAGGAGAGAGCACGTCCTGCAGGGGTCTGCTCTCTCCTCGCACCGGTGCGTCCTGGGCACCAGTCTCGTTGTCAGGCCTGAGGTTAGCGCCTTTGCCTGCTGAGCCATCTAGACAACCTTTAAGATTGATTGTACAGCTGGGCGTAGGGGCGTACCCCTTTGATCCCAGCACTCAGGGAGGCAGAGGCAGGCAGATCTCGGTGAGTTTGAGGCCAGCCTGGTCTACCAAGCAAGTACAGGACAGCCAGGGCTCCACAGAGAAATCCTGTCTCAAAAAAACAAAAAACAAAACAAAAAAAATTTGATTTTACAAGGTCATATATAATTGGCATTTAGTTGATTTCCATACTTTTACTGTTGTAGTGTTATAAAATATTGGTGTACTTTGTGTGTTTGTGTGACTGTGTCCAACAGATACTTAGTTGGCAAGTATATTTAAATTTAGATGATATAGAATAATTTACCATAAACATTGTATCACTCAGAAGCAGAGTATCTTTGTAACACACAATGTATATTTTGTAGGACTAGTACCAAACTGGTTTGATTAATGTCTGTGTTGGGTACTTTGAATATGTTTCCATATTTCTGCTATTACATTGTAAAAGTCTTCTCTTTCCTTAGCTTTAAGGAAGTTGATGAAACCTTTGCTCCCTGTTAAAAAAGAAATGCCACAAATTTAGAGAAGGACTCAAATGTTGGGCAATCAAAAATACATAGGTGTGTACTGTAACCATTCAGTAATGAATGTATGTAGGCTGTAGACCTATGATATCTGTATTTATTTTTAATTAGAAATGTTAAAAGATTGTGGATTAGTAGTGATTGGGGTTTATTAGTTCTGCTGTGTTAGATTGCTAGGCACAGGTGATTCTTCTCCACAAGGTGCTTGCAGAAGGCCTTCCTTTACCACCCCCACCCCCACCCCAGGTAATTTTTCCCTGTGATACCTACCGGAGCTATATGGAGTTTTCTCCTTCTGTAAATTGACCTCTTCATATTTCACATTCCTTTTGTAGTAGGTTATTTATCCATTTCTTCTTAGCTTAATAAACTTCACATATTATGGAAATTAGGTCAGAGTAAGAGATCCTCTTATGTTTTCCTACCTGTTGCTTTATTTTGTAACATTGAAGTCTTCAGTCCTGCTGGTTTATTTGTTATAAAGAGTGAATGGAACTGGGCAGTGTTGCCTATACCTTTTAACCCCAGCATTGAGGAGGCAGAGGCAGATGGATCTTTCTGAGTTTGAGGCCACCTGGTCTACAAAGTGAGTTCTAGGACAGCTGGGGGGAGGAAGAAAGAAAGAGAAAAGATTGAATGGGATTGATGAGGTGACACATGCCTTTAATCCCAGTGCGAAGGAGGCAGAGGCAGGCAGATCTCTGAATTCTTGTCTATATACCAAGTTCTGGGTCAGCCTGGACTACACAGTGAGACCTTGTCTTGAGAAAATGAGAAGAGAGAGAATGAGCAGGGAAGTAATTTTTCCCCATAGTTTTGTGTTTTCAGTAGTGTCTCACTGTGTAGCCTAGTAGGCCTGAAAGCTGAAATCCTCCTGTCTCTATCTCCCTGGTGCTAGGATCATAGGTATGTAGCGTTAGACACAACCCAAGTATGACTTCTATTGTGAACTTGTTTCCTACTTTTTATTCAAGATTATCTTTGGACTCTGTTCTATTTTACGGGTTTATATTCTTGTGTTCTCTTAGCAGTATCACTTGTTGTAATTTTTGTGGCCTTGTATCTAAAAACAAAACAGAAAACAGATCATTGGCAAGGCATATTATCACACACATGTATAGCATACTAGGGACCACCTAGGACTTTCTACAACTAAATAAGTACTCTATTGCTGAGATACATCCAGTCCCCACTATAATACTTTAAAACATAGGCAGTTTTTTATTGCATATCAGCTATGTCTCGGTGAAGTTAAAAATTCCATAGAGAGGCTGGAGAGACGACTTAGCAGTTAAAAGCACTGACTGCTTTTTCAGAAGATTCAGGTTCAATTCCCAGCACCCACATGGCACCTCACACTGCCTGTAACTCCAGTTCCGGGGATGGGATATCCCCTTTTGGCTTGTCTGGTTGCCTAGCATTACACACATGGTACACAGAGAAAACACACACACATTTTTAAAAAACAATTCGAAACCCAGGCGTAGCGGTGCTTGCCTATAGTCTCATCACTTAGGAGGTGGAGGCAGGAAGATCTGCCGTTCAAGGCGGGGCTACATGAGACTGTAAAAAACAATATGAAATCTTCATTAAAGATCTTTGCTCACTCAGAATCTTTTTTTATATTATCCTCACATTCTACCACACAAACATCTAGTCGCTAAGACAGTTGTATCTGCTTTTAATTGAGCCGGTGTTGTTTCTAGATGTGGGGAGAATTGCTGTCTTACAGTACCGGATAGCCCTAAGCAATGTAGTTTTACTGCTATTACCCATGAAATCTTTCTCCCATCATAATACTTTCTAACTTGATTTTTGACACAAGCTGGCTGCTGTGTTGTTTGTGTACTTTTCAGTTCATCTCCTGTTTGACACATACAGTTGTGTGATGTTCACAATTGAAACAACCAACAAAAGGAAGAGAGTGAGCGTCAGAGCTCTGACTGTACCACCGTTACAATACGCCCATTTCTAGCCTTATATTCACTGATAACCTTTCTTTCCCAGTTGGATCTGCTAATGCTTTTTCTGGCTTACTGTGAAGTGTAGCTAGTTTGACACACCTAACACTGTTACACTTGGTATCTTTTGATTTTTAAGATACAGAAATTCCTGCTCAGGAAGATTTTGACACTACTATACAGTGGACGTCCTCTGTGGAAGCCAAGATTCAAGATAAAAAAGCCAAAGATGAAAAGAAACTAACTTCAGGAAAGTTGGAACATCTCAGAAAGGAAAAGGTTTGAAAAATACCTCATCTCCCAAAAGTGGACATAGGGTTTTCCCTGGACTTCTGTTTGTGGATTTAGTTTGTTAAGATGGAAGAGTAACTACATTTGTGTAGGTTTTACTTTAATGAAGACTGATAGTAGCCATCCTTGCAGTGCCGGAAGTATTTGGTTACAATTAGAAAGAGATCAGATATTCTGGTTTCAGTTGTTTATAGATACCTGGTATGTGTATTAAACAATTCTTGACCTTCTCAAGTTTCAAGAGGAATAGTATGCTTAGAATTAAAACTTTCAGGTTTCTTGGTCCAGAAAGGAGTTAAGAGCACTGGCTACTCTTACAGAGGACCCAGGTTCAATTCCCACACCTACAAGGCAGCTCACAACCAACTGCAACTCCAGTTTCAGGGAAATCTGATACCTTGTTCTGTAGGCATCAGGTACACACACAGTGCTTATACCACATACGTACAGGCAAAAACATTCATGTACATAAAATAAATTATTTTTTATTTCAAATTTCTTAACTCCTTTTGATAAATTAAAAATTTGGTTCCTTTTCAGTGTTGAACTTACTGGATTAAAAGCATTTTCTCTGGCAGGGATTACAAGGTTAAATTTTTGTTGTTTGTTTGAGACAGAATTCCATGTGGCCTACATGGATCTCCTGATTCTTCTGCCTCGAGCTCCAGCTGTCAGGATTACGGGTGTGTGCCGCAGCACCTACAGAGGGTTAAAGTTCTTAAGAAAGGGACTTTGTGGTAAGGGTTTGGGACATGAAAGAACATTGGATCCGTTGTTCCCTATACCCTTGCCACTCTGTTGTTGGAGACTATATGCTGCCTTCAGGGACCATTGTGCTGTGCTTCAGTGACCCAGATGCCAGAATGACTGTGGGCTGGAGGATGAGCAAGTTGTCAGTCATAACACTAAACTCCACTCTTGGCACTCGGTTTTAAGAAGTACACAGTCTCATTGGCTTGTTTTTACTCTTAAGTACTAAAAAGCACTGGCCTTAGGGCTGGAGAGATGGCTCAGTGGTTAAGAACACTGCCTGCTCTTCCAAAGGACTGGGGTTCAATTCCCAGCACCCACATAGCAGCTTACAACTGTCTGTAACTCCAGTTCCAAGTGTCTGGCACCCTCACACATAAAATTAAATAAATTATAAAAAATAAATAAATAGAAAATAATAAAGCACTGGCCTTTGTATACCAGATTGAAAACATAATTTTAGTACTTGCCTTCTAGAAGTTTCTATAAAGTTATGCAAGTCAGAAGTGTGATGGAAGCACATTACAGCATATAACACATTCCTAACTTTGACTTAAAAGCACAGACAGGTGGGTCCCGACATTTGTGAGGGGCTTCTGGCTGTGAATATCATGAAAAGTACTTGGTGTCTGTGCAGATTGGGGGCTTGAATTGAAGCAGAAAGTTTCATGTGTTGCTGTAGCTTATGCCAAAACTGTTACTGCTGTTTGATACAAAATTAGGTTATATTTTGATTATAGCATACTATGTATCAACTCTTTAAGAATTACATAGGTATAACACCTTAAAAGAGTTGATACATATTATACTGAAACCAAAATATAACCTTAATTTTGTATCAATATACAAAGATCTATTAAGAGTAGATGCAATAATCTATCCTTTTTCCCTATTGTTCCTATATTATTTCTATGAAGATTGTTGTTTGGCGGTATCCATATTGGCTCCTTTGTCTCAATTTATAGATCAACTTCTTTCGGAACAAACACAAGATACATGTCCAAGGAACTGATCTTCCTGACCCAATTGCTACATTTCAACAACTTGATAAAGAATATAAAATCAGTTCTCGATTGCTCCAGAACATTCTAGACGCAGGCTTCCAAGCGCCCACGCCAATTCAGATGCAAGCCATTCCAGTTATGCTGCATGTGAGTGTGAAGATCGAGGATGCTGTAAGGGTCCCCTGTGTCCTCATTCTCTTCCGGCCCCTTGAAATCCTTTCCACCCTCAGTCCCCTGTTAAATTCTTAATTTGCTTTGAAGGTCAAGTTCAAGTGCTTGTGCCCCTGTAAAACTTGTTCGGCATAAGTAGATGTCATCATCTCCTTTATCAGTACTGTGTGTGTGTTGACATAACCTTGAATCCATGATCCTACTGCCTTAGCCTCTTGCGTGCTCAGACGTGGGGTGTGTGCCACTGTGCCTGATACTCAGTTCTTCGTTTTCATGAAGCATTTAAACCTTCTGAGCGTGGAGACTGTGTTCATTCTTAGCTTGTAATGCCCAGAAGTTTCATCTTCAATTCAAATGCTTTTTAAAGTTTTTATACATAATCCAGCTTAGTTCCCCTTGCCTCCAATACTCTTTATTATTGAAATATCTTTCATATACAATAAAGCCCATAGACTTTAGGCACAGGTTAGTCTGAGCAGTGTGTAACCTTTGTAATGTTACTGTTAGTAATGTTAGTCCAATGGAGCTATACATTTCTATACACCTCAGGAAATCCTGTTGCTCCCTATTGTGTTCATTCATTCCTCACTCTACGCCACCAAGAAAAAAAAGTACTATTCTGATTACCATGTCGTGTTTTACTTCTAGGAGTTCAGGTAGGACTGTCACTAATCTTCTTTTACTTAATATTTTTGAAGCTTATAACACATCTGCTACTAAGTAGCATTCTGTTGTATGAATATATTAATAATGTGTTTGTGGAATCACTTATTAATACAAGTGTAAATTAGCAGAAATCTTTGTAAACTTTTTTCTGCGGACTTAAAAAAACATAGCAATGGTACAGCCAGGTTGTGGTGGTTCACACTTTTAGTCCCAGCACTCAGGAGGCATAGGGAGATGGGATCTCTGAGCTCGAGGCCAGCCTGGTCTACCAAGTGAGTTCCAGGATAGTCAGGACTACACACACACACACAAAAACCCTACAGTGAAAAATAACTAAGTCAGTAAATAAGTAGACATGAAGGTTCCTGTCCACCTCTTGCTCCTTTTCTCCCTTTCTTCCTCCTCTTTGTCTCCTTCCCTCTTGCTATTTACAAAATTATCAACTTAGCCTGCAATCAAGGTAGATGAAAGATATGCATTACCTTTTCACCCCATTATATTAGTTTTGCTTTGTGTACTAAAATGAGAATATACTCATATATTTGAATGATATTATTGACTCACATATATTGAATTTGTATTTAATTTCCTCTTGGGTTATTTTTACCATTGTTTCAGCTTTAAAATCTTTAAAAATTATAGTGACCCCCTTAAAGATTGTTGCCTGAAAATATTCTTGTCACCTAAGCCATTACTACTTTTTAATTCTAACCTTCAGTCATCATGTTATTTAATAAAATCTTCCCAAGAGAATTGAACAGCACAGTACAGATACTGGGATAAAAGGTCAATAGTGTTATGTGCTTTAGTAACAGAGTTTAATGAAAAAGAAAACCTGAAGTAATAGTTGTGATTCTCTTTTGGGTTTAGTTGTCCGTAGTGCTTAACATTTAAATGTACAATAGTAGCGGTGCTCAGAAAACAGGCAGCAGTGGAAAGGGGGAGGTGTTAGGAAAAAAAAAAAAAGATGAGGCAGTAATAGAAGTGGGTAGGTGTGAACAGTTGAGTTTACTTCATTCAGTTTTAGGTGGGTGGGTATGGGTTGGGTTTATTTCGTTCAGCTTTATGTTGTTTTCATGGCTGCTCACATTGTCTAACCAGGCTCTGAAAACTTGTTGAACTTGTGCTGTTCTTTCTGTGTTCTGTTGTTAGGGTCGGGAACTTCTGGCTTCTGCTCCTACTGGATCCGGGAAGACTTTGGCTTTTAGCATTCCCATTTTAATGCATCTGAAACAACCCACAAATAAAGGCTTTAGAGCCCTGGTTATATCCCCCACTCGAGAACTTGCCAGCCAGGTATGACTTAGAATTTTGAGAGAATGTTGGAGTTTGCTTTGATATCATTCTTGCTTAAGTTGGTAAACCTCTCAAAAGAATGTCTTTTGTCATGGTCTGTTGCCCTGTACAGAGCATGTGGACTGCTCTTTTAATTCTATAATTTTCTGAAATGCGATTTTGGCAGTTACGCTTCTATATAAAGGCTTCAAATTCTTTCATTTAGAAAAATGAAAAGTAGCTGGGCATGGTGGCTCACACCTGTAATTCCATAAGACCCTGTGTCAAAAAACCCAGCTGACACATGGCTTTAGTCCCAGCACTCAAGAGGCAGAGGATCTAGAGATTTCTGTGAGCTTTTGGCCAGTCAGGGCTATGGAGTGAGACCTTGTCTGAAAACAGGAAAGGAAAAGAAACTGCCTCAGTTTCTGAGAAAGTAGAAACTCTTCGTTGAGGAGTTCCACTGTCCCAGTGTATAGAGTAAAGCACATGCAGTGCAGTCAGAAAAGCTGCAGCAGAAGGAAGGGGTTTGCTCTTCTTTCATAGACTTTAGGATCTTGAGGAAACTCAAGTTTCTTCAACATTACAGGTCAGCCTGCAGAACACTGCAAGTTTTGTCTATGTGTTGATAATAACGACAGTGAAGGCATAGAAGAAGCTGTGCACTCTACCCTAGTGTTCTAACAACTCTGGTTCTCTCACCTTTTTGTTTTAGATTCATAGAGAATTAATTAAAATATCTGAGGGTACAGGATTCAGGATACATATGATCCACAAAGCTGCAATAGCAGCTAAGAAGTTTGGACCTAAATCATCTAAGAAGTTTGGTAAGAACTTTCTGTTTAGTATATGTAAGAGATTTGGAAATAATAAATGTCCTAGTTGCTATTTAAGAGTTGTTACAGAGAGGTGTATGTGTGTCTAAATTTTTTTTAAGTCAGGATTTCATGTAAGCCATGCTGGCTTCAAATCTGTAGTTGAGAACAACCTTGAACATCTGACCCTCCTGCTTCAACTTCCTAAGTGCTGGGATCACAGATATTCACCACCACACCCCATTTATGTGGTGCTGGAAATCAAAACTAGTCTCTGTGCATGGTAGGCAAATATACCAACTGAGGTACATCTCTAAGCCCCTGGTTAGTTTTTTTATTGAGACGGGTTTATCTGTGTAGTCCTTACTGTCCAGGAACTTGTTCTGTAAACCAGGTTGGCCTCAAACCCAAGAGATATTCTACCTCCTGTGCTGGGATTAAAGGCGTGTACCATTGTGCTCCGCTTTAAGTAGTTATTTTTGAAGGAGTTAAACATAGATTTCCCTCTGTGCCCGTATCCCAGATGATTTGACCCACCGGTCACTACAGGGATATTTGACAGTAAGTGTGCAAGCTTAGATTTTGTAAATTTTATTAAAGGCTCTTAAATGCCTTTATCTCCCCCCCCCCCAGGTAGGGTATTAGTAGGGAAAGGGGCTGTAGACCTCTTTTTTTATTTGCTGCTGAGGGTTTATGGGTCCTTAAGGGATTACCAAATTCAGTCCTTAGGATACCAGCAGTCTAATCAAACAGCAAAGCAGCACCTGCAACACTTGTCAGCAGCAGCGGAACAATTCAGTAAAATAGCTAGACCCGCCCAATGGCACAGGTCGCCAAAGTGAAGTAGCACAAGCAGGTCTCTGAAGTGTTTCTCTCTGCAGCGAAGGATGAAACTGTTATAAAGTGTAGAGAAGCAGAAAACATTGTTTCCCTGTCTGTGTGTGGGCTTCTACATATCCCTTCTCAGAATCCCCACAAGGATGTTGCAGCTCACAACAACCACACCCCTCACATGAGGGAGGTTTCAGCTGACCAACATCACTCACCTTTTCAAGGGGACTACTTTTCTAAGGGGAAAAAAGTGTGAGATGTGGGAATGTTTTTTCCCACATCTCACACTTGGGACCCCCCCCCCAAAAAAAAACCAGTCACATGACACAGTTGAGTTTCCAAAGAAACTTCCACTTCATATGTGGATATTTGTAGTTGTTACAACTGGGTGTGGGAACCAAAAGCCCATTATAGATGGAGGCTAGAAAGACTACTAAGCGCCTCAATGCCCAAGGCAGCTGTCTACAGAAAATTGTGTGACTCAACATGTCAGCAGTACTAGAGTTGGGAAATGCTACCTCATGCCTTTGATTTTGTTTGTTTTATTTTTTGTTTTCATTTGTTTTGTTGGAAACAGGGTTTCTCTGTGGAACAGAGCCCTGACTGTCCTGGACTTGATAGGTAGACTGGGCTGGCCTTGAACTCACAGAAATCCACTGCCTCCCGAGGGCTAGGAGTAGAGGCCTGTGCCACCACACCCAGCTCTGCCTTTGATTTCTAATCTGCAGTGAAGTGCCTTCCAGGGAAGAATGCATTACATGTCTCCCCTTCTCTTGCCCGGAGAATTTTCTCTTGAGCTCTGAGCGTTTATTTAAGATATTTTAAGCCCAGCCTGGTAGCACACTGCACTGAGCGAGAGGACCAGAGGAGTTGTAGACTAGTCTGGGCTTAGGCTGGTAGAGTGTTGCCTCTTAGACGTTAAAGTGGCTGCAACTGTACTTCAGCCTAACGTGTATAATAGCAGGCCTTGGCTTTGCTCCTGGGTGGGGAGGAGCACAGCAACTAAGCTGACACTCAGGCAGGCATAAGATGATCATAAGCATGAGAGTCTGTACTGCACAACAGGACTCTGTCTCAGGCAACGAAAAGGCTACAGAAACTGCTCACATGGTAATAAAGAGAGTAGAAATAGAGGTTCACACTGGTGGGAAAATGTGTTTTGGCTTACTAATAAGGATTTTTGTGTTGACTGCTCTTCCCTTCCCACTTAAAGTTATTAACTGAAATTCTGAAGGCTTGATTCTGTACTCACAGGAATGCATCCTATTTTTGCAATTTCCATCCCTTGTTTTTCCTATAGATATTCTTGTGACTACTCCAAATCGACTGATCTACTTGTTAAAGCAGGATCCACCAGGGATAGACTTAACAAGGTATAACATTCTAGTGTCTTTTGTTCACTCAGTTACTATGTTAGTTTTCTCGTTGCTGTGACTAATTGTTTGGCAAACAGCAATTTAAGGAAATAAGGGAGAAAGGAGGTAAGGGCTGCTGTCTGAAGGCGTGTAGTTCATTGTGGCATGGGGCAGGAAGGCGAGGCACCTGCTGTCCTTGCACCCACAGTTAGGAAGCAGGACAGTGATGACGGTTGACTTGCTTTCTTCTTTTTATATTCAGTGCTGAACCTCAACCAGTGGTGTGGTTTATAGAGTGGGTCTTCTAGCCTCAGTTAGCCTGGTCTAGATAATTCTTAGAAACGAGCCCAAAGGCTTGTCTCTGATCCTGGATCCTGTCAGGTTACCAGTACCATCCATCACAGTTGTCTTGTTTTCAGTTTCTTTCAGTGTTGTCCTTTGATGCACACTGTCTGCCAGCTTATCTCAGTGTTAAGCTGAGAATAATAGTTTGAATTAACCAGCAGAAAACTGGTCAGGAAGAAAATTACTGATAAACAGTACATAACTCCCCCAGACCTTTTTACATCTTTTAGCAAAGACAAAGGGATCCTGAAAGAATCCCTGTTGTTGTTAATAAGCTTGTCTTTGAGGATTTAAAATAGGTGACTGAGTTACATTTATAATTTTTCTTGTACTTTTCTCATTTGATAAAGTGGATCAAAAGTGGCAGTGTTAGGACTTCTGTTCATGTACTCTGACAGTTTGGTGCAGTGTCCCAGATCTTCCAGTTCAGTAACCACAGGTTGTTCTGCTATTTCTTAGTGTTGAGTGGCTGGTAGTTGACGAGTCGGACAAACTCTTTGAAGATGGAAAAACTGGGTTTAGAGAGCAGCTGGCCTCCATTTTCCTGGCCTGTACATCCCACAAGGTCCGAAGAGCAATGTTCAGCGCAACTTTTGCATATGATGTCGAGCAGTGGTGCAAGCTCAACCTGGACAATGTCATCACTGTGTCCATTGGAGCAAGGTAAACAGTTATTCTTTCACATTGTCTCACTCACTTGCTGTTATAAAGTAAGATTTTTGGTTTTTTGTTGTTTGTTTTGTTGTGACAATGAGATAGTTGTTTGGCATGACACCAACAAGTGAGAAAAGTTTCACTGATTAGAAATGTGCTTTCTAAAGTCAAGATTAAGCCAGGAGTGGTGGCCCAAGCCTTTAATCCAGCATTTAGGGAGTTAGAGGCAGGCAGATCTCTGAGTTCAAGGCCAGCCTGGTCTACAGAGTGAGTCCAGGACAGCCAAGACTACATAAACCCTGTCTCAAAAAACAAACAAACAAACAAAAAATAATAATAAAGTCAGGATTAAGGATTTTTCAAAATTATACAATGAAAAATTCTCCTGTTTGCATATTTACTCTTCCCATCATCACATTCATTCATTTATTCGTTCATAAGATACGCCATAAGTTCTGTAGCTATACCTTTGATTGTTTGTTTAAGTAGGACCACATGGTCCTACTGGTGTTGCTTAGCCACATAGTAAGCAATTCTGGTACAAAAACATGGTAAGCACCAGGGATAAAGTTCAGTGATTGATAGAGCAGGTACTTGGCATGAGATCTCTGTCCTGTTCTTCAGCACTGGGATAGGGTTTGAGGTAGACAGGGATTTCCTGATAAATAAATACACATTCACAGTTTGTACAAAATGTTCAAGGAAAAACATGGGTTGGCAAGATGGTGCAACTGTAAGGATGCTTTCCACCAAACCTGCTGACCAAGTTAGATCTCAGAACCCGTGTGAGGAAGGAAAGTTGGGGATGTGTCACACAGCCGCTCACATGGGGGGGCAGAGGGCACTTCTCAGGCGTTGACTCAGACCCGGGCTGACCAGTGTGCATAGCAAGTGCCTTTACCCCCCATACCGTACCTGGCCTGTTTGGCTTTTGTTTGTTTTTGTTTTAGACAAAGCTTTACTACGTGTCCCAGCAGACAAGCCTTCAACTCACAGAGCCCTGGGCCAGTCTACTGGGTGCTGGGATTGCAGGTCCACACCAGCATGCCCAGCTAAAATTTGATTCTTACAAGGTACATTTCCTTCTCAGGAATTCTGCAGTTGAGACTGTTGAACAAGAGCTTCTCTTTGTTGGTTCTGAGACTGGAAAACTCCTGGCCATGAGAGAACTTGTTAAAAAGGTATATTGGACTGCATGCATTCTTGACTTTTGGTAAAGGTCATTCAGTTTATCATCATCCTTCATTATATTTAGTGTTGATCAATCTTAGTGAGTCAGTGAGCAGTGAGGACCTACCTGGTGATGCCTTAATCCCACACCCCTGTCTGTGTGTCCATCATCCCCTCATCTCCCTGCTGCTTTGTTCAGGATGATCTGGGCAATGAGGAATGCCCCCATGTCTGCTTTTCTGTTTTTAATCCCAAAGTAAGTACTGAATAGAACTTGGTTAGAAAGTTTAAAGACTGAAGAATTGCCTCAGTGGTTAAGAGCACTTAACAGCTCTTGCAGAGGTGCCTGAGTTCCAAGGCACCTGACACCCTCTTCTGACCTGAACACCAGACACACATGGTCACCTACATATATGTAGGCAGAACACTCATGAAATAAATCTTTAAAAGTTAAACAAAAACAAACAAAAAACTACTAGTGGACTCACGTACGGAGCCAAAAAAGAACTATAAATGGTAGTTTATTCATATAGATGAATACAAATATGGCAACTGCCTTAGTGATAAAGCAGTTAGGATGGTTGGAAGATGGAAAAGAAAGGCACTTGGATGTCCCTGGGGCCTGTTGAAGAGGCATTCTTTAGGAGCTAGGCCTTGAGCTTCTGAGCTGACGACCCAGGGATTCCAGCTGTACCATTCTGTGACCTTTGGGCAGCTTATTTCTCATATACCCAAATCTTCAGTTTTCACTTTGGTAAAATAATATGATTATCTGTTTTAAAGAGCTGTTCTAGTATTTAATGTATTATGCACATTGCTTATTTTTTAATTATTTTTTTTATTTTTTAATATTAGTTACAGTTTATTAACTTTGTATTACACATTATAATAATAATGTTTGCCTGAGTGTGTTTAGTAGTATTCCTGTTTGGGTTTATTTTGATTGAGTTAGGGTTTTATTCCATAGCTCAGGCTGGCCTCCTGCCTCAGCCTTCTGAGTGCTGAGATGTGGATGTGTGCTGCCATGCACAGCCACATTTCACTGATGTTCTTAAGGGTGTCATTTTACCCCTCGGAAATGTAAGGATTTTGCGGGTGAAAATAGATCAGAGATTTTTATCTATGTATGATCTCTGAAATTATATGTAAAAGTTTTTGTAAAGAACTATTTGCGGTTAAAAAGCTTCATTCTTTCATTAGACCCTTAAAGAGTATATAAACCAAAGCAAAGAAGGAAGACTCCCTGAAAGAGACATTTGGGAACATGGGGTGTGGTACGGGATGACAGCAAATGTAAAAACAGTGTGTTGAGGGCTCTTAGAAATAAAGGTACAGGAAAGTTCTAAAGTTAGTGTAAGCAACAAATTAGAGGCATGATGTTTACATTATGAGCAGAATCAAAGTTCTGGGGCTAAGAGGTAGTGGTTTTAGCATGGCTATACATTATTGTAGGAAGCCAAGTTTATTGGAATTAGTAAATACAGTCCAAGGACAATAAGAAGAACCCATTGTAGAGGATGGATGGTGAGGAAGATGAAGGCAGGTTTAGACACCGGCAATGAAAGTGCATGTCTTAGAATTTCAATTGCTATGACAAAACACTATGATTAAAAAAGGGGGAGGGTCCCCACTTGGGGAAGAAGAGCTTATTTCAGCTTACATTTCCACATCAGAGTCCATCACTGAGGGTCATCAGGCACCGAGGCAGGAATTGATGTAGAAGTATGGGGTGAAGCTGCTTAATGGCTTGCTCTCCACTGACTTGTTGGGCCTACTTTCTTACAGCACCCTGAGACCACCTGCCTAGAGATGGCACCACCCACAGTGGGTGGGCCCATGGTCATCCATTAAGAAACTGCA
Organism: Pachyuromys duprasi; assembly: GCA_028658305.1. Lineage (NCBI taxonomy): Eukaryota > Metazoa > Chordata > Mammalia > Rodentia > Muridae > Pachyuromys > Pachyuromys duprasi. Next base: position 34,447,049 of record CM053746.1, on the reverse strand, counting down.
CTACAGGGCTGGAGAGTTGGCTCAGAGGTTAAGAGCACTGGGTGTCCTTCCAAAGGTCCTGAGTTCAATTCCCAGCAACCACATGGTGGCTAACAGCCACCTATCATGAGATCTGGCGCCCTCTTCTGGCTTGCAGGCAGAATTTATATAAATAATAAATAAATCTTTAAAAAAAAAACAGAAAGAAAGAAAAGAAACTGCACTACAGACTTGTTTACAGGCAGATCTTACGGAGGCACTTTTTTCAGCTGAGAGCAAATGACTCTGCTTTTATGTCAGGTTGGCATAAAACTTGCCAGGACAGTGCACTAAATTGAATTGAATTATTTGTGAATTGCTGTATTCTTTCTTACAAGATGTGCTAATTTTTGCTTCTTTCTCCTAGGGTTTCAGTCCACCTGTTCTTGTTTTTGTTCAGTCCATTGAAAGGGCTAAAGAACTTTTTCATGAGCTCATATATGAAGGTATTAATGTGGACGTCATTCATGCAGAAAGAACACAGCAGCAGGTAGAAAGGCAACTGTACTGCAACACCTTGTGCTGCCTGTTTTCTGTTCTAGAATGGTACTAAAACACTTAACATGTCTTCTTTTCACCAGCGAGATAACACAGTCCACAGCTTCAGAGCTGGAAAAATCTGGGTTCTTATTTGTACAGCCTTGCTTGCAAGAGGCATTGACTTTAAAGGCGTAAACCTGGTCATCAATTATGATTTCCCAACCAGCTCAGTGGAATACATCCATAGGATAGGTGAGCCTGTGTTTTCATGCCCTGTCGCCTACTTATCTTCCTCAGCACCCCTAGTGTTCCCTTTAGATATCCTCACTCTTTGGTTTTTGGTGCTATGAAAATCCAGGGACTTTTTTTTTTTTTTTTTTTTGCATGGGTGGAATGTGTATTTTCTTATTTAATGATGCATCTGAGCATGCCCATGGTGTGAGGGTTGGAGAAAAATGACGGGTATTTGTTAGTCTTCTATTTTCTACTGTGTGAGCTTCCAAGGATTCCCTCCTCTCTACCTCCCATCTTAATAACAAAGTGACACAGAGATTGCAGACACACCTTACTTCCTGCTTCTGGCTTTTACGTGGATTCTGGGATTTGAACTTATATCCTTGTGTCTGTGTAGCCAGTGATTTACCCACTGAGCCATCTCCTTAACCCACAGTGACCTTTATGTGAACCTTGAGCTTTTTCTTCCTTTTTTTTTTTTTTTTTAAACCTTTTCATGGTCTGGTTTCTCCTAGGTCGAACTGGAAGAGCAGGGAATAAGGGAAAGGCTGTTACATTTTTCACTGAAGATGATAAACCCTTACTAAGAAGGTAAATTAGGGGCTGGAATGTAGCTCAGTTGGTAGCGCTCTTGTCTGGCGTGTTGGATTCCCCTAAATTTGATTGCAGCCTCACTCCCACCACCCTCCATCCAAAAATGTAAGACGCATATAAGTTAGGAAACATAACTTAGTATTTTAGTTGCAGTTGTCAAAATTGCTTCATTATTTTTTGTATGTGTATTTTATTAGTAGGTATTACAAACGGCTGTGTCCCAAACTCTGTTAATACATTATTAGTTACCTAACTTTTGGCCCTGTTCTGGGTGTGGTGCTTGCTGCCTGTAATCCCAGGAGGCAGAGCCATGTAGATTGCTGCATGTTTGAGGCGCTATAGTAAAACCCTGTCTCAAGAGTCGGGAAAGATCCAGGGGTGATGCTTTTGTTCTGTTAGAACTTGGAGGTGTTGACAGTGGAATATTCAGTTATAGGTTTTCAGAGCAGCAACTCACGAGGTCTGAGTCGCGTGGGCTGTCCTCAGCCTTAGAGCCTGAGCCTCCCAACTCCTGGCGTGACAGGAGTGGCCCGCCACACGTGGCTCGTCTCTTAAGGTTTTGAGTTATCAGATGCTACAAAGGGCTTTTCAGCCCAGTCCGCACTCTCTTTTACCATGGTGCATCCTTCCTGTTACTTTGGGGCCAGATGGAGTTTTATGTTTAATCCCAGAATCACTTGCCACAGAGGAAAAAGTATTTTAGTGAGACATTTTTAGTCAGTTGTAGCCCTTTGAAGTATGTATATTATATACTTTTAGACTCTCAAGTGTTAATTTAGCCGATCATTATAGATTTTTATGCAGATTTTTGGTTTTGGAGACAAGGTTTCACTCTGAAGCTAGGCTGCCTGAAACTCACAGCATACCTGCCTCAGTCTCCTGAGAGGTAGTGTTACAGGCTGGTGCCACCAACCCCGCTGTGACGGTGCAGGGCTCTCTGCGTTCCGGCTGCCTGCAGCGATTTTTGGTTGAAGGATAACTGACAAGACCTCACATTTCAAGCAGATGACATGTAGTTAGAGCAGAGGGGCTTGTACTGTGGTCCATTTATTAGTTCTGATGATGAGTTGATGTATCTCTTCAACGTCTCTGATCTGTCTCCCTTTGTCTTGCTTTAAGCAGATCTAAGGTCTTAATAACTACCAGGATGTTCTGATGACCTCAACATCAGTTAGCTAAGACCATCAGTTTTCCATCTGTGAGATGGGTATTGTAGGTTTTACCACATTAAGTCACTGCGAGGAGTGAGAAGGCTATTATATGTACAAGTCTTTCAGTGCCAGCCTTTAGTAAGCGCTGTCACTGAGTGAATTCAGGCTTACCTTTAGTTTCATTTAGAATTTAAAATAGCTGCATCAAATAGTTACTCATCAGTGTGTTGATTTCAGTCCAGTGAGTGCTGCTCCCAGGCACCCAGGATGGTTGTATTTGACAGTAACTGCTACTCTCTGAAAGGACTGTGTAGAATACTTTTGTGTAGTTTTAGTTCCTTTTTGTTGTAGAGAGGGTTTTATATGTGACTGATTTTGCGCATTGTTTAATGAGACTTGTTCCTTTTTGCGGGTTCCTTTTTCAGTGTTGCCAATGTTATCCAGCAGGCTGGTTGTCCTGTGCCTGAATACATAAAAGGTTTCCAGAAACTACTAAGGTATGCATTTAAACTTACTTGGAGCTTTCTCTCTGTGTCTTCACACATATATTCTTGCTCTTGGTTTATTTTGTTTCTTCCCCCTTGCCTTTATTTAGTTTGTAGTTTAAGTTATGTATTCCAGAATGCTGTATTGTTGAATTTTACATGTGTTTGGTTGGTTGGTTGGTTGGCTGGTTGATGAGTTGGTTGGTTTTGGTTTGTTTTGAGCCTTGGCTGTCCTGGAACTCACTATGTAGACCAGACTGGCCTCGAATTCACAGAGATCTGCCTGCTTCTTCTCTGGAATGCTGGATTAAAGGCATGTGCTGCTGTGCCTGGCCAGTTGTATATGTTTTTAATCTTGCATACAGATGGTCCTTGATTTAAGATAGGTTTAAGGTCCACTAAACCCATTGTAACTTGAAAGTATTCCAGGATAGCCAAGGCTACACAGAGAAACCCTGTCTTGGGGGGCGGGGGGGGAGAGACAAGAAAGAAAATGGATTTAAGTGCACCTAATCTACAAAATATCTAAGTGTAGTAGCCCAGTGTACTGTAGACTTTTGAGACACGGTCTCACTCTGGACTCAGGCTGCTCTGAAACTCACTTATAGCACAGGCTGGCCTGAATCTGAGAGCAATCTTCCTGCCTTTACTGTCCTAACTACTGAGATTACAGGCATGGGTCACCAGACCTTGCTGGAGTATCTGTCACCCTCGTTGTTGAGTGACTGACTGCCTTGGAGCTTTGGTTCCCTGCTGCCACCCAGCATCCCATTGCTAAAGAATTTTGTGCCACCTGTTTCTTGCTGGGAGGGTCAAAATGCAGGAGTAGATTTCTGCTGAGCAGGAGTACTTTGCACCGTAACGGGGAAAGGCTGTGAGCATGCTGTAGTATGGCTTCTGTGACAGCGTCAGCTGGGTGTGCTCCTTTACTGTGTTCTTGCCTGTTCAGTTTCCCTTTGTGTGGCCGAAGGACATTTACTGCATTCCCAGACCTGTGCCCTTGCCGCCTGTCTCCAAGAACTTTCCTCTTACAGAACTGCCTCTGTGTGCATTAAACACCAGCGCTTGTCTTCCCCTTTTCCTAGGTCCTGGCAACCACTATTTTGTTTCCTGTTCCTGGTTTTTACTGTCTAGGTGCCTCATATAAGTTGAATCACACAGTATTTGTCTTCTTGTAGTTTACTTATTTCACTTTGCATTGTCTATTAGTCAGAATTTCCTTCCTCAAGCCCCTACCACATTTTACCTGCCCATCTGTCTGTCATTTAAGGCTGCATCCACATTACATCTGTTGTGAGTGGTGCTGTTGTGAACACAGGTGGACATATCTTTGAAGACTGCTTTCATACACTTGGGATTTTATAGTCTTTTACATACTGTAATCGCAACAGAGAATTTCAGAGCATTTTAAGTGAACACTTTGGAATGTATTATTTCCTTGTTAGCTTTTCATCTTTGAAATTCTGACTTCTTAAACACTATTTAGTGAGGGAAATATGCTTAGAATTATTGATAATGGTTAACTGTGTGGAGTCACATTCTTTAATGCCTACTGACATAGCACATGAAGTTGTCCCAGAGTGTACTGAGGCTCAGCTAGTGTATTTTTAACGATTGATTTCTTGGATCCTTATGAAACAGTTATAAGTGCTATCAGCTGATCTTGTCCTTGAAATGAGTAGAGCCTCACCTAGCAATAGCATCTAAATGAACTTGTGCGTAAATAATTTCCTCTCTTACTTTCTAACTTACAGCAAACAAAAGAAAAAAATGATTAAGAAACCATTGGAAAGGGAAAGCATTAGTACAACTCCAAAATATTTCTTAGAGCAAGCTAAACAGTAAGTATATATATGGTAAGAAAACTACTGCATAATTAGAATAGGCATTATTTTTCCTTAAGATACATTTTTAGAAGTAAAATGAATAGATAATCCTATAGGATATGATAATGTCCCTTAGGTCGATTTCCTCTTACTTGGAAATTTGCATATTTCAATGTTGACGCCTTGTGGAATCAGCCACACATTTATGGTGCTTTAGCTTCCTTCTGTTTTGTTCTAATTTAAGAGGCTGCTCTTTTAAACGTAAGAACAAGAGCCTTTGTGACCTTGTTCCCGCTCCTTCTCCATTACAGTACAGGTTGCTTTGGGGCTTATAAGTTCGTGTCTTCAGCTCAGCTTCCACATTAAATGTGTCACTTGATTCCTCATAGCCGACAGGCCCTCCCTTCAGGCTCTACAGACCCAGCCAGTTGTGGGGTGGGGTAGATTTGGAGCCTAAAAATTGATTCTAATAGAAAATTTCTTGGGTAACTTTGGGCAAGTTGCTTGTCTCTCAGTTATTGTCCTTATTATGTAACGGAAATGCTTGCGTCTGAGGTACAGCCTCTGCCCTCATTGTTAGTTGGTTCAAGAATTACATCAGCAAATATTCCAAAGAACTTCTTTCTGTAGTGGGCAAGTATTGTTTATTGTCACAAAGTTCTTTTTCCTGTATTAACACTAGTTAATTCACTGGGCTGTAGAACCTGTCATGGTTCATGTCTAACATTTATTACTAATGTGTGATGACCAGTAAGTTTTTATTCATTCTGCTTAATTGTCTTCATTTGAAAATGCATGTACAAACAACGCTTTGCAGCAGTGTCTTAGTAATTAACGCAGGACCAACAGGTCAAAACCGTATTTTCTTTTTTGTGCTATGTAGCAGTGTAGTTGTGATATTTCTCAGATGGATGGTGATTTTTATGTTGGCCAGAGACCTAGTTAACCTCTTCCTTCCCAGTGCCTTATATACTTTGCTATACAGTAACTCTCAGCACATGTTCAGTAAGCTTTGGTTATAGAAGTAAATGTATATAGAATTTCTGATTCAGTGTGTTTTCATTTTCATAGGAAAAAGATTGCCGGCCAAAACAGCAAGAAGAAAGAAACTCTTAAAGAGAAAAGTTAAAAATAGCTTCCTTAGAAGGCTGTATCCACAGTGTAATTATGAGCCCAGCATGAATTCTCATGGAATACTTACAACCATCTTTACCAAATATTTAAATCAACAAGGACGAGAGAGAACCATATGGTCCTAATTTAGCGCTGTATCAAGCTTCACATTGTGGGTGGAATGTATACAATGGAAGTAGCCTGCATTGACACTTCTGCCGGAATCCAGAGAGATTCTTCTAGTAGAAGAACAAGAGCCCATGTTAAACAACACCCAGATGGGGTGAACTCCTAAGAATATTGCCCTTCAAGTTTGAAGGAAAGTGTGATGCTTGCTGTGGAGAGGCATCTGGAAGGAGATTTTAAAATAAAGCCTTGAGGTTGAAGGCACCATCCACACTGTGCCTGGAGAGCGGAGTGTGTGGGGTGTGGACAAGAGCAGCTACACAGGCCATCCGCCAAGGAGACACTCTTGCCGCCGGTAGTGTTTCTTCGTTAATGGCCTTTGTGGTGTGAGCACTTCCACATCTGTGGTTATCAAAGTTCCTGAGGATTGGAACTTCAGTCTGTTGAAATTTATCCTGCTACTGCCCCAGGGAGGAAGCTCATACTTAGCCATCACCGTGAGAGTCTGTCACTGTAAGATTATCATCAGCCTCTCCCTTCCTGACTTCATCCTCCATCATTTAACCCTGTTCTTTCCCATCTCTTTCCACTCAAGATGATTTTGCTTGAAAGCTGATAACAGTGTTTTATCCTGATAAGGAAGAACATTCCTGTCACATGATACATCTGACATCATTCTCTTAGAGGCTCATTTTTGCTGAGGCTTCATCCACCCTCTGCCAGAGGAGTGTGATGGTGTGCAGACCAAGGCAATGTACAGTGTGCAGGTTTTACCTAGACACTTGTTTTCTGCAGTGGACTTTAAAAAAAAGGCTTGGTCCAGTTGCAGTGCTTGGGACTGGTGCCCGGTGTTGCATGGGATTCACGCTGCCACGGGACTGCAGTGCGGGTGACTGCCAGCACCTGCGTCAGCCCTGTTCCTTTGCTCTCAGCAGGTGATGCTTCATTCTGGAGACCTTTTCAATGTGTCTGTTTTGAGCAGGGAGCTCTGTAGCCCAGACTGACCTGGAACTCAGCAATCTTCCTGTTTCCGCCCTTTACTACTGAGAACACAAATATGAGGAAAGACTGTCTTGAATAGATGGGAATAAGGATTTTTTTTTCATCAGAATTTATTTAAATATACTGATTGCTCCAGGGAGTAAAAATAAATAAATAAATACTTTTTTATTCTTGCAAATCTTCAAGTCAGTGTGTACCCTGGAAGCAGATTTACAGTTGGCACCGTTTGCCAACTGTTTCTCCTGTGTTTTAAGATTCAAGTACCTAGCTCTGTTTCTGATGCTTGTAAACTCACACAGATATTCCTTCAACAAACCAAGCTTATTTTGTTTTAGTTTCAGAGGGCTTATTAACAGCCCCACTCCTGGAATTAATGGCAGTGATGACGTACACATAACTGGCATGGTCCTAGTTAAACGAGCAAGGACTTTTAAGTCAGGCTGGCCTGGATTTGAATCCTGGTCTTGCTTGCTGCTTGTAGCTCTAAGATCTGGGTATATTACAAGCACTTCTTTCAAGATTGTTTGTTCTCATTTCTAAAATAGCAGTAATTACTCTTAGGGGCACCAGACTTCTAAATGCACATAACACTCTTGACTGGTGGTTTGTGTCTAGTAACTAACTAATAACCTATTACAGTTATCATTTAGTGAAAGCTGTAAGGCAAGAAGTGGCAGGGACTGGTTGTAATTAATCCCTTATCTAAAAGCTTGATAAAATTTGCTTTCAACACGTTTTACTTGCAGGTAGCTTGATTGGCTGTGGAGTCGTCAAGGTAAAAATACCCTGCATAGGTTCAGCATAAGTGTGCTTATTCCTTTCCTGGGAAGGGAAAACACTTCATGGCATGATAGAGTATATCTTCATGTGTACTGGGTTCACATGCTGCTCTTGGTTGGCTAACTAAAATAAAATTTAAATACCGACAGTTCCTGTGATGGATGCTGAAAAGAGTCAGAGAGCCAAGGAGAAAGGTGTAAAGCGGTCAAAAAGCCGTCTAGGATCCGTATGTTGTGTAAAGGAACAGCAAAAGAGCACCTGTGTTCGTTCCTTCATCCATTCACCCAGTTCAAAAATCAGGACCTACTCTGCACTAGGGCAGACCCACATCGGGCTGCAGCGCTGTGAACCCTGCAGCGTGCAGCGGGGGCGCGCTGCTCGCGCCCGAGGACTCTGGAGTCACGTGGGCGCGCGGCCCCGCCCCGCCGTCGCCCCGGTTTGGTGGGGCGGTGTCTGCCCCGGAAGTGCCTGTCTTCGGCTGACAGCTGCTGGCGCGGCGGCGGCCCCGAGCAAGATGGCGCTGCGGCCCGGAGCCGGAGCCGGCGGCGCGGCGGGGGCGGGCGCGGGGCCCGGTGGGGCAGGCAGGTGGGTCGGCGGGGCGGGGCGGGGCTCGGGACCGGCAGGATCCGCAGGTGGGTCGGCGGGGTGAGCAGGTGGGGCCGGGCGCAGGGGCGGCGGTTGCGGGGCGCTGGCGTCCCGGGGACCCGCGGGGAGCGCGCTCCCGTGCAGGCGCCGCCGCACCTGCCGCGGGGCCTCGAGCGCCCGCGCTTCCCTTCCTGGCTTTCTGGGCTTGAGCTGCTGTTGGAGCGAAGCCTGTGACAATGTGGACACAAAACTGAAGAACCGTTTTGAGAGTGTCTGTTTTGTCTTTCCTCCTCTAAAGCGCCCTGTCCTGTCCTTTTTCTTTTCTTCACGCACAGACAGAAAAATCTGAAGACCTTAGATTTAGTAATTGTCCTGAGTCTTGTGGATTAACTCAAGACTTGTCTGCCTCCTTTTTAAAAAGACATTTTGAAACAAAGAGAATTCACTGAGCAAAAGCAGTTATGCTCTTGTTAACAACAAAAGCTCCCAGACTTTATTGAGCTCTTAAAAAAAAATAATCTGCCCTTTGTTACATTTAAGATTTTTAGCTTGTGCTTCCTAATATCGAGAATGGTAAAGGGGCATTTGTAACTTAGGTTCATTATCATTTAACGAAATGTTTGGTCCCAGAATGTCGGCACCCCATTTCTATCATGACTGTGTGTGTTTAATTGGCTAACATATACAGCACACACATTCAGAGGTAAAATTAGCTTTTGCTTTTTAAATGTCCTAAGTTATCTTTGGAAAGCAAAGTGTTTGGGTTTTTTTCACGTGTAGTTTAATTTTGGAGTGAGACCCCCAAATGTGTAAAAGATTTTAAAGGTATCACCTCTTACAGGTGTTTATATGTGATATATATTCATTCACAGGAGGAAAAAATTAGTCACTTGAATAAATCAACTGTGTGTGGCCAGGTTTTCCACTTCCTCTACATGTCTTTGACTTTAATTTTAAAATGTTTTGCTTCCTCTTTTGTTTTTTGTCACTGTTTCATTAGAGATTTTTCTTAAGTGGTTGTTATAAATCATTTTTGTCTGCAGACTATAAACATATACATTATAACAATTTCTAAGGTGTTTTTAAAGGGCACTAATCTAGTCAAATGTATGGTTAGTAATGGGAGCAGTTCTAGGAACTTTGAAAGAACTTTTTATTTTAGACCCATGGATGCAGAAAGTTAGGTGCTCCTCAGTTTGATTTATAGTGTTTTAAATGTTGTTGGTCCAACCAGGTGTGCTGGTGCATGCCTTTAATGCCAGTTCTGAGGAGGTGCAAGCCAGAGGATCAGGAGTTCAGACATGGAAAGTTTGAGGTCAGCCTAGGCGCTCCTAGATCTTGTCTCAAGGAAAAGAACAGAGACAGCAAATGTGTGTGAGCTCCAACAGGTACCAAATATATAGGGGACAGAAAAGTGCTACAGTGATCTTTGAAAGGCATTTTGTGTTATATTTATTAGATACTTTCTTAGGCTGAGAAACTGTGCACTCAGGAATATTTTGATTTTGGGAAAGCAATGCTAAGGGCTGAAGTCTGATAAGAAAACTGACAGTAGCATGTAGAAGAAAAACAAAGGCTCTCATTGGAAAAAAATTACCAACTGGAACCAATTCTGAGGCCTTCCTTCTGCCTTAGATACTATTTCTTAAATACTTTCTTTTAGCTACTGAGTTTTCAAAAAGGCTAGTCAAAGAGAGCCACATGCAAACAGCGGCTTTTCCCCTATGGACTATCCTAGAGTAGGTGCTTGAGACAAATGACAATATTTGCCTTTAACCAAGCAAAGCAACAGAGTTGAAAACCATCTGGGTAAGTCTGCAGTGACCCTGCTTGTAGTCATTAAATGCCTGAATGTGTAAAGTACTGCTTTGAGAATGTTGTTTGTTTTGAGACAGTGTCTTATTAATTTAGCTCGGGATGGTCTTGAACTCCATATAGCCCGGGGTAGCCTCAAACTGTCAGTCTCCATCTCACTAGTGGGAACATTGTGGACACCAGCATCCTTAGCTAGGCAGTATTGTTCTTGATGCTCTAATGCAGCAGTTCTCAACTTGCGGGTCGCTGCCCCTTGGGGTTGCATATCAGATATTTACATCATGATTCGCGACAGTAACAAATTTGCAGTTATGAAGTAGCAGTGAAATAATTTTAAGGTTGGGGTCCCCACAGCATAAAGAATTATATTAAAAGGGTGACAGCCTTTTGAAGGCTGAGCACCACTGCTGATGGGTTCAAAAGACTCAAGACTTGCCGAGTGCTGGGATCCCTCACAAAGTAACCTTAGCACTCTTTGTTTCCCTGCGCCCTGACAAGCTCTGTGGAGGCTTCTTTGTCTTTCCATCTTCTGCTGTTTCCTGCCTATCCTGGCATGTTTTAAAATGTAAATATCTGTGGGTTCCACTACTGAACAACAGTGAAGGCAATTTTCAGCTATACCAAGAGGGAATGGGGGGAGGAAGAGGAAGGAGTTGAGACTGTCTCAGGGAATGAGGGCGGGGCTAGCAAATGCTATGGAAGCAGCACATCTGCAGCCAGATAGGCTGCTTTTGATGGAGAGAAGAGTTTGCTGAGATAAAAAGGAAAGGAAAAGTGTGCCAGATCTGAGGAGGCCGTGGAGGTAGAGTAGGGGATGCTGACCCCCAGGGACTTCCTGCCGTGTTAATCCCAGTGAGCATCTTCTGACAGGATCTTTACTGAATGGTCCTTTAGGAAGTCGCCTCTCATCAGGGCTGTATTAGCTGTATTAGAAACCAAAGCCTGAGGCTGAGAAACTGCATTGAGAAGAGTGTATTTAGGAGTCCAGGCCTGAGACATGAAAGCTGGTAGCAAATGTAGGTTAACTAGCAAAAGGCTAGTTAAACAAGCAAAGCTCCAGGTCTGAGACTTGGCAGCATTTCAGTTAGTGTTTGTGCCTTCAAGTCAAATTCTTGGAAGCTTGTTGCCATTCACACCCCATGCCATCCCTGACCTTCCCTCAGGCTGAGCTATCTTATCAGCACCTTCCTTAGCTGCTTGTCTAGCCAGTCTTAGAATTAGTTGTCAGGGCTGGCTGGGGGTGGGGCTTCTTGTTAAACTTCATGACCTGAGTTCAATCCCAGGGACTCACACGGTACAAGGAGAGACCTGACCTCCCCCAGGTTGTCCTCTGACCTCCACATGAACAGCCCCTCCACACACATAATAAATACATTTAACAAAGAATGTTAGGGGACTGGAGAGATTAACAGATGGGGAGGCTCATAACTGCCTGTGACTCCAGCTCAGGGGACCCAACGCCCTCTTTTGGCCTCCTTGGGTATCAGCGCACAGAAACACAAGAAGAAAATGTTAGTGCTAAGTTATCTAAATATTTCAGTCATAAAAATACAGGGGTCACTAAGCAACTTTGGATTGTGAAATTTTTACTAGAGTGAGTCATATTTGTCAGTCCACTTACTTGCTCTTATGTGTGTTTAATTTTTCAAGCAGCTTTTATTTATAACAGCTATTTTAAAATCACCTTTTAGATTAATTAATGTGTGTGGATTTTGCCTACGCGTGTGAGCCACACACATGCCTGCTGTCCTCAGAGTCAGAAGAGGGTGACAGATCCCCTGGAAATGGAGTTACAGGTGACTGTGAGCCACCGAGTGGATGCTGGGAACCGAACCCAGGTCCTTCACAAAAGCAGCTTACTCACCATCCCTCCAGCCCTATAATACAACTTATATTTTGTCTCTGCTTGCCTTAGTTGGGGCTTTGACAGACTTTGGGTTCTGTGTCCTCACTCGGCAGAGGGGGAAGCAGACAGAGAGGGTCATAGGGAGACTGCAACTGGGTAAAAGGGAATACAACTCCCAAGTTTGTACTGAGCCACTCCACCATTCTGGAAATTTGAATCTTTAAGGCTAATTTGCCTACTTAACTGTATTCCTGGTTACTAGTTTATTGATCCTGGTGTATGAGTGGTTCCTTTTAAAACAGATGACTACTAGAGCTCTCCTTCAACTCCAACATGTCATCCAGTGAACACAGCCCAGTGTGGTGGCACATAGTAGCCCTAGCTACTCAGGCGATACAGCAGGAGAATGGATTGAAACTAGAAGTTTCATTTTAACAGACAGACAAACCAATTAACCGTGACTCAGCTACTGTTGCTTCTTGTGTGCCATTAAGAAAGGTGGCTGACTCTTCAGACCTGCTTGTCAGCCACAAGGTTCACCAGTGGCCCAGGCCTCCACATAAGCCAGAGGTGACATACAGCCAGATGGATGTCCAACTAGAATGCTAAACCACCTTGCCGGTAAAAGGTAAAACAAAAAATAAAAACGAAACACTAAAATGCTATAGAACCATGGACTCAAAAGTTGAGTTTCGAGGCATTTTCCTGGGAATGGGAGCAGCACCCGTGTAGTTCACAACAACAATAACAACAAAAAGCCAGAGTTATTGAATTTGACATTCAGCTCCTGGTGCTCACTAAGCTACACAGAAACCTCTCAAGAGCATCTTTGATTCTGAAGTCGAAACTCTCCCAGTCATGAGTTTTCCTTTCTTGGGCTGCAGGGTTGCCTCAGCGGTTAAGAGCACTGGAGTTTGAGTCCTAGACCCACATGTTGTCTTGGAAGCAGCTTTAAGTTCCCCAGGGTCTCACGCCCGCTTCTGGCATTCATGGGCACTGCATGCTTGTGGTGTATAGACACACATGCAACCAAAACACCCCCTACATAGAAAATAACTTACTTTAATTTTAAGAGAGTCCCTTTCTTGATTTGTCCACTGTCAGCAAATGGACTGGCTCCTCAAAGCAGATCCCTCTTGCTTGTTTCTCCTGTCCCTTCAAAACCCCTGTTCTCTAGTCCACAAGGACACTTCGGAAACTGCTCCCCAGAAGACCCTCATGCTCAAGGCAGTGTTTTTGTTGTCTTTGTTGTTTTACTCTTCTCTTCATCCAGACAAGCTTTTCTGCAGCCTCAGACACTAGCAACTACTTTCTTGAACTCAGTCCTTCTGCTTGAGCTGCTCCCTTGCTTCGTAGCATTCTGTCCTCAGTTTCCAGTGTTAGACCTGTATAGACTGTATAGACCTGTATAATTGGGGGGGGGGGAAGATGATGTCTCACTATGTAGGCTTGGCTTGGCTTGAACTCACAGAGATCCACCAGCCGCTGCCTCTCTTGCACATGCTAGACAAATGTCCTACCACTGAACTGCAACCTGGCAATCTGGTTGTTTTTAAATTATATATTTAATCACAGATCATTTTGATTAATATCCTGCATCTCTGGCTTAAGAACTTTTGTCAAAACTGTGTATTGTATATCTCTTCTTTTTTCTTTAGTAAGCTCAAAAGCTACCTCCACAAATCCTTAGATATAACCTAAAAATTAACCTTTCTCTTCTGAACTCTTAGTGTTTGGACCATGCTCAAAAGAGTTGGCATACTTACCCTGTGGTGTAATTATTTGTCTGCACCTGTGTATTCAAGATTGCAAGCTGCTTCAGTCCTTTTGTGTAGTAGATGCTCATTAAATGTTCACTGAATGGATATGAATCCAACCTTCTCATATCATGGATGGAGAAATTGGAGTCCAGGGAGAGCCAAGGTGACATACACACGCCTGCCCCCACCAAGTTCCTCCACATTAGCATGCTGATACTTTGGATAGTAGGAAAATCCAGTCTTTATTAACATTAATAATTCTGGGGCTGGAGAGATAGCTCAGATAGCTCAGCAGTTAAGAACTAGATTTAGTCCCCAGCACCCACGGCAGCTCACAGCCATTGAAACTCCAGTTCTAGGGGACCCAAAGCCCTCCTCTGGACTCCA
>CM053746.1:34351850-34432347 GCA_028658305.1 Pachyuromys duprasi | reverse complement strand
CAAGTTCCTCCACATTAGCATGCTGATACTTTGGATAGTAGGAAAATCCAGTCTTTATTAACATTAATAATTCTGGGGCTGGAGAGATAGCTCAGATAGCTCAGCAGTTAAGAACTAGATTTAGTCCCCAGCACCCACGGCAGCTCACAGCCATTGAAACTCCAGTTCTAGGGGACCCAAAGCCCTCCTCTGGACTCCACTGGCACCAGGTTTGCATGCACTGCACAGGCAAACATGCAGGCAAAACACACATGTAAAAAAAATTAACACATTAATGTCCTCATCTTAATACTGAACCAACAGCAGGCTCTGTCTGACTCTTTCATCTGTCTAAGAATCAGGTCTTGTTTGAAACTTTATACAGATGAAGATGCTGATGTGTTTGTATTCTGGTTTCAGCTTCATGTTTCCTGTTGCAGGCGGAATGAGACCCCCTCAAGGTATGTGAAAGCTTACATTTCTCTGTCGGTAGTGGAATGGAACCCAGGGCCTCATAAATAAGAGGCAAGCACTCTGCCCATAAGCAGTGACCTTAGACCCCAAACTGAAGTTGTTTTTCACTGTTTCTGAACTTAGAAATTAAATGGCTAAGATGATAAGCTATGTTCCTGCCCCCTGAAGCAAAAGTTTCCTAAAAGTTTTAACTCTATATAATACCTTCTCTTAAATTTTCTTTTAAAGTTGTTGGTGGTGGTGGTTCATGTTTTTCATCCTAGCACTCAGGAGATAGAGGCAAGTGGGTCTCTGTTAGTTCGAGGCCAGCCTGGTCTACATACTGAGGTCCAGGACAGCCAAGGATACACAGAGAAACCCTGTCTTGAAAAATCATAAATAAATAGATAAACAAACAAATAAATAAAATTGTTTAAGTCTGAAGCTACTGGTGATTCACACCTTTTGGGGGGACAGGGTTTCTCTGTGTAGTCTTGGCTGTCCTGGACTCACTTTGTAGACCAATCTGGCCTTGAACTCAAGGAGATCTATCTGCCTGCCTCTGCCTCTCCAAGTGCTGGATCACAGGTGTGCCTAGCAGTGATAACAAATCTTTAATCCCGGGACTTGGGAAGCCGAGGCAAGCATATCTTTAAGTTTGAGGCTGATCTGCCGGCCAGAGCTACATGGTGAGATCCTGTCTCAATAAAGAAAAGTATTTGTGTCTCAGACAGCTTATGCCTATAATTCTAGAATGGGGGGGGGGGGTTTGCTGAGGCAGGGTTGTGAGTTTGAGCCAGCGTGGACTATATATATATAGCGAGACCCAATAGAGAGATTGAGAATAAAGATGTGTCAGTTTTTTCCCCGTAAATTTCTCTGTTGGGTGCACCCCAGCTCTTGGGTGTGGACCTGGAGCCCACTGGTATCAATTCTAGCCATACCTTGAAGGCAGCTGGAGTTGGGGTATAAAATTTTGACCCATTCTACTATAAACAGAAATTGAGGGAAGAATTTACTTATAGCCAGGTATGGTAGTTATAATCCCAGCACTCTGGGAGGCAGAGGCAGGCGGATCTCTGTGAGTTTGAGGCCAGCCTTGTCTACAAAGTAAGTCCAGAACAGCCAAGGCTGCGCAAAGAAACCCTGTCTCAAAAAAAAAAAAAAAAAGAATTAACCTACACTTGCCTTCTTTCTGCTCCCTTCTTCAGTTCCACTGTCCTGCTCTTCTCCCTCCGCCCCAGCTGCTCTTGAAAAGTGGCCCTTCTCACACAGCCAGTGCTGGTTGGCTCTGGTAGACTCAGAGGAGAAACAGAAGCTCCTGGGTCACCAGCAGAGATGGAAGATAAAGGGCACTCAGAGCAGGTGGAAATAACTCACTCCCACTTTGTCTCCATCAGTGGAAGAGGTTGAGTTTCAGGCCAGTTTTCCAAGGGTCAGTTGTATTCTTTTCATTGTGCGCACGTGTGTGTCCTCAGCCAGCTGTGCGCAGATGTTCCGGATTTCCATCTAATGAGCTAAGGTATCCTGCTGTACTTACAGAGCTTCGTTTACTGTTATGTGTGGCTCATTGCTTTGCTTTTTTTTTTTACACATTGAACACAGAAAAATGTACAAAAAAATACCAAGGATTGCCTGATAATTTTAAATCGGTGTGTGTGTGCCTGCCTTATATACATTTGTGTACCACAGATGTGTCGGAGTCTGTGAAGGTCAGAATTGTCAGATCCCCTGGAACTGGAGTTGCAGGTAGTTCCACTATTGTGGATGCTGGAAATCGAACCCAGGTCCTCTGTCAAGAGCTGCAGGTGCTCTTAACCACCGAGCCATCCCTTCATTCCCTGAAATTTGAATTGTTTTGGAGGGTTTTTTGGTTGTTATTTTTTACTGGTTTTTTTTCTAACTTCCGTGTAGTGTGTGCCCATGTGTCAGTGCCTCAATGAGTGTGTGTGGAGCTCATGGGAGTCAGTTCTCTCCTTCCACCACGAAGGTTCCAGGTATTGAACTCAGGCTGTCAAGTTTGGCAGCAAGCCCCTTACCCACTGAGCCTCCTCATCAGTTCTTCTTTTGTGTTTGAAATAGGATTTTGATCTGGACTGGTCTGGAACTCACTCTGTAGTTGAGGATGACCTTGAACTCTTGATTCTACTGCCCCCACCTCCCACGTGCTGGGATCACAGGAGTGCACTTACCTTGTCCAGCATGAGAGGTTTTAAAAAATATTTTAGAGTAGACTTTTGGTCATTTGAAAACTTGAAGCACAGATCATTTCTAAAAACACATACAAGAAACCAACAGCAGTGTTTCCCACAGAACCATGTGTAATTTTCCCTTCCTATACTCTTATGCTTTAAATGTTATGCCCTTGCAAAGATGAAATGGACATTGAGGCATAAAGAAGGGAACTGTGGCTGTGCTGAGCCACAGTTTTGGTTACCCACGAGGCCACAGTCTTTACCTTTGGTGTCCTTTGAGATACTCTTTTCTCAGAGGTCTGTGTTGCTGGCTCCCTCCCTTCAGGGCCTTGTGCCCATGGCATCCTGGTGGCAGAAACATGCCTCGGAAGCACAACCACTGCACTCTCTGGCTCTTGTCTTCCCATTACTTTGCTTTATTTCTTGCCCCAGCTCTTACCATGACCTTACTTGTAGGGCTTTCTTTTGTTTTGTTTTATTATTTGTTGTCTCTAATTACAGCATGATTTCCATAGTGTGAGGCTCTGGTTTTGTTCATTGGTGTGTTCTTAGGATTATGCCTGCCATGGTGTAGACCCTTGAGAATCTAAACAAATAGCTGAATGAATAAACAAGTAGCCTGCCTCCGCTAGCTGTTACCTGTAAACATAAATGTTTGTGCTTCTGAAACTTAGCAGTAAGAAACATGGAAAGTGAATGAAAGAACAAGATCGATCTGCTATACTGGTCTTTCCCTTTACTGCTTATCATACGTTTGTCTTTTGAAATAGCATCTGATTGTATATTCCGATCTCCCATCCTCCTGCCCTAGTCTACCCGGTGCTGGAGTTTCAGGCAGTTTCCATCATGACTGACAGCTTCTGTACTTCTTCAAGTAGAATATTTGGTTTAGAAGAAGTGAAAGAAGAAAAGAGAATGAACTGGACATGATGGCACATACTCTTAATCACAGCAGACAGGCAGATCTCTGTAAATTTGAGACCAGTCTAATCTATACAGAAGCAAACCAGAAAACCAAACTTCTACTTATGTGCAGCATTGCATTGCTGTCCACACTCAAAACCATAAAATCAAGTTTTTACAGTGTTCCTGTGATTTAAGTAAGCCAGTGATTTTTGTATTGGGCTGTATTCATGATTATCCTCAGATCAGCTGCATGCAGCCCACAGGTTGAACATGCCTGTTAGAATCAATGAGAGTTCAGGGTGTGGTAAAATGCAAAATTATAATGTAATTTGTGCTCAAGCTATGTTTTTTATTCACTGACATGCATAAGGCATATGGAACTGTTCCTTATTATAGTAGACATTTACTGTTTACTAATCCCCAAAGGGCTACTTGTTCTTCTCTGCTCTTGGGAATATTTTATTGGGAAAGTCTGGAGGTGCTAGTGCACATGATATGTTCCCTCTGGTTTTCCTATCCTTGTATTATGTATGCTTCACATGGAAATGACTGTTTTCTGTGTGTAAATGTTTATGTAAAGACAGGGAAGAAAAACAACATTTCTTTGACATAATTAGCATTAAGCAACTTTACAGATGAGAAGCAAAGGCATAGAACAAAGTTAAGAAAGACCAGGAGTGGTGTGCACACCTGCAGTCCCAGCACTCAGAAAGTCAGAGGCCAGCCTGGCTATATAGTGAATTTTAGAGAGGGAAGAAGGGAGGGAGAGAGAGGCAGAGAGAGTGAGAGAGAAAGTGCCCCAGTGACAGACATACAAGCATATAGACAGAGTAAGGGAGCGAGCAAATAACCCATGACACCATAGGTCATAAGTAGACCATCCACTTGGCTTCCAGAGTTCATGATCTTAAGTGTTATTATCTACTGTGATAGCAGGTGACCCCACACTTTGCAAAATAAACATTTTGTTATATCTAATGTGCCTATGAGTCAGGACTCTGAGCGTGCCTTTGCTGGGTGGTTCTGGCTCAAAGCATCCTGTGGGTTGCAGTAAAGCTGTCAGGCAGAACTGCAGCCACCTGAAAGATCTGCTTCCAAGATGGCTCATTCAAGGTGGCAGACTCAGGTGGCCTTTCCGGAGGGGGCCCCGGGGCTCCCCAAGGACTCCCCAGAGGACACTTGAGTGTTCCTGTGATACCGCAGTGGCTTCCTCCAGCACAAGTACTCAAGAAAGCAAGAAAGAAGCTACTGACTAGCCTTGGGAACCAAGGTGTGGTAGCACACGTCTGTAATTACTGCTTTGGGCGACGGAGGCATGAGATCTTGTCTCGAAAAGAACGAGGGTGGGCAGTTACATGCTGTCACCACCACAGTGTCCTGTGAGCAGCACGAGGTCAGCATAGGAGGAAGTGATACAAGCTTATGAGCACCAGAGAGGCAGAAATCGCTGGGCCCCACGGTGAAAACTGAGTACTCCATTTAAGCCATGCTGTTCATTCTGCAGGACCTGTATTACTTTCACTTAACAAATGAAAATTCTATAGCTTCCCCAAGGTCACATAGCTAAGTAGATGATGGAATTCTCATTCACGCCTGTCTCATCGAGCCCTTGTGCTTTTTCCATTGCAACGTGGAGCTTTTCAATTAGTGAGTCCCTTGGGTATTACGGTTTTAAGGAACAAACCCTAGAACATGTTGATTTTAATAAAGCCTTGGTGTTTTCCAGCAGGCCTGATGCCAATGCAGCAGCAAGGATTTCCCATGGTCTCTGTCATGCAGCCCAGTATGCAAGGCATGATGGGAATGAATTACAGCTCTCAAATGTCCCAAGGACCCATTGCAATGCAGGTACTTGCTTCTTAGTTGATTGTTTATAGAGTTAATTGCATGTTGTTGGGCATCTTCCTGTCAAGAGCTATGGTTAGATGCTCTGTTTGCATTTTTAATGGAGTTTTCTTATATCTGGGTTCAGGGGATCCCCTTTGCCTTGACCTCCCAAGTAGGTGGAATTGTTGGTATATGCCACAGTATAGTTCAAACTCAAAGACTCACACATGCTAAGTAACTGTCTTAGTTACTTTTCTATTGCTATGATAAAGCGCTATGGTGAAGGCAATTTATAAAAGAGACCGTTTGTTAGGGCTTATCGTTTCAGAGGTGACCAACATGACTAGATTGTGGGGAGCACAGCAGGCACTGGAGCTGACGGGTCACCTCCTTATCCACAGTGGGAGGCGAAGAGGAGCTAACTGGGAGCGGTGCTGGGGTTTGAAACATCAAAGCCTGCCCCACGACACACCTGCGGGGACCAAGCATTCAAAGATAGGAGGCGATGGGGGCCTTGTCACTCAGACCACTGCAGTACTGCTCTCAGTGTCAGTTGTCGGAATTAGCAGGACAGACTGTGAGCCGTGTGTTCTTTTTTTTCTTTCTGGAGCCTTATTTTATCTTCTTTTTTATGAAATAAAAGCTGAAGTAGAAGAACTCGAAATTATAAAAAGTGACACAGCAGATTTAAGCAGCTTCAGGACTGAAAAATATACTAGCCAAAGGAAGAATTCTAGGATTTAACAGAGGATTAGAAGTGGCCGAAGAATGAAATAGTGAGCTGGAGAGGTCAAAAGAAACTATTTAGGATGAAGACAGGAAGAGCTGGGGAATGGGGAGCTGGCCTTGCAATGAGGGTGCTGGATGCAAGTGTGAGGGTGGCATTTGGACCTCAGAAACTCATCTAACTGCCTGGTGGTCACCGTGCCCTCCCTGTAAATCCAGACCTAGATGATAGAGACAGGATCCCCAGAACAAGCCAGCTAGCAAAACTGGGTTGAAATGAGAGAGCCTGTCTCAGTAAGTAAGGCAGAAAAGCAACTGAGGATTATTCTGGACATCAGCCTGGGGCCTCCAAATGCATGCGCACCCATGTGCAAGAGACACACGCACACACACACACACACATATGGGCACACACGTAAAAATATGTGTGGGAGAGTTTGGTGATACAAGAGAAGGCCTAAAATGTGCTTAGTTGAAATCCTAGAAAAAAAGGAAAAAGAATAAATCAGAAGTCCTGGATTGTTGGTGGTGCTGAAGAGGAGACTCAGGAAGTTTAATGCATACCCAATGGGTTGTACTCATTGTCTACTGAGGCACACAAGTTGCTCCGAGACTCAGTGCCCTGCAGCAGCAGTAAACAACAGCTCAGCACTCCTGTGGGCCAAGAACAGGTGTGGCTCTGGTTGGGTGATTCTGATTTGGAGATTTGGGGTGAGGTCAGGATACTGGTTGGGGTACAATCGCTTAAAGGCTTGACTGAGGTTAAGGCATCTGCTCCCATGGTCTCACCACAGGCTGGCAGTTGGCACCATCTGTTGGCCTCCATTCCTAGACGGCCCTCTAAGTTCACACGAGCTCTTCAGAGCAAATTATTTGAGGGAACTGCAGAGGCTACGATACCTTTCCTGGCCTAGCCACGACCAGCCATTTCTCTAGTAAAGGAACTGGACTGGACTGTGTTGCAGAGATACCTGATAGCAAGAAGAAGTGAATAGAAATCTCCACATCTAGACACATCATAGAGAAAACAGGAGACCAGGTTAAGAGATTGATAATCAAGTCATCAAAATGGCTCAATGGATAAAGGCACTTGCTGCCAAAGCCTGATGACCTGAATTTGATCCTTAGAGCTCATAAGAAGGTGATAAGAGAACTAACTCCACAAAGTTATCTTCTAACCTCCATATACACATTGTGATACATGCATGGGTACACACAAACACACATACACGCGGATTGGGGGAACAATAAAATACAGTTTTTTTAAGGATATTGACAAGAGTTGAGAATATCTGTAATACCATCTTTTATAGTTAATTCTTTTTTAAAACTTTTATTTATTTACGTATGAGTGTTCTGTGTGCAAATATGGTGTGTGCCAGAAAAGGGCATCAGATTGTGAACCACCATGTGGTTGCTGGGAATTGAACTCAGGACCTCTGGAAGAGCAGGCAGTGCTCTTACTGCTAAGCAGTCTCTCCAGCCTCCTTTAAGACCATCTTAATGTCGAACTTTGGAATCTAATCTGAGCAGGAAGAGAAGTGAGAAGTGAGGCCTTGGTGAAGATGGAGAGGAGGAGAAAGTGGTGAAATAACAGAATTGGGGATATTCCTAAGAAGAAAATTACTGGTGTAGATAAGCTGCAGGGATTGTTGGTAGAAACCAAGTGTTGGGATGCTTAAAAAAAAAAAAGTTTAAGGGGGACCAAGTATTTTTGCTGCTAGACTAAGGATGCGACAATAGAATGGGGTTGGGGATGGATGTGATGTTGTGGTGGGGATGGCAAAGACCAGAGACCTGAAAGGCACAGTGTTGGAGGAGACATCCAGGGAATTGTTGACTTTACCAACAACACTTTGTGGGTAGAATGGAAAAATAACACTTTAAGTCTTCAGTTGAAAAGTAAAAGCTGGCCTGTAGAAAGGGAAGGGAGAAGGGAAAGAAGAGAGAGAGAGAGAGAGAGAGAGAGAGAGAGAAGGGATCTTGAGTTTGAGGCTAGCCTGGGCAACATAACGAGACCCCGTCTCGATAAAGAAGCAAGAGGAAGTTAAACAGGGTGCAGTAGAGAATGGGGAAGTTTGTTAGCCAAAACCAACAAGCTGTGTCCAGGCTTTTCAGAGAGAAGGAAAGGTTTAAAGGGCCAAGGATGTGCTCCCCATCTCTAAGACAGTAGAAGCAGCAGTCTCTTGTGGGCTTCAAGAGCAGCGATGCTCAGAGGGGAAGCTCTCAGAAGAAGCTTACTCAGGAAAATGGCTGTTATTGTTACTCTAAATCTGATTTTAGAGTTTGTGAATTGAATGTAGAACCTCTGGAAGAACAGCCAGTGTTCCTAACTGCTGAGCCATCTCTAGACCCTATTGATATATAATTTACTGTAGATTAGATATATTATTTTCTGTAAAAGTTGAGGTTATTCTGATTGTGATATGAACATCAAAATAGTTATCTTTTGTTAGATTTTATTTTATTTTATATCTGTGAATGTTTTGCCTCCCTTTATATATATGTACCACATGTGTGCCTGGAGCCTGTCAAGGTCAGAAGAGGCCATCCAGTACCCTGGAACTAGAGTTACTGATGGTTGTGAGATACCATGTGGGTGCTGGGAATCAAAGCCAGGTCTTCTGCAAGAGCAACAAGTATTCTTAACCGCTGAATCATCTTTCCACCCCCAAAATATTTATTATCTTATAAATACTGGGAATGAAGTTCGGGGTTACCCATGGAATGACTGGCATATGCCAGGATCTTCACTGCTGCCGTGAAGACAGAGATGCATATGTATGTTGTGACCTCTTTTCTCAAAGCTTGTGGACTGCTGAATGCACTGGAGCATGACTGCATGTTTCCACACGCGGCCTGAAGGAGTTCATGCCAGTGGTGTCCTGTGACACTAAAGCAAATGTTTAGCCTATCTTTTTTAATCTTCCATTAGAATATATCATATATCTCACTAAAAAATATTATGAAATTATTTTACAAGTTGCTTTATGTTTTTTTTTCCTATGTTCATGCCCTGTCAACTAATTGCTTGCTCCACCTCTTGATCAGTGGTTGATTTTATTTAATTCAAGCAGGAAGGTCTTGGATTAAAGATGTGTGCAGGGCTGAGCCACACCACAACTAGAAACAAGTTTTTCTAATAAACAACACACTCCCTGGTTCACAGTGAGATCAAATATCCTGCAACAAAAAAAGCCATATATTATTTAATCTATTGCCTGTTTCTTCTAGGCAGGAATACCGATGGGGCCAATGCCAGCAGCAGGTGTGCCTTTCCTGGGGCAGCCACCGTTCCTGGGCATGCGTCCTGCAGGCCCGCAGTACACTCCAGACATGCAGAAGCAGTTTGCGGAAGAGCAACAGTAAGAAACCCCCGGGATTCAGGGATAACAGAGTTACACAGTAGCAGCTACTCTACCAATCATCAAATGTTCTGTAATTTGAAGCTGAAAGAGATACATTGTCTTTAGAACACTTTAAAAATGGGTTCGTTCGTTGTTTGAGTCTGAGGCAGGACCCTTTAAATACTTCTGTAAGAGGTTAGAGCCAACTGAATGGTGTGGCACTCATTTGTAAGCCCGGCCTCTTAGGAGGCTGAGGCGGACGAAGTACAAATCGAAGGCCAGATGAGCACTATAACAAGAATCTGTCTCAGACAAAACAAAATAAAAAACAAAGAAAAACATGTTCAGTTCCAAAAGGGACCTTACAGGTCCTTTTGTTCAAACTTCTTGTTTTCTATCTGAGGAAAGGGAGAAATAGAGAAATGATGTAGTTTGCCAGCCTAGCTTACAAAGATAACCAACAAACCTGGTTGTCCAGCAAGGCCCCGCTTCTCAGAGCATGGCTTTTGTTCCTAGAGACACTGCCTTCCTTCCCAAGGAAATCTCCTCTATGTTTGGTTGGTTTTTGTTGTTGTTTTGATTTCTGTAGCCAGAGTAGCAAAAAAGGTCGGGGTGGCCTTGAATTTGCAGTCTTTTGTGCTCAGATCTCTCAAATGCTGGAATTACAGGTTTTTGCCTCTGCTCCCAGCTTTCTAAATTGGCTGTTTCTGCTGCTTTTGTTTGATGGTAAAGCTGTAGCTGATTGGCAAGTGCTGTACCACAGAGCTACCCAGCCTGCAGGACTAAGCATGCTATTATGTTCATCTGCCCCCCTGGTTTTTGTGACTGCTCAGTGCACCAAGACTGTTTCCTTTGCTGCTGGGGATACCTTTGCTGCAGGCGGCAGTTTATGTTCTCTGCCAATTAAAGAATTAAAAAGCAGGAAGGAAATATTACTGGGGATATGGTACCTGGGGAATTGGGGTCCCCTCTTGGGGGTTTTTAGTCTTATTTATGGAATTTTAAAATGGACACAAAGGGAATTTTAAGGCCGAAGAGCATATTCAAACCGAAGATTAAGGACAGTTCATTAGAATTTGGAAGGAAAACTCCAGGGCAGGGAAGCAGTAACTCTCACAGCTGCCTGGAAAGGGGAGAAGAGAGATCAGTCACTTGATGACAGGCAGCCACATGGCAGGCCACGGGAGCATTAGGAACAGAGTGAGGAAGTCCAAAGTGTTAGGGATCTTAAGAACACACTTAGGCTCTGGCCGGCATCTAGAAGAAAAAGAAGAGAAGAAAAAGAAATAATTACGTTTTTCTGAGTCAGGCCTCAGAAAGATGGGCACCTCACCAGGAGGAGGGGATCCTGGGAAGGAAAGGCATTGTCTTAGTTAGGGTTTTATTGCTGTGAAGAGACACCATGAGCACAGCATCTCTGATAAAGGAAAACATTTAATTGGGGCAGGCTTGCAGTTTCAAAGGTTTACTTCATTATCCTCATGGCGAAAGGTTTACTTCATTGCCATCATGAGAGTGCAGGCAGACATGGCGCTAGAGAAGGAGCTGAGAGTTCTGCATCTTGAAAGCAACAGAAGGAGATTGGGTGTAACTTGAGCCTAGAAGACCTCCAAGTCTGCCCCCACAGTGACAAACTTCCTCCAAAAAGGCCACACCTCCTAATGGAGCCACACTCCCTATGGTCTAAGCATGCAAATACTTGAATCTTAAGGGCGGTAACTATTAAACCACCACAGGGATGAATGTTATATTTTTTCAACTGATAATTTGAAAAACAATTTTTTAAATTAAGTATAATTATATACATCCTTCTCTTTCCTCCCTCAAATTCTCCTGTATATCCCCTCCTTTTGCTCCCAAATTTATGGTCTCTTAAGTACAACCTACTCAGTCCATATAATTTTACTTGTATGCATGTGATTTCAGAGCTGACCAGTTGGTGTTAGACAACCAAATGGGGGTCCTTTCCTAAGGTGAATTTGCCTTCCTGGGGTGGGCCCATAGCCAGGTTCCTGGCCTTGCCACATTGGGTTAATCCTTCAGGAAGGAGAAAAGGACACATCTCCACCTAGAGGTGGGTTTCTCTCTTTACACTTGGAGCTATCTCAGTTGTAGGATGCTGGCATGCAGATGGTCTCATACCCAGCTACACCAGCAAAATATATATATATTTTTTCTTTGCCTTGCAAATTAGGTAAGAAATAAAAGCATACATGCAAATTAAGTGAATCATTCTGTAGATTCATTTAAAGTATTTTAGAGCTAGTTTACAGAAGAAACAGATTGTCATAAAAGCATTATATATAATTAAGAGTGAAGATTACAATTCTAAAGAGGCAAGTTGGTCTTGCCGAAGCTAACAGTATAAATCTGAATGTAGTCGTTACTCCTTTATGCTGAATGTTGATGTGGTTGTTTTATCTTCAGAAAACGATTTGAACAGCAACAAAAACTCTTAGAAGAAGAAAGAAAAAGACGTCAGTTTGAAGAGCAAAAACAAAAGCTCAGACTTCTGAGTAGCGTGAAACCCAAGGTGATGTATGCACTCTCTCCTCCCAGAGCTCACGTGCATGGTGCACCCGCATCCCTCGCTCAGGCACCAGCATGAGCTGAGGCTACAATGGATTTCTTCACATCGTGCTTTACCCAAGCCCTGAAGGGCAGGGTTTTCTTTTTCTGTGCAGATAAGTCTCTATTGTTGGGGGAACAGGTTTCAGCCATCACCCTCTCAACTTTTTTCTTTAACTACCATGACAGTGTTGGTAATCTTTTCCTGGGAAGCATTAATGGGAAATGGGACGGTAGGAGATGGGTTTGTCAGGTTCCTCAGAGAACCTTTTTATTCTTTTTGAATTAATTGATTAATTACAATTCACTCGCTTTGTATCCCGGCTGTAGCCCCCTCCCTCTCCTTCCAGTCTCACCCCCCTCCCTCTTCTCCCCCATGCCCTTTCCCTAGTCCCCATCTGTCTGACCCTAGCCTGTCACATTCCCTCTTAGAACATTTTACTATCTCAGTCCTGTCCAATAGTACTTGAGAATGAACCTTCTAAAGTTTTTATATTCCATAGAATGTCTTTTTATGCCTTCACTTTATATACTTATTGATGATGTCTCTATGACTTGGAAAATTAATTATCACAAATGTGTACTAAGAATATTGGAACTGAAGCCTCCTATGGCAGCTCGTTCCTAAGTCAAAGGCAAGAGGGTGACCTGCATGGTCTGAGGCCAGCCTGGGCCAGACAGTGAGCTCTATGGCAAACCTTGTCTCAAAACAGAAAAGGAGAAAAGGATGCCAGAAATAAATATCTGTGTTTTAGTTTGAGAAGGGAAGAACTAAACACAGGTTTTTTTTGCCTTGCAGACAGGAGAGAAGAATAGAGATGATGCTTTGGAAGCCATAAAAGGAAACCTGGATGGGTTTTCCAGAGATGCGAAGATGCACCCCACTCCAGCATCACACCCCAAGAAACCAGGTAGTTTTCATTTTAACAGACATGAGAATGTTCTTTCCTTGGAACCATCCCTTGTGCTTAATTGGCCTTTGTTTGTGAAGGTCAGTGCTGAATTCTTTCTTCAAGCTGAGTTCAGATTTGAGTATTTTAAAATGTAGGGATCAGACACAGTTAACAGATGAGCTAAGGTTAAAATCCTTAGTCCTCTGCTTGGACGTCGCTTTGATAATTTTCCTGGGAAGTTTGTATAGTGAGTGTACTAATGTTAAGAAAGTCAGCTGTGCTGGGCATGGTGATGTGTGCCTAATCCCAGCACTCACACAGGAGACAGAGGTAGGAGGATCTCTTAAATTCAACACCAGGCTGTTCTCCTTGACTATCCATAAAGAGACCCTTAAAGAAAGAAAAAAATAGTCTGTTGAATCAAAGAAATGTAGTGAGTTTACTAGTCCATCCTTATTATAATGAAATGTGCACTCTTATGAGCTAGGTCAGATTTCATTGTTCATGAGACAAAACTTAGAAATTCTCAAAGTGCTCCATTTCTAGTCATGGCTGTGTTATTTCTCAGGAAAGTTGCGATTCTTCAGTAAATTTCTTTGTAGTTTTTAATCCTGATATAATCAAATAAAATTGCCTTGTAGAGAAGGAGGGTAAAGGGATTTTTTGTTGTTCTGTTATCATTTTAAACACTTAGTTGGAATTGTCTTGTCTGCAAAATGTTTTCTCATCTCTTTAAAATTAAATATTTTGACATTTTATCAGGTAATTTCAATAATAATATAGCATTAACAGACAAGCAATTTTCATGAATCATTCAACAAACCAAAAAGTACTATCTTCTGCTAGAAAATTACATCAGTAAATTTTATCCTAAATCCTTGTGTTTTAGTATCACTTTCAAGTTAATATCAAGAAAAATCAATCTAATATTGACACTGTTATTACTTCTTTTTAAAAAGTTGTGTGCGCGCGTATGCGAGTATCCATCCAGGCCGTCAGATCCCCTGGACCTGCAGTTACAGGCTATTGTGAAACTGATGTGGACACTAGAAAGCACACTCAAGTTCTCTGGAAGAGCAGCAAGTGCTCTTGAGCACTGAGCGTCCAGCATATTATTACTAATTCTTGATTTCCTGGCTCAGCTTTACTCTGCCCTGTTAATTTCACTGACTAGATTAAGTACCTTGATTGCTATTAATAAAATCATGCCCAAAGTAAAGTAGACACTAAAACTGGAAGGAGAGTAGCTGTTAGCAATCATTTTGTGATCAGGAAAAGCATATCTAAAACTGAAAATTATAAGCCAAATAAGCTACTGATGATGTGATTCAGGAAGTATGGTGCACATCGAGAGGCCAAGGTTGGGGTTGTGAGTTTGAGGCTAGCCTACAATATACATAGCCCTACATACCAAGTTCTAGGCCAACCTAAGGTACACAGCTGACCCTGTCCCCAAACAAACATTGAAAGTTAAGACTAAAGCAGAACCAAACTTAGAAAAGGCAGAGAGCAGTGGCTATTGTAGGTCAGACACTGTTCACACAGAGTTCTCTGGTCAGCTCAGAGTGTGGTCAGCAGTTAGTGGCAAGGGAGACACTTTAGGTGATCAATTGGTGTGTTACTCAGATCGCCAAAGTTCAGTATGCTTATACTCCAGAAGAGTAATTCCAGATTTTATTCCACCAATCCTAAAGACAAGTAACAAGCTTGGAATTGCATTCATTTTCAAATGAAGGACTATTCATTGTTACGTTAGACATTAGTAGATCGCAGAGCAATTCAAACATTAAAAATAGGAAGAAACAGCTGGGAATGGTGACACCTGCCTATAAACCCCAGCAAACAGAAGGCAGAGGCAGGCGGATCTCTGAGTTCAGGGGCAGCCTGGTCTACAGAGAGAGGTCCAGATAATCAGGGCTACACAGAGAGACCCTGCCTAGAAAAACAAAATAGAAAACAAACAAACAAACAAACAAACAAAAATATAAATAAATAAATAAAATGGAACTGTTAGTGAGCTCCATGTTAAATGTAGTCCTTGCAGGGCACATTCATTATGAAAAGAAAGCTCACATGTAATGATAAGAAGCCAGTGTGGCTGGGGAGGTGGCTCAGTAAGTAAGAATTCTTGCCATGCAAACATGAGGACCTAAGTTCAAATCCCAAGCACCCATATAAAAAGCCAGGATTAGCCATATGTGCCTGTATCCTCAGGGTTGTGAGCAATGGGATTTTGTTTGTTTTATGCAGCAGTCTTAGAGAGAGACCAGTCTCTCTAGGGCCGAGTGTAGTGGTATATGCCTTTAGTCCCAGCACTCAGGAGGCAGAGGCAGAAGGAACTGAGTTTGAGGCCAGCCTGGTCTACAGAGTCTTAAGTTCCAGGATGGCCAAGATTTAGTAGAGAGACTCAATCTCAAAAAACAAAGAAAGAAAGAAAATAAACACTCTCTAAATAGGGCACTTGTCCCTTTGATATACAATGAGTACTGCCTAGTAAAATGAAAGAAGGACATTTGAGTTAATTTTGTCTGTTTTTGAACCAAATGCAAACTAGCTCTAGAACTTATTTTTTAGAACATAATAGACAAGTGTCCTGGGAGCACTCTGGCTCCACTTGGCTGTTGTGTTTACTTTTCTTTCCTTCTTTCTGTCTTTCTTTCTTTATTTATTTATTTATTTTGAGACAGGGTTTCTCTGTGTATAGCCTTGGCTGTCTTGAAACTCACTGTATAGACCAGGCAGGCCTTGAACTTGTAGAGATGCACCTGCCTCTGCCTCCCACGTGCTGGGATTAAAGGCGTGTGCCACCACCGCCTGGCTGACTGTTGTTTCTTACTCACCTCCACTGTCCATATTTCAGTATGTTCTGAGGGTTGTGTTACATCTGGACTTCTTTCTCCCTTTGGTTTTCGTTCCTGTGTGTTTCATTGCCATTTTCCATTTTGCAGATTGTCCCACATCACCTCATTCTGCTAAAACTTCCTCCCCATCATCTGCCTTTCTTGACGAAGACGAATTCAGTGACTTTATGCAGGGGCCTGTTGAGGGCCCCACTTGTGGGCCTTCTTCTGCGGCCCGGCCCTCTCAGTCTTTCCTCCCCACCACCCCACTCGGCCAGTTGCACACACAGAAGGCTGGGGCACAGCCTCACCCTCCAGGTCAGGTTCCAGTGTCTTTTGCCTTACATGGTGGCCATGGTCAAATTCCTTGTTTCTCCACTGCTTCAGCTTCACACAGTGTGCAGAAAGCAGGTAACTCCTGGTGTTATTATCAAAGTGCTAAGATATTCTAGGATAACTTAATTCTCTTACTTATGTAGAATTATACAGTGCTATTGGCAGAGAAACACATATGTGATTTATGAAAACCATTAACGCCACCAACGCAAGGCTAGATTAAGTTTTTGTATCTTCATTTGCTAGAAGAGTGATTAAAAACCTTTCACTGCTGTGTTAGAAACAAGAGAGACCAGTTTAAAACTTTAGGAGCAGACTGACCTCCTAGGAGCACATGAAAGAGAATGTGCTGGGCAGAGCTCCTTTAAAAAGCAGTCTTCCTACACAAAGAATCAACAAAAAGTTAAAAATAAGTAAATGTGGGGGCAATCTTTCAGGGCCAGTTGAGATGTCAAGCAGGCAAATTGCTTGTCACCATGCCTGATGGCCTGCATTTATCCTCAGAATTCATTCTGGAAGAGCAGTGATCCCTCACTTTCACACATGGGTCAACATACACATACACACACACACTAAATGTAATCCTTTTTTAATGTGATCTCTCCAGCTGTGGTACACTCATGTGTAATCCATTCCTTAAGACATGGAGACAGAACAATCAGGAGGAGTTCAGGGTTATCCTTGGCTATATAGTTCAAGACCAGCCTGGGCTACATGAGACCCTGTTTCAAAAAGGAAGGAAAGAGGGTCTGGAGAGATGACTCAGAAGTTAAGAGCACCCCCTGCTCTTCCAGAGGTCCTGAGTTCAATTCCCAGCAACCACATGGTAGCTCACAACCATCTATAATGAGATCTGGTGCCCTCTTCTGGCGTGTAGGTGCACATGGAGACACAGCATTGTATACATAATAAATAAATAAACAAATTTTAAAAAGGAAGGAAGAAAAGAAGGAAGGAAAGGGGAAAAGGAGGACTCCTTCTAAGATGGATATGATAGCCATGTCTGCAATCCCAGTACTGGGCAGATGGAAGCAGGAGGATCTGCTCGGGTTTGAGGCCAGCCTGTTGCAGTGACTCTTTTGTCCTTGGACAAGTCTTTAAACATTTCTGTACTTCTGTAAAATTATTGGGCAGGCACAGTCTATCTCAAGACATAGTGTGTGGGGAAGTGTCTTGGGAAACCTATACTTAGTTTATAAGACTTGTCATTTGACAGATGTGGAAATAGGCCAGGCTGGGGCCTCCCACTAATTAGGAGCAGTGTCTGTGTCTGGTATCGGTAGCTTGCCAAATTTCCACAGCTCCCCCCCCCACCCCCGGCTAGAATCCTACCTACTGTGGCAAAGAATCCCTTAGGAACCAGAATGGGGTAATTTAAGTTCTCCCAAGCCTCTGATGTCTCTCAAATCCTACTCAAATGAGTAACAATTATTACAGAATTCTATAGGCTGTGAGAAGCCTTCACTTGAGAATACGGGGGTGGGAAGGGATGATGAAAAATTGGAATATGCAATAATATACAAATAATCCTTCATGCTGTTTGTTTAGGCCCTTCCTTGGAAGAGAAGCTCCTAGTATCTTGTGATATAAGCACATCTGGGCGGGAACAAATTAAATTAAACACTCCTGAAGTTGGGCACAAAGCCGTAGTCCCAGGTTCCAGTAAGAACTGTCCCGATTTAACCGCCCGTAATGGGGGTGCTGTAGATGGATGTGTAAGTGGTCCCATCACTGCAGAGGCAGAAAAGACTTCAGAGCCAAACCTGTCAAACGAAGAGAGTGGTGAGCTCCTGGAACCTTCAGCACACACTTTGTTTAACCAGTTGCTGCTCAGATGCTAACACTGAAAAGCATTAATCTTAAAATGGATGCTGCTTGATTGTGCTAATTAAAATTTTGCTTTAAAAATATGTAATCTTCTCTCCAATTAACCCCTAAGATTTTGTTCTGAATTCTTTGAACACACTGTATTGCTCCTCCTCCAGCGATTTTGATAACCCTGTATCTTAATCACAATCACCCCTGACCTCAAATCTCCTCTCGTCTTTACATCAGCTCCCTTTTGATTCTCTCACACTTTCTGGTTTTCCATGAAAGTTTAAAGGTTTAGCTGTAACTGGAAAAGTCACCAATGAAAATGTAGTTTTCCCCTCTAAACTAAATTGTTTGTATTGCTGCCTGAAAGATCCGGATCCACACACTCAAGGCTCTGAATGTGAGCCTAGGACAGAGGAAAGACAGGTCTTTGGGCTGCAGCGGAACACATGCTCAGCAACTGCATGGCCTGAGTCCCTTTTCCAAAACACAAATTTTAACTGCAGAAATTAATCGGGATTGGGCAGCCCTGGAGACAAACCCCAGGAGGCTATTTGACACGTGCAGAAGCCACTGTCTATTGTATTTTCCCCTTAGCTTGTCACACACAGTAAACGGTGCAAGCCTTCAGTGACCCAGACTGTTGCTTTAGTACCTTGTACTCTTTACATTTCAATACACAGTTATGGTACAAGAGTTGTTTGGGAACCAAGTGCTTTCATTATATTGGTGACTTTTTTTTCTTGTGTCTCCAGCCAGTGCTCCTCTTTGTTAAAAGCAGTGACTTTGCTCCAGACCACGTGTACATTAACCATCTTACCTTCTAGGTGTGGGCGTGTTTCCCTCTCCGGATCCTGTTCAGCCCAGAATGCCGCCTTGGATTTACAATGAGAGTTTGGTCCCAGGTAAAGTAAAGCTGCTTGCCCATTATTCCCCTCTGGCTATTTTACTATAGGTGTTATAGGGGTTTTTCTAAATATCTACTCTTATGGCTATTCAGAAGGACTTGTTAATTATACTTTTCAACAAGAGCATGGAAAACTAAATAAAGCTCATGTTTAAGACTGCTTTATGGGCTGGGCACAGTGATGCACACTTTTAGTGCCAACACTTAGCAGGCCGAGGCAGTGGCTGTCTGTGAGTTCCAGGACAGACAGGGCTACACAGTAAGATCCTGTCTCAAAATAAAAAATTTTTTTAAAAAAGAGGAAAGAAAGAAAAAGACTGTTGGGAGTGGCCAGATTTCTCATGGGGCAAAGACCGATCCATGTTTTAAACGATATTGTCAGGTACTTATTTCAAAGACTACTAATAACGTATCCAGAATCGCAGTGCTGGGGCTGGAGAGATGGCTCAGTGGGTTAAGAACAGAGCTGCTCTTCCAGAGGTCCTGAGTTCAAGTCCCAGAACCCACAGAATGACTCACAACAGCAGCTGCAGGACATCAGACACCCTCTCTGGCCCCTGTGGGCACCAGAAACCCATGTAGCGCACAGATTTACATGTAGACAAAACACCTGTACACATACAGTCTTTAAAAATGCCTTCTTAAAGAATCACACTAAAAATGTTTAATGCTTCCTGCATTGTTGAGGGTTATATTTTTTTAGATACTCTCTTTTTTCTGATTGTCCTATGAAACTATATGAAAGATTGGGTAACATTATTTTCTACATAGGAAAGTAGTGTTTGTTTGTTTGCTTTATGTGTATTATTACTGATGAAGAAATGACTAAAATGGCTTATATGGGTGGTCCTCAGTGGATATAAGATGATAGTCTGTGGAAGCCACCGTCAGCAGACCCTTTCAGCAGCAGATGCTGATGTTAGTAAATCATAGCTGCTAGGTTTGCAGCTCAGCACCTTGCAGCCTGGAGGTGATGTCCATCAGCTCATCAGTGCTCAAGGCTGGTACAGACAAAAGTTGTCCTACACTTGAGTAAATAGACCATGATGCAATATCTCTACAGAAAATTTTCTTTCTGGGAGAAACTGGAACTGTCTGCTTTGTATTGTAATCATACAACCACAAATCAAAGGCTATGTATTCTCCCAAACCAGGTAGGACTCCACCCACTCTTCCTTCTTTCATTCCTTCTTCCTTCCTTCCTTTCTTTCCTTCGCTTTCCTTCTTTCTTTTCTTCTTTCCTTCTTTCTTTTTTCTTTTGTTTTTAGAGGCAGGGTTTCTCTATGTAGCCTTGGCACTCCTGGACTGGGTTTGTAGACCGGGCTGGCCTCAAACTCACAGAGATTCACCTTTTTCTGACTCCCAGAGTGCTGGGATTATAGGTGTGCACCACCTCACCTGGCTTCATCTACCATTTTCAGTTTTTTTCCTTTTCTCTCTTCAAACCCTACAGAAACTAGATTTTATCCATTTTCTACCAGTTTATCTTATCCCTCATTCTTCCCTAGATACATGCATGCAGCTTTTCCTAGTCATGTATGTGTAGGTTTGCATGTATGTGGAGGTCAGAGGCCACCTGTAGGCTCCAGGGATTGAACTCAGGTCATCAGGCTTGGCAGCAGATGCCTTTCCTCACTGAGCCAAATGCCAGCTATGTTAAAGCAATTTCACCTAAGATTATTCTTTTCTACCAGCAATGGCAGCAACAAAGTCAGTCACCTGCAATGTGTTTGCATTTGTCATCTGGTCTTTCTTTTGATAGATGCCTATAAGAAAATTTTAGAAACCACAATGACTCCAACTGGAATAGATACTGCTAAACTTTATCCCATTCTGATGTCGTCTGGACTTCCCAGGGAAACTCTTGGACAGATATGGGCCTTAGCTAATCGAACTACACCTGGCAAACTTACTAAAGAAGAGCTCTATACCGTCCTTGCCATGGTAGCGGTGACGCAGGTAGACCACGTGTCTTATGTCAGAACAAGTGTGTTGTTTCTACCGATTGAAAATGCAAATCCCTATTTCACCACAGCCTTGTAGATTCCCTTGTACATTAAAATTTATGTAGTTTGTGATACATAATCCAAAAATGTATAGTCCAGATAATACACATCCCAGCATGTTAGCCCTTCGTTCAGAAGTGAAAATAATTGGTGAAATCAATTTCTGCCCTTATTTAGAATTCCTTAAAGTATACTTAGCCTGATAACAATGTTTCCTATATTTCGGAATTAGTTTAAGTTCTTTGATTTTAGCACATTACCCAAACTTCTGAGATAGAAAATATCACAGTTGATGAGTTGATGTGTTCTGGCCATGTCTAAGTATTAGCATTGGGTGTTTTCAGTGAGGTTAGGTTGGATGAATGAACTAGGTCCATGTTTGCTGCATGAAAGATGGCCTTGTCTAGCTGCATTTTTACTAGGAGAGAACACGTTGTTACTTTTCTCCTGGTATCAGATTCATGTCTTTGAGGCATCAGACAAAGAAAGTGAAACAACAGGAAAGCTATGTGCAGGTCTCAGTTGATCAGATTTTGAGTATAGTCTGCAGCTGGCTAACATGTTTCCATTTTCCTGCTGTTCCATGTAGAGGGGTGTTCCTGCCATGAGCCCTGATGCTTTGAACCAGTTCCCAGCGGCTCCCGTTCCTACCTTAAGTGGCTTTCCCATGACTCTGTCTACCCCAGTGAGCCAGCCGACTGCAATGCCCTCTGGCCCTGCAGGCTCCATGCCGCTTACCCTTGGACAGCCCATCATGGGCATTAACCTTGTTGGACCAGTGGGTGGAGCTGCAGCGCCAACTTCCAGTGGCTTCATGCCAGCCTATCCCTCAAGCCAGGTAAGTGGAGAAGGTATGCTTGTGCCAGGTCATCCCGGGAGGTACACGTGGGCCGCTTTCCTTCAGAAACCCTGTCGCTGGGTTACAGTGGGCACCTGATATGGAAATCAAGCAGTGTGGGGGCAGGTGTACTTCATCAGTGAGTGCTCACCTGGAATGCTCAGGACCCTAAGTTTGACCCAGCTCTACAAAAAATAAGATGCTTTTTAAGTATTAAGGTAATACAAAATGTAATTGTTTGTTTTTAATTATTCTTAAAATACACAAAATATTTGTTGAGAAACTGAGGTATTGCTACAATGGAAAGCAGTGAGGAAGACACCATGTGATGCCAACCTCTGACCTAAACACACACACACAAGGATTTGAGGCCAGACTTGGTAGTGCACACCTTTGATTTCAGCTCTCCAGAGGCAGAGGCAGGAGATTTCTGTGAGCTTGAGGGCAGCCTAGTTTACACAGAGAGTTCTAAGCCAGCCAGGGCTACATGCTGAAATCCTATCTTAATCAATCAATCAATCAATGAACATAACAATGAAAAAGAAAGATTTTAAAATTTCACTTCTCAGATTAGCAAACCAATATTTTTAATGTAAAGATAAATAATATCAATGAACATGTACGAAAAATGACTAAAAAATCCTGCAGGTTTATTGACACAACTATTTGAAAACATGCACCTCAGAGGTGAAGTTAGTAGAGACAGGATGTCAGCAGTAACGCTGCTTGATAGAATAAAATGTTACTGCTCATCATGAAGAAAATGATGGATGGATTTCAGTTTCCCAGATGGAGGAAAGTGATTGTTAAAATGAGCACAATAGATCTCCATCTGGGGCATGAAAGGACGACCCTGTTGTACAGTTACACTTTTTAAAGTACCGAACCTAAGAGCCAGTGTTTGCTACGTGCATTCATATGACTGGTTATGACAGGCTCCTGCCACGTCTATTCACAAACAGTGGTTTGCTCTCAGCAACCCGACAAATGTAATCCAACTACTTTATAAAATACTCAGAGATTAGCTGTTTAAGCCACTCTTTTTCCATTTGTGCCAGAGATGAGTTTAAAATATGAAGCAGAATTCTGGCCTTAAGCACCTCTGTTATTACAGCTCAGTTGTGATGTTGCCAGAACGATATATGCTCAGTGGTAGAGCACTTGTCTAATGGTGTCCAGTAACAGCACAGTGCATGTGCCTACACATATGTACACAATTATGAAATTAGGCAGTGGTAATTAAATCGAGCAATTAAATGATAGTATCTGAGGTTGATGCTTGGAGAGGAGTTATTTACTTTGGCAATCTTGTGTTCCCTATGTAAATATCCTTTCTGTGCTGGCTAGTTTTGTGTCAACTTGACACAAGCTATAGTTATCTGAAAGGCCTCAATTGAGAAAACACCTTCATAAAACCCTGTAGGGTGTTTTTTAAAATTATTGATTAATGGGGGAGGGTCCAGCCCATGGTGGGTGGTGCCATCCCTGGGCTGGTGGTCCCAGGTTCTATAAGGAAGCAGGCTGAGCGAACCATGAGGAGTAAGCCAGTAAGCAGCACCACTCCATGGTCTCTGTCCTCTTTGAGCTCTTTTCCTGATTTCCCTCAGTGATGAACAGATGTGGAATGTAAGCTGCATAAACCCTTTCCTTCCCAAGTT
Source organism: Pachyuromys duprasi (assembly GCA_028658305.1). NCBI lineage: Eukaryota > Metazoa > Chordata > Mammalia > Rodentia > Muridae > Pachyuromys > Pachyuromys duprasi. The sequence goes on along the minus strand of CM053746.1, from coordinate 34,409,053 downwards.
GCTTTGGTCGTGGCATTTCATCACAGTGATAGTAACCCTAAGACAGATTGGTACCAGGGTAGTGGGATATTGCTGTGACAGAGCTGAATATGTAGTTTGGGGAGGACTGTGGAAGGACTTTGGAACTTTGGTCCAGGAAAGCCATTAAGCGTTGAGAGCCAAATGAACTCTTGTGTAGGAACTTGGGAGCTAATGTTGAGAGCAGTGCAGACAATGGAGGCCTAGTTTGTAAGTTTCATAGAAAAGCAGAGAACTTCCTCGGCCTTTTGTGTAAACAGTCTATGGTTCTGGTCAGCTGGAGTTGAAGAATCAGCTGTGGATAAGTAGAGACCAGCATTACTGAGGTGAACTCTTGGAAGTGTTTCCAGAGAGTCAGCACACATGCGCTGTGTCCCAGGCATGGGCAAGGTTGTACCTCGAGGTGGCAGCTGAACTTTATAAATCAGAGTCACCCAGATGGTGCTGGTTTTGAAGGTGTGAAGGGGTCATGGAGAGAAGCGGAGGCTTGGCACTGTGGGAGAGGGCTGGAGTCCCTGGAGAGAGCCCAGGAGGGGCTATTGGTGAAGGTGCAGCCTAGGTGCAGCTCGGGACCCCAGTGGGGTGGAGCAGGCCGGAGCCTGGAAGACACGCTGTGTGTGCTGCAGAGGGCGGAGCCAGAGAGGGACCCACTCCCCTTGGAGTGCATCCCAGAGAATTGGACATTGAGTTCTTTATATTGTTGAAGTTTGGTTTTGCTAGGTTCAGATTGTGACTGGGCCCTGGTTCTTCCCTCTTGAAGTAAGAAAATATTTAATTTTTTTTTTTAATTTTACATGAGCCTATAGTTAAGAGACTGGCTGGGTGTTTGGTTTGGTGTTTTTGAGACAGGGTTTCCCTGTGTGTCCATGGCTGTCCTGGATTCACTTTGTAGATCAGGCCATCCTCTAACTCACAGAGATCCACCTGCCTCTGCTTCCCAGAGTACTGGGATTACAGGTATGTGCCACTGCACAAGCCAACTTTCAAGAGGTGCCTACTTCCTCAAAAAACAGTAATTTCCAGCATGGAAACAGGTAGAGAAGAGTTGAATATATTTAACATTACATGTTATCATTAGGGAAAGGGCATCCATGGTATAAAACAGCTAGGCTAAGACTGGCTGTTTTAAAGACTGAATTGTTAAAAGATTGGGGCTTTTAAAATTGAGATGTTTATATTGTAATATTGATATTAGTGTGTGATCTTGGGGGAAAACAAGAAAGGAAATGTGATGGCTTAACAATTATGTGTTTGTGTGTCAAATTAACAAGGGTTTAGTTGCCCTGGCTAGTTTTTGTCAACTTGACACAAGCTAGAGTTACCTGAAAGATGGAACCTCAATTGAGAAATTGCCTCCAAAAGATCTAGTTGTAGGGCATTAGTGATTGATGGGTGAGGCCTCAGCCCATTATGGGTGGAGCTACCTCTAGGCTAGTGATCTATCAAAAAGTAAACTGAGCAAGCCATAAAAAGCAATGAGCAGCACCCTCCCATGGCCTCTACATCAGATTCTTGCCCTATTTGAGTTCCTGTCCTGACTGACTTCAGTAATGAACAGTGATGATAAGAAGCGGTCAGGTAACTAAACCCTGTCTTCCCAAGCTGCTTTGGTCATGGTGTTTCCTCACAGCAGTAATAACCCCAACTCTTAACACTTTCCAAATCTAGGTGGGAAAGACAGAAGAAGATGACTTCCAGGATTTTCAAGATGCTTCAAAGTCAGGATCCATTGATGATTCTTTCACTGACTTTCAAGAGGTGCCTGCTTCCTCAAAAAACAGTAATTCCCAGCATGGAAACAGGTAGAGAAGAGTTGAATATATTTAACATTACATGTTATCATTAAGAAAGGGCATCCATGGTATAAGCTTGAGAATAATGTCCTGTCCAGAGAGCAGTTACATACCTATTCCTCTCCTGTCTCCTGGGCCGTCCTCTGCCTGTTTCTGTGCTCTGTATTCACCTGAATTTTGGGTCCTCCCTTCCAGTATATACCTGCTTGTCATATTTATTTGTCTTTAAGCCTGATTCATGGTTCTCGGTGTCATGGTACACTCCTTTAAGGGAGGCAGAGGCAGGTGGATCTCTAAGAGTTCGGGCCAGCCTGGTCTACATAGTTTCAGGACAGCCAGAGCTACATAGAGAAAACATCTTTAAAAAGAAGGAAGGAAAGAAAGACAACAAGCCTGACCTATGACAGCTGAGTGCCTGCGCCACCATGGCTTCCTGTTCTTTTATTAGACCCAGTCTTCAGCTTTTGAGAAAAGTTTTAAGCAGGAACATGTAATTTTGTATTTTATAGTACTATGATAAACTCCTGATTTAATCAGGAGTCAAGGCTCTGGATTTTAATTATTCATGTGCCCTTTTTCATCAGTGGCTTTCTACCTCCAGAATTCTGTTTGTTTGCATAGAGAACCCCAAACATTTCACTTAGGTCTTCCTCTAGACCAGTGGTTCTCAACCTTCCTAACACTGCAACTCGTTAATATAGTACTTCATGTTATGGTGACCTGCAACCATAAAATTATTTTTATTACTACTACATGACTGTAGTTTTCCTGTTATGAATCGTAATGTAAATATCTGTGTTTTCTGATGGTCTAAGGTGATTGGTATGAAGGGGTCATTTGACCCTCCTCCCACAGGCATCATGACCCACAGGTTGAGAACCGCTGCCCTAACAGATACTGGTTCAGCCAGCACACTGTTTGCACCTCATCCATCCACCCCCTTCTCTCTGTTCAGATTCTTCTTCCACAGATTGGAAGGCCAGACTGAGTACACAATAGGGATGCATTTGGTTTTATTTTGGAAGTTGCTTCTGTCAGACAGAACACATACTGTGTTCTCTTATGTTCCTGTTTGTATAGTCAGTACCATCACTCCCATTTTAGCCAGTCAGACCTCCCACATAACACTGTAGCTAAAGGTAGGCAGGATAGAGGATTTTTCAGATCAGAAACAGAGTTTCTTCTTCTGAGTATAAGGATATAAAGAATATATTCTACATAGCTGGACATGGTGGCACAGACCTGTAATCCCAACACTTATGGAGCTGAGGCTGGAAATGTGCCATGAGTAAGAAGCCAGTTTGGCTAACAGTGCAAGGCCCTGTCTCCAAAACCAACAGAAACACATACTGAACATAAGTAAGCAACATACCATGTCTAGTACTGTTGTGTCATATGTCTACCCAGATCACTTCCTTCAAACAAAATGGACACATTATCTAGGCATTCCTGTCTAAATGACTCAGGTTAGACATCTCACACTTACTGCATAGAGTTAATTTCCTGCTGAGAGGCAAACATTTGTTACACCACTATTATTCATCCTCCTTGGTTGGTCCGTGATATTACCACATCCAGTTACCAAGCTGAAAGCACGCGTCCTCTTGGCTCTAGTCGGCTCTGCCTGGTGTAGAAGAAGCCTCATGTGTGATCTTGCACCTCCCTTTTCATGCAGTCAGCAGTCCAAATTCCAGACTCCGGAGACTTGCTCCTCACCATTGCCTTTCAAGCTTTTGGCACTGTACTCTCTCTGTCCCTCAACCTGTAAAACCTTATCTAGTTGCTCTCTCTAGAGTTAATTCAAGCCAAGCACAGTGGCACATGCCTGTAATCCCAGCACTCAGGGAGGCAGAGGCAGGCAGATCTCTGTGAGGCCAGCCTGGTCTACCCAAAGCGAGTTCAGGTCATCCAAGGTTACACAAAGAAACCCTGTCTTGAAAAACAAAACAAAAAAAACATTATTTCAAAAATTAGCTAAATGTCAAGGTTTGTTTGTTTTTCTAACTCCTCCAGCTGCCCAGGCCGCTGAGATGAGTTAGCGTCTTTCCTTTTCTACTAACTATAATGACCTGTACTTCTCCTGTTTCTCTCCAGTACTGCTCAGTCGGTACAGGACTGTTAGATGATGATACTGTAAGTGGACTGGACATTGAGGCCGTCGAGGGGGAAGCTCATTTGCTGGGGAAAGGTTAAAATTTGTAGGTAAAAGTTTTAAAATGGTAGCCAGACCTGAGATGTGTGTGCTTTTGACAGGTTTTTTATTTTTTATTATTGGGTTTTTTTTATTTATCGGTTGGCTAGTTTTTGTTTGTTTCGTTTTGTTTTTTAAAGTTCTGTGTGTGTGTGTGTGTGTGTGTGTGTGTGTCTGTCTGTCTGTCTGTCTGTGTGAATATATGTCACATGTGAGCGGGTACTCAGGGTGGCAGAAGAGGGCATCAGGTCCCCTGGCACTGAGTTATAGGCAGCTGTGAGCTGCCTGACCTTGGAGCTGAGAACTGAAGTTTGGTCCCTTGGAAAAAATCGGGAAGTGCTCTTAACAAATGAGTAAGCACTCCTGCTCCTGGTTTGTTTTTTTTTTTTTTTTTTTTTTAAGATTTATTTATTTATTATTTATACAGTATTCTGCACACCAGAAGAGGGCACCAGATCTCACTTTAGATGGTTATGAGCCACTATTTGTTTGCTGGGAGTTGAACTCAGGACCTTTGGAAGAACAGCCAGTGCTCTTAACCTCTGAGCCGTCTCTGTAGCCCTCCTGGTTTGAGTTTGTTTGTTTGTTTGTTTGTTTGTTTTTGAGAAAGGGTTATTGCTATAAAGTTCTGGCTGGCCTGGAGCTTGCTGGGTAAACCAGGCTAGTCTTGAACTCCCAGCTGTTCTGCCTCTACCTCCTAAGTGCTAATAAGGTCCACCATGCCCCGAGGCTGTTGGCATCATTTGCTGTATCATGTGATCACTTACCTTCATACACAGCTGTGCGCGTTCCTTTTGCAGCTTTCATTTCGTTACCTCTTTTTCCCTTAAATGGAAATGGTTTTCTCCTGTCTAAAAGTCTACACTCGTGCTCACATATTCATTCAGCATATGTTTACTTGGCAGCTACTATATGACAGATTCAGGGGTGAAATGCTAGAAGTACAGACCGAGGTCCACAGTTGCTGCTGCAGAGAAGCTTAGTTTCAACTAGTGCTTAAGATGAAGGCTGTCATGACTCAGTCTGAACTGTATGTCTGATGGGTCCTCAGATTCAGTCAGCTAAAGTAGAAAATATTCTACTTTAATAGGGAAAAAAATGGTGTATCTCCTGAAAATACACAAAGTTTGGTGTTTTTATATCTAGACTGTACTGCACAGTGGCTATGTTCACAGCCTTTACAATGTTAGCTACTGTAGCTACTGCAGGTGATTGATTCCAGGTGTGCAGAGGATGGGAGCGAATTGCATGCAAATACTACACCCGTCACACTAGAGACTCGCATATCTGCACGTGAATTATCTGTAGCTCATATGAATTTATTTTAAAAGCCGTCTATTGGGTCACGATGACTAAGCCTAGAGATTCCACCTTGGTCAGTGTCTATAGACAAAAGTGGGTATTATTTGTCAGGAAAGATGACAGAACAAGTAAGGGTTTAGAGGTAGACTGGGTGGAAGTGTAGGGTTGGAGAAGGAAAGACAGACAAGGAACAAATGGCACAGGCTTTATTCGGGAAGAAGTCTGCAGAGGGGTGTTCTCTAGTCCAAGAAACCAGAGAGCCTGCCACAGGCTCACAGGCTGAGCAGTATGGTGCAGGAAGGGGACTGAAATACCCCTTTTGTGGTCCTGTTGTTGGGGATAGCTAAGGAAATAAGTGAGCTGTGTGGAAAAGAATGTTAGGAGATCCATAAGCATCTCTGTGGCCACCGTTACTGGAGGCTGATGCGGTGAGGGGGAGGGAAGAACAAGAATCAAGAATAGCAAGTTACTTTAGTTTTGAGAGCCAAGTTAGATCTGCAATTGCTGTGTTTAACCAGAATGGAGAAGCTTTACATTGTGGAGTGGCCGTGGCTGACGGAGAACACTGTTAGTTGGTGAGAAAACCATAGCAGTTAGGGCAGGCCCTGCTGTGGGAAGCCCTGTGATCTGTGGTCACATCTGTAAAGCATCCTCAAAATAAGAAGTGGCTTCTGGAAGGGCTTGTGCTGCTGTGTGGGACCCTTTCTTGCTGCAAGCCCAGAGCGCCACTCTGGGTTTTGAGTTACGGCTTGGAAGCGCTATTCCTTGCACACTGGTCAGACTCAGTTCTGATGTCAGCGAAGTGAGAGCATCCAGGCATGAAGCACCAACATCCAATTGTGTATTCAGAAAATGCTCAGGGTAGGGCTGACCAAGAGCGCCAACTGCAGAGATGGGACTCTGAAACAGAAAGTTGTAGCCCCAGGGGCCTTGCGGCAGTTCATTTGTTTTGCTTGAGAACTAAGCATTTCTTTGTTTTTATTTTCTGTGGGTTGTTTGTTGAGACAGATTCTCGATATTACGTAGCTCTGGCTATCCTAAAATTCTGTGTAGACCAGGCCTCAAACTCAGAGTACTCCCAAGTGCCGGGTTAAAGACTGCACCACCACATTGTACTCTAAGCATTTCTTTTAAACATTTATATTTAGCAGAGTGAACAAAACTACCTGAATAAGAAATAGCAAATAGTCTTTTCTATAACATGCTATAAAATGTGTGTTTGGAATTCAGATTTTTTTTTCACACCCGCCCCCAATTCCATAAAAGCTTGGTTTATGCAAAGATCCACCGCTCTATTCCAGGAATTAGAAAGTCTGGAGCAGTTACCCTTTTCCTTCCTTCATTTCCTGTGTTGTTCCTAACTCTTCACAAACTAACCAATTAAATAAGACTGTGGGGTCAGACCCCAGCCATTGGAGAGTTAGAATGAAAACCAAGAGCGCTTCCTGTCTGTGTGTGCTCAAGAGTGAAGTTACCTTGTGCAGACACTGCAAGTGGAATGCTGGCCTCTTTCCTATTTCTAACACCTGCCACAGACATACGGAAGCAGATTCCCTTGGGGAAGAAATGTCTTCTTTGATGACCAGGTCCCCAGTCTTGCCTTTCAGTGGAATGCAGCTTCTCACATTTTAAAACAATGTGTCCCCTCTCACTTGAGTACCTCCCTTAAAGAGCAGAAATGACTGTTTTCATGTATAAAACATAATAACTGCTATATATAACTGCATAAACACTGATGGTGATTACAGCCTTCTTTTTAAAAAATAACAGCTCCAGAGGCAGGACTGGGATGAAACACTGATTTGTGGTGTGTGTATAATTAGTGTATGTCAATGTTCTGGAATGGAACTGAATTCTGTTGATTTCCATCAGCACTATTTCATTACTCTGCAGAGTCTCTTTTTGTCCAGTTCTGTGAATATAATTTTAAAATTAATTACATTCAATTAAATGTCACATTTAGCAGAAAGATTTTGCCGCTGAGCTTTTAAAAAACCATAGGTAAAATTGGAGGGTTACATAAAGCAGGCAGGCCTTCCAGCTTCCTGGGCTTTTTGTCCTTAAACAGCAATTACCTGTATTCCTGTGTAACATTCTGGTCAATGAGCTATAGTTTAATTATTTATAGAACTGTAAAAGCATCCACCTACATGTATAGATGATAAGCTATTACATTTGTCAAGATCAGATAGTAGCAGCTGTGTGGCAGTGATGTGAAATATTAATATTCGATGCCTGTAAATCTTAGAACACAGTGGACCCCATTACCATGCATGTGGGACAGCCTGGTTTTTATCGTGGTTGTGGGCCACTGATAAGAAGATTTAAATGACTGTGGAAAGGTTTTTGCCGAAGGGCAGAGCCCTCAATAGAAATCCATTTTTATATCTTGTGCTCTGGTATTGAATGACACTAGCTGGTGGAGAGATGTGGTCATTCATATGTAAAGGTTGTTCTTCCAGGGACCCGCCTGGGGCTGATAAGAGGGAAAAGCAATGCTGCTGTAGTGTGTTTAAGCCATCCAAGAATTGCCTACCCAGATGCCACTCATTACACTATTTTTCCAGCCAGCAAAAAAAAAAAAAAAAAGGAAAAAATGTCCACAGATAAAACTATCTTCATCTAATTTTGAAGTGATTGTTGTTTTGCTGCAAAGATAGCTCTCTGGGACTGCTGGTGTGATCCTTGTCAAAATGTGCATTCTGTTGCTTATTGGATGTCTGCACATCCACGAAATGATCAAAAGCAGAATTTACATCTTGGTTTGAAGAACGTTTTCCAAATAGACTTTTGTCCTAACTATTCCACCTCTGCAGGCAGAACCCGTTTTAGAGAAGTCTTACATTAGGTGGTTGTAATTTGTCTTTATATATTAAGTATGCATTTTTGGAAAAAACTTCTGTTAAATTACTGTGACGTGAAAGTTAAAGCCGCAGGATGTTGTTGGACTTAAAGAATCTGTTTTCGGTGCCTTTATGGTTTAACCGGATGCTTAGACCGTCGGTGTGTACATGCCACTCCTCAGTCAAGAAAATGATTGAGTGTCAATGTTTATTTTCAAGAAAAAGGACATTGTGTTTAATCATTTTTGGCGTTTATATATGGTTTCTAATTTTTGAAGCACAGAGCCATAGGGGTGCAGATGCAGACCAGCCTGCAGCCTACATGCCCTGTTATGCAGGAAGTTCTAGGTTCAATCCCAGCACACCATTGAAGTCCCAGCATTTAGGAAGTAGAGGCAGGAGGGTGGAAATCCAACCACGTGAGTGATACATGGCACACTGTCGTTAAAAAAGAAGAAGATGACATTTTTTGTGAGGTGGCAGTGGGGGCTGTGCCACAGGACTCACGGGAAAGACAGGGACCGTCCACCTCCATGCCAGCATGGAGCCTTCATCCACTGAACTATCTCACCAGCTCTTTTGTGTTTTGTTTTGTTTTTGCTGGTAGGAAAGGCTGGGGAGGGGACTCAGTGGTCCCAGTTAAGAGTACTTGCTGCTCTTGCAGAGTGAGGGAAGGAAGGAGAACATATCCAGATAGGGAAAGAGGATGGCTGTTTCCTTCCTCGTGAGGAAGGCAGTAAGGAAAAAAGAGGCCTGTCCAGTGAAAGGGTAAGAAAACAGGAGGAGTGGGGGGGGGGGTCTTACAAAATGCCTAATCCAGAGTCCTCACTGCTTGGACTCTTAGCTGTTTCCCCTCCCATTCCCACACATGTCAGTTTGCTTCAATAAAGCCTTTTGGAGTTTGTCACTGTCCTTAGCTTGCTCTGCATTTCCGTCTGTGATCTTTCCCAGGCAGTCTGTCTGCCCCACAGAATGGATACAGCTAACATTAAGATAAGCTCCATTCTCAGCCCCCATGTGAGGCAGCTCATAACTGCTTGTAACTCTAGCCCCTGGGGCTCCAGTGTCGTCTGGTGGCCTCCAGGTAGGCGTACCTAAACACCACCTGCCATACATGTTTTGTTTGTTTTTGAGACAGAGCCTCACTATGTATCTCTCCTGGTACTCACTGTGTAGACCAGGCTCGCCTCAAACTCACAGAGATCCATCTGCTTCTGCCTCTCAAGTGCTGGAATTAAAGGTGTATGACACTATTCCTGACACACATTAAGGTTTTGGTTTTGTTTTGTTTTGTTTTCCGAAGGAAGGGAGGGAAAAAAAAAAGAAAGAAAGAAAGAAAGGAAGAAAGAAAGAAAGAAAGAAAGAAAGAAAGAAAGAAAGAAAGAAAGAAAGAAAGAAAGAAAGAAAGGGCAGAGAACCTGGCTTCTCGCTGCTTTCTAAGCCCAGTGCGGTGAAGAGGAAAGGGTTCAGCGACCTGAGCAGTAACAACTCTTTTCCTCCTTCCTTGCAGCGCTCCGTCGCTGTTGATACCACTTCCTGGAACTAAAGCCTCCACAGATAAATACGCAGTGTTTAAGGGAATTTCCGCGGACAAGCCGTCTGAAAGCACCGCTTCATTTGGAGGTAAAGGCAGTTTGTCAGTTGGTAAACCTGCAGCCGGAACTTTTAATGAAGTTGTATAAATCTTCAGGCGGCAGAGTTTTATCGAGTGTGCCAGATGCGGCACCACACGTTAAAGATGTCTGCTCAGCTCAGCGCCCCGCTTCTCTGGCTGTGGTCTTGGGACTCCTCACTCTAGTGCGTTTCTGTCTCTCTGTTGCAGAGTCAGGTGATAAATACAGTGCTTTCAGGGAGCTGGAGCAGACAGCAGAGAGCAAGCCGTTAGGTAAGTCTGGATTCCATTTCTTTTTCCCTTTTGCCGAGTTGGGGGAAAACCCCAGGCCCTTGTGCATGCTAAACACCTTCTAAGAATTTTTTGTTTTTAGTGATATCCATCCGGTTTTTAAGTTGGGCATATGTTTTTAAAAGGAAAAGTTAAGTTTTTTTAAAAAATGGCAAACCAGGGGCCTGGAAAAATGGCTCAGGGGTTAAGAGCTCTGTCTGCCTTTCCTAGAGGTCCTGAGTTCAAATACCAGCAACCACATGATGGCTCACAACCGTCTATACCCTCTTCTGCCCTCTTCTGGCATGCAAGTGTACATGCATTCAAAATACATAAAATCTTAAAAAAAAAAATGGTAAACCAGATGTCGTAGCACACACCTCTCATGGTAGCATTTGTGGGACATAGACAGGATTGCCATAAGTTTGGGGAAATCTGGGTTATATAGCTACTTCCAGGCCTTCCTGGGCTCCCTAGTGAGAGCCTGTCAGAGTCACTAAGTAGGCCTGCCTGGATCCACTTGTGTCTGCCCTTCAAGTGCTGGGATTAAAGATATGTGCCATCATGACCAACTAAAAAGAAACTACATACCAATTATTATTATTATTGTTATTATTATTATTATATGGCATAGTAATAGTTGTGATACATACTCAGACTGCACATATTTGAATTCAGAAGTCCTTAATGGTTGCTGCAGTGTTTAGTAAGTACTGTGATGAGCTGAGTAGGGCACTGTTTTGTGGGGCAGAAATAATCTTGTAGAGCCTTGAAATTACAGTGAGGCAGTGTGGCTCAGTTATTGGTAGGTCCTTTCTCAAATTGTGGGTGAATGGCCTCTAAAAACAGCGTGTTGCCGACACTGGAATCTGCCAGGTAACTTAGATCCTGTGTGGGAGACAGCGGCTGCTCTACCCTGACATTCCCCAGTGGCCACTCAAGTGCACCCAAGTCTGTGGACTGTGCAGAAGGCAGCCACCAGTCTTAATCAAGACTTTTAAAATCAGTTCTTGGTATGATACTTGGCATTATTTTCGTTTTCTTGGTTTCTTGTCCATTTGGAAAGAAAAACACTGTAGATGATAATTTCTCAAAATAGCTCTCAGGCTGGTGAGGTGGCTTAGTGGTTAAGGATGCCTCCTGCCAAGCGTGACAACCAGAGTCTCCTCAGCAGAATCCACATAGTGAAAGTAGAGACCGGCTTCCCCTGCCAGTCATGATGAACTTCACACATGTACACGTTGTAGCATGCATGTATTTTATGCCCCATTGTGTGCATATACACACAGAATACATAAATATCAATTTTTGGTTTAAAAAAAAAATACGGGCTCTAATGAACCAGGCGAGCGGAGCCTGTAAATTTCAACATGGCCCAGGCAGGACCATCAGTGCACGGCAAGTTCAAAGCCAGCCCAGGAAGCAGTAGGAAACAACAGCTGTGACAGAGCAGGGCAGGGATGAGGCATTTCACACTTCCAGAGGTGTGGTATGACAGTGTGATGGCTAGAGAGCCACCGGCCAAGCTTAGATGGTGTCATGTGAGAATTGATGTGCTTTTCCCTTAGAGAGCCTGCGTGAGGAGCAGCGTGGCTAATAAGGAAATGCACCTTCTTAGGGTTTCTCCTGAGTGACACAGTCCCACCCACTTAATACTCTTCAGGAACTAAATACCATTAAGAAAAAGGAAACATTGTACTTAAAGAAAATGACAAGCAAGACTTGGCCTAATTAGCTTTTTACCAAATCTACCTTGTTGGTGTGGGGAGTGCTCTGTGGCACAATGTGGCATTCCAAAGCTTCAGAGCTCAGATGCAGCTCAGTGTAGAGTGAATGCTTAAGAATGCAAGAACGGGTCGGCAGGCTCCTGGTTTTCATCTCCAGCACTGCTAAATGAATGAATGAGTCAGACATTAGCTCACCTATGTAGGTGGAAGGAGAGGTCAGTTACTGTACTGTTTGACTCAAGCCACCATTGTTCAGGATTTCCAAAATTAGTTGTGATTTAATGAGAAAGGTGAACTGTGTCTGTGAGAGACAGAGAGAGAGAGAGAAGTTAGTATGTGTGGTTAAACAGGGCATGTAGTTTTCACATGTAGTAATCCACAGGTTATATCCTAAACCTTAATCTGCATATTGTGAAATGTTTCTGCTCTAATGAGAATTTTCTCCTGACAATACTGCCACACTCTGCCTTTATGTACTCAGTGTTCAAAGCTGACTTCTACACCTTTGCCTGGGGTGGGAAATAGTATACAAGGCGAGGGAGGGGTGGTCGACATTCCACCACACTGGCATGACTACTCAGGAAGGGCCGCCTCTTAGGATTCAGTCTCTCATAAATCTTAGGTTCCAGCAACATTTCCTTGTGTCTCATCCGAGCCTTTGGGACATGAAAGCTATTTCTTCCTCCATATGTGTGTTAGGAACTAGGCACACAAATGTGAACCTTAAAAGAATCTTGAATTGATTTTTTCTCAGGGAAGTTTCAGGTAGAGCCTGGCTTAATGTCGGGATTCTTCGTGTGACACTGTATAATGATCCAGTGTCTAAACTTTTTATTTTATGTCTCTAAGTGGTTTTTCCTGCATGTCTATGTACCACATTCAAGCCTGGTGCCCACAGAGGCCAGAAGAAGGTTCTGAGTCTCCAGGAACTGGAGTTAGGGACAGTTGTGAGCTGCCATGTGAGTGCTGGGAACTGAACCCAGGTCCTCTGAAAGAACAAACGGTGCTCTTAATGGCTGGACCATCTTTCCAGCCCCATAAACATTATTCTTATTTGAGACAATAGGAAAAGGTAGTGATGCCGAAAAGGTAAGGGTGCCCTAGCCCCGCTTCCTCATCCTGAGCCCAAGCCCAGGGTCACTGTCTTTTTTATTTACTTGCTTTCACTTCTCTCCACTTCACTTGGTTTAAAGCTTTCTGAGTTACTAGCTTTGTTCAATTTAGGAGAAAGTATTTTATTCTCCTAAAGTTTTTGAAAAATGTCCTTGTGGTGTAGACATTTCCTCCCAGCACTTGGAAAGGAGAGGCAGGAGGAAGAGAAGCACAAGGTCATTCTTGGCTGTGTAGCACATTTGAGCCACAAAATTGGGGGGTGGGGTGCTTAGCATCAGGCAAGTGTGCTGTGACCCAAGCTCTGCAGGACTGCAGGTCAGACCAGAGGCTCTCGCATTGCTGAGTGACAGCCGAACACCTCCTCCCAGGTTAAGCCAGGAGCTGCACAGACCTTCTGAAAAGCGTCCTGCATAAAGAAAGAACACTTCTTATTGGCACGTTAGTTAATAATCCCTTGAAGTTTTCTCAGGACCTTAAAAGTTACACAAGCCAATTGGAGGAGCTTTAAGAACCCACACATTAGCTACAAGGCTGCCAGTGGACTAACGGATTCCCAGCCAGCCTGCTTGCTGAATACTCTCTGCTTTTGAAGTTATAAACCCCCATTCTCATTTCCTTCCCACCTTTTCACCCAGTTTACATTTCTGATGGAAAAATTTACAGTTCATCATCAGTAAGTTTAGTTTGCTGTGTGATTTGTGTTTAAAAATAAAAACCAGTCAATTTCACAAATATTTCAAAGCAACACATCAAAGTTTTATTTAGGCCATGATCTGGACATGATCATACCTCTAATTGTAGCACTCCTGAGTCTGAGGCAGGAGAATTGCCATGAATTTAAGGTTAACCTAGGCTAACATGTGAGACCCTGCCTCAAAAAAACCAAAACCATAACAGCAAAAAAGCTTACTACTAATTACCTTTTCATTATAGAAATAACACAAATGTCATTGATGTGTCTCTAAAATCCTAGTGTAATTTTCACATTTGTATTTCCTGTCAGTTTGTGAAATTGACTTTTTTATGTTATGACTTTTAATGTTATGTCTTAAAAACAAAAATAGGAAAGCTGAAAGCTGCTCCTCTTTCTCATTTTTCTCTAGGATTATGGGAGTGTTTGTGTTGATGAATACTGCTAGTAAATAGGTTTAGTATCAGATTAAGAAAAATCACCTTGCCTTTTCTATCTAGTAAATCAAAGTGCAGATCGTGCATCAGGCGTGGTAGGGTTAAAGCCTGTCTTCCTTGGTGTCAATTTTAGAAACTGATTTTAGGGTTTGGGTTTTAAGTACATTTTATGGTTCATATGCATTTATGTCTTTTTTTTAGGAAGAATGTTTTTTTAAATGAATGAGAAGCTGGACATGGTAGTACATGCCTATAATCCCAGCACTCAAGAGGTAGAGGCAAGAGATTGCCACAAGTTCAAGCCCAGCGTGGTATATTTAGTGAATTCTAGGCTAGCCAGACCTACAAAGGTAGACTGTCTATTAAAAAAAAAAAAAAGAAGCCAGGTGATGGTGGCACACACCTTTAATCCCAGCACTCAGGAGGCAGAGGCAGACGGATCTCTGAGTTCTGAGTTGGAGGCCAGCCTGGTCTACAGAGTGAGTTCTAGGACAGCCGGGGCAACACAGAGAAACCCTGTCTCAAAAAACAAACAAACAAAAATTAAGTCTGTATTTTTTAAAAATTCTTTGGAAGTGGCAGTCATGGTTGGTATAGTGGTGTTGGTGTTTGGTAAAATGGTTTATCCAAGTGGGTCTCATTGTAGACCTTTAGACACTCTAAGAAAATTGAGGCCATTAGCGTCCTCACACTGCAACTGTGAGTGACAAAATTAGATACTAATGAAGAGTGGAAATCTTATTCAGAATCATGGTTCCAGAGTTTAAACACAAGCTCTCGGGCTAGAAAAGAATGGCTCAGAAGACAAAAATGCTTGCAGAAGAAGCTTCTGACCTGAATTCAGTCCTCAGATTTAAAACAAAGGAGAAAAGAGTGTCAATACCCAGAGCCGTCCGCTGACCTCCACTTGTGCACATCACACCCACACACCTAGCTACATTAGTCAGAGGTTTTCAAGTTTTTATAGTGCTCTTATCTAGGGCACCTTGCTTGCTTTTCAAATAAGTAGTTACTTTTCAAGATTTCTTTACAAAAATATCTTCAAATAAATATGTCAGTATATTTGAGTAAGACTACATTATATCCTATTTTGTGTTCTCGTGTGTGTACAATGTGCATGTGTGTCAGTGTGCACATGTGCTCAGCATTGAACCTAGGCGGTGGTTGTTCGTGCATGAGCTTTCCCACTGAGCGATGCGCTAACTACCAGCCTCTAGTAACTGGGTTGTTTTTATTGGTGATGGTTGATTAGTTGGTTGGTCTTGTTATATAGCCCAAGTTGGCCTCAACTTTTCATCCTTCTGCCTCAGCCTCCCCAGTTCTGGGAAGGTGTGTGCTGCAACACCCAGGCACTTAATTGTTGGAAGTTGTACATTCCCAGTATCAGATGCAGGACTTTCCTCAACACTTCATTGATTCCCTTTATTGATACGTTTCCTCTTTAAAGAGCTGCTATGACAGTGTGCCTGTCCAGAGCCTCCAGCTTCTGGTTCATGTCTGGCCAGAGCAGAGAGTCTTGAGCAGTGCGTGTCTGTTTCTGTATCACTGGCTTTAATGGGGAAGCAAGTAGTGTGACAGTGTGGACCATGGTTACCGGCAAGCCAAGGGGGAAACCTGCAGAATTACACTTCAGTTTAATACGCCTTGTACAATGTGGTCTACAGCTCTGCGTCTTTACTTCACTGCACTTTTTTTCTTTCAGGAGAGGGCTTTGCCGATTTCAGATCCACAGGAGCCGATGACGGCTTCACCGACTTCAAGACCGCCGATAGTGTGTCACCCCTAGAGCCGCCGGCAAAAGATGCTTTTCCAGCGGCCTTTCCCTCTGGAGCTGCACAGCAGAAACAGACACAGGTGAAAACCCCTCTGAACTTAGCAGACCTAGATATGTTCTCCTCAGTGAATTGCAGTGGCGAGAAACCGGTGCCCTTTCCAGCTGCAGTTAGCACATCAAAGTCAGCTTCCATGAGACCTCAGCCGGCGGGTTCTGCAGCAGCCTTGGCAGCACTGGCATCCACTAAAACGTCTAGTTTGGCAGATGATTTTGGAGATTTCAACCTCTTCGGGGAATATTCTAATCCTGCGTCTGTTGGGGAGCAGGACGACTTTGCAGATTTCATGGCTTTTGGTAACAGCTCAATTTCATCTGAGCCAAAAGCAGATGACAAATATGAAGCCCTCAGAGAGGAAGCAAGTCCCAGCCCCTTAGCCAGCAGCACAGTGGAGGGCACACAGAACCCACCTGCTTCATCTGCCAAGTATGACGTCTTCAAACAGCTTTCCCTAGAGGGAGCTGGACTGGCCATGGAGGAATTCAAAGAGAACACTCATTCCACAAAGAGTGACGATGACTTTGCTGACTTCCACTCCAGTAAATTCTCATCCACGAGCTCAGACAAATCCCTGGGAGAGAAGACGGTGGCTTTCAGACACGCCAAAGAAGACTCTGCCTCGGTGAAGTCTTTAGACCTCCCCTCCATCGGTGGCAGCAGCGTCGGCAAGGAGGACTCTGAAGATGCGCTTTCTGTTCAGTTTGACATGAAACTGGCTGATGTGGGAGGAGATCTTAAGCATGTCATGTCTGATAGCTCTTTGGATTTACCAACAGTTAGTGGCCAACATCCTCCTGCCGCAGGTGAGGAATTGGTGAGATTGCTATGGTGATGGTGATGTAGATTTCAAAGATGACTCTGTGGGTATTGTTTGACTGACAGACAGGCTCTCTAATAATAGCTAGTCTGCAGTCATCCATCTGTCTGAAGCAGGGTTAAACATGATGTTATGAAAATCTTAACTTGTGGGCACTCCGACTGCTCTGAAGTTTAGATTGGATAGCCAAAATACCTTTATTTTTGAAACCCAATACTCAATACTTGGTATCAGGCCCATATGAACCTGCTGCTCAGTGAGCCCCACATAGCCAGAAGTTTTATAGACTTTTGCAATGTTCCTTCATTCCGGTGAGTGGGATCGGTGGCGCCCACCCTCCCTTGTGTCTTCTCTTTCATATTTAGAGTTGCTAAGACAGTATTTTTTGCTTTACGGAAACTGACTCTTACTAGGCCAAGAAAGTGAAAAACCTCTCCCCACTTGTAGTGCTGTTTGCCAGCTTCCCTGAGAAGAGAGATGGAGACCACCTAGGGATGCTTGGTGTGTCAGGGCCTGGCGGGGAGCAGGCCTGTTGTCAGTGTGACTGCTTTGCAGTGTTACTGTGAGTATTAAGTTGTAATAACCCTGTAGATGCTAGGGTAGGGTAACTCCTAACTTCTGATAAGACGTGTGAGAACCGCCTCCTAGGGGGCCCTCTTTAAACCCTGCGTGGCTTTACATGTAGCAGTTTATTATCTGGTCCAACTTCCTGTCTCAAGAACTAGATTCCCAAGTGTCCTAGTTTTTATTTCATTTTGGTTTTTTGATATGTATATAGAAAGATAAACTATTTTGTGGCCTTTAATAATGAAAACTATCTCGGTATTACTATACTATTCTAGAAAATGTAGTGTGCACTTGCAGGGTTTGTTTCTTTACCTGAGAGGGACAGGTAAGACACTTCCAAGTTTACAGGCTTAGCAGACATCGTGAAGTGCTGTAGAGTCGTCAGATTCCAAACTGGCAAATGGTGTCTGTCCTTTGTTACTGGAATGTTGGCAGTTTCTTATGCTGGGTTTTGAATGGGAAGCAGGTTAGCAGAGATCCGCGCTCTGCCTGCTGCTAACCAAAGGCTTTCTGGTGCAGCAGAGATCCGCGCTCTGCCTGCTGCTAACCAAAGGCTTTCTGGTGCAGCAGGCTGGCTGAGCTCCTTCTGCCCTTCACCGTTATTTTCTCTCTCTCTTATTTTTTTCTATTTTTCCCTTCACTGCTGTTTGCTTGATAGGATAATTTATTCTTTTTTGTATAAGCTGTATGAGCCACAACACTTGGTTGCAAAGGGCATTGTTTTTTAAACAACAGTATTTGATTTTTATTTAAAAACAATTTCACAACATGTATACTAGCCTTTGGACTCTGAAGTTATTAATTAGAGGCTATTTTTCTGAAAATAAATCTATATTCTTTCACAGTGCCAAACCACATATCTTTGTGAAATGAGTTAATTCAGGTTTGGGATGTCTTTTTCCCCACCTTTTATTTGGGAAGGGGAGGTTGGCTTTTGACTGAGCTCATTTCAATGGACCTGTTAAATAATATGTGCTTGTGTTCTCTCTGTATGTTTGGAATATTCCCAGAATGGAACCTGTCATGTTCAAGCCAGCTTTCTTCAGAGGGAGCAGACCTTAATGCAGATTGTTTCCTTCTGTTGCTCTGTAAACCTCTGGCGGGGAAGGGGCGGTATCCATCCTTCAGAGCGGTTGTTAAGATGGGCTGACGGCTGACCATCATGCCCACATGTCACTGAGAAAGCTTGCTGCATGAATAATACATTAGAGAGGGCGAGCGGCAGGCATTGCTTCATGCACTGTGACTTTATTTTGTCCTTCCATTCACTGTGGAATCTCTTGCTCTCCCAGTCTGAGAGCTAAAAGGACATCCTGGAGAAATACGAATCGGGCTGATGGAGCGAAAAAACAAAAACAAACAAACCAAAAAACCGCTTAGGTGATGACTGTCTATGGACCGTTATCGTGTTTGGAAACCCTAACTTAACTCTGAAGGGGATATTGTCTCTAACCCGTGCTGTTAATTCTCTGTATGAAGGTAGATATACTAATAACATTGCCTGGTTTCTCTTTGCATATCACTACATTTAACCCTTTGAGCCCTTGCTGCATATAATTTCAAGGAAGCTGCTTTTCCACCTCCCTAAATTTACTCTGTCCCACACAGCAGCATCTTGATTTGGTCTTTAAAGGTCCTTTCTTTCTCTGGCAGCAAGAGCTTACTTTGATCTGTGACTTTCTCAAAGAGTCAGCAAGCCCTCTGTGGCTACCTGCCTGTGAAGTAGCTCTTTTTGACATGGAAAATCTTTGTATTTTAATCAGCGCCTTATTATTTTTCTGGCTGCTTCTGATGTCTTTTTTTCAACATAGACACTTGTGTGTGGATGTGCCGTTTGGAACTTGCTTTATTCTCTTGCTCTGCAAACACTTGCCTGCACGCTTACTCTGATGACTTCTCTTTAGCTCTTCTGTACCACTCTCTTTTGCGATCTGTAAGTCCTGTGTTAATAAACGATTCTTTGGCATATTTTGAAAGTGTGGGGATGTGTGTAATTTGTGTTTTTCAGAGTTAGACCAAAGAAATACCGGGCTAGTATGAAATTGAAGTCATAATAGCCCTTGAGACTGGTGGGGGTTTTTTGTTTGTTTTTTTTTATTTCCCTAAGAAAGCAGGGGTACGGTTTAACATTTGCCCCTTATAAGCACATTGACAGAGTCCTTAGTGTGGCATTGAAATGAATCGTGTTGCTTTTAGGCTCTTGAGCTCAGTTGGTAGCCTGCTTGCTAGCATCTGCAAAGTACTTATTTGATCTCAGAACCAAATAAATCAATATATGTGGAAATATATTATGCACAGTCCTCACTCAGCCAAGAGTGAGACACACACCAATAATTTTGGCTCTTATGAGGCAGAGGCAGGACTGTGAGTTCAAGGCCAGCCTGAGTATATGGTAAGACAGTCGAACAAACAAATAAAAAACCTTGAAAGGGAGGAAGGACATAGCAAGCACCACAGAGTTGTCCTCTGACTTGTATACCCGAGCATGGAGCACTGTGCTCACACATAGACATGTCATACACACGACAGTAATAAGTATTAAAAATTAAAACCACCCACAAAACAAAAGAACCAAACTTAAACTTTAAATTTCATTTTTAAGAAGCGTTTTCCAGCCTGACTCAGTGGTAGAGTGTTCACAGGGCACTGGACTCGATGCCAGCCCTGCAATAAATCAACCAATAAATTGTTTGCTCTGTTTTAGAGTAGGAGGAGCATGAGGAACCTTGGCAATAGAAGTCTTTTTCAAGTCCCAAACCCAACCCATAAAGATTTTAGGGAACTGAGTCATTTCAGTGCTTTCACTTTTTACATGCATTTTGAAAGCTTTACATTTTTGTTCTCTTTTACAGCTTAAGGATATTAAACTCCCGCAAATGGGAATTTTGAGTGTTTGGGATTCCAAAGGTCACTTCGCTCTGCCACCAGAGAAAGAAAAAAGTTGGGTGCCAGGTGAAACTTACCCTTAAAAGGGGCCAGGCCTTCCACTCAAGATGCGCAATGTGTTGAAAGTTGAGAGGTTGCAGTTAAAACTTTGGACAAAATGCTCTGCATTTGAACGACGTGCTGACTCCTAACTGAGGAGAAAAGTGTCCAGCTAGTGAAAGCTGCAGCATTGCTCCGTTCATGAAACTGACCTTTGGCTTTGGCTTCCCTTGTCAGTAGATTTTCGAAAGCCAGAGCAGTCTACTGGGTTGCTTTATCTCCTTTGTGAGCAGAAGTGACTCTGTGTATAACTGCCAATCATCAAACAGCTCATTGTGACACCATATTATTTTTAGGGAGGTAGATTTAACATTATAACACAAGGTCCTGTGTGTGAGAGAGAGAGAGAGAGAGAGTGAGTGAAAGAAAATAACACTGTGGTGTTTATCCTGATGTCAGGTAAGATACGGTTGGCTAACGCTTGTCTCTGTCAGGACATGAGGCATCCCACAAGCATGCTGGTGTTCTGCAGTCACTGTTAGAATCCATGCTGACTATCAGTGGAAACAGGTGAGCCCACAGAGAACACTGGCAATGTCACACAAGCTGTGCTAGCTTCTAAAAATAATCGAAGAAATTGGGTTATTATTAATATTATTTTTGTTGTTGTTTGAGACAGGGTTTCTCTGTGCAGCCCTGGCTGTCCTGAAACTCACTCTGTAGACCAAGCTGACCTTGAACTCAAGAGATCCACATGCCTCTGCCTTCCATGCACTAGGATTAAAGGAGGGTATCACCTGGCAATTATTTTTATTTATACTTGTTTGTTTTGTTTGAGTCAAGGTCTCACTATGCTGCCTAGGTTGATCTTGAGCTCCTCAGTTTAAGTTATCCTCCTGCCTCAGCTTCCAGAGTAGCTAGGACTATTGACACGTGTTGCCGTGCCCAGCTATTTTTACTTATGTATATTTATTTATTGCACGCTAAGCAAGTACTCTGCCACTGAGGTACACTCTCAGTCCAAATTACTTTGTTTCTCTTATGAGTAGCTTCTACTCAAGTCTGTCATTTGAGGACTTTTGATAAGGTGTTTGGGAAATGTCAGCTAAGTGATTCTGAGAACATGAGAGGACCATGTACCCAGCTCCTAAGTCTGCTCTCTCCCTTTTGGTAGCCAGAAAGCCTTCGTCCTTTGTGCTCATTTGTTATCATTCTGTAGAGACTTCTATTATTTTTACTATTTTTAATTATATATGTGGGGGGGGTGCACTTGAGTACAGGTGCTGCAGAGGCCAGAGACATTGGATCCCCTAGAGATGGAGTTACAGGTGGTTGTGAGCTTCCTGGCATCCTCTGGTGGCACAGCACAAGCCCTTAACCTCTGAGCCCTGTCTCCAGTAGGGATCTCCCTGGCTGACCATGGACAGTCTTACTGTCTCTTGGCTTCTAACCTCCTCTGAGGTTTAGTATTCTCGTGCTTGCTGCTTTTCTTTATTGAACTTAAAAGCGCCAACATTGATGCCTAAAGGGGCTTACAGTGTGGGTACAATTTAAACCATAGCATCACAGGAGTCAGCACAAACACACAGAAAGGGAAGTGCTGCCACAGATTAGAAAACACAGAAAAATGATCAAACAGCAGCGTTTTGTACCCTGTGGCATGATGGGATCACTTTTTCTGTTCTCTACAACAATGCCTTTCAAGGTGCTTAAGACTCAGGACATAGACCAGGCTTTACAGTTAGTGGAGAATATCCTCTAAGGGAGAATTGGGCCCCAAATGGGGAGAAATGGAAATGCTCAAATATTTCATGGTTTGTGCCAATTAATGAAGGCTAGGCTAAGTCTGGCGTTGCCTCTTCAGACCAGCAAACAGTGTTACTGCTATGCAGGACATGAGAGCATCCTGGAATTGTACATGCAATACCTTTCCCCCCTTCCTCTGAGCCCCTTTCTTAAAAGCCAGCAACTCTTATGCCCTCAGGCATACTCCCACAGCTTTGGAGAACATCCATGGGGTGGGTCTCATTTCTCTGTCCTGTGGTGGCAGTGCGCGTGCCTGGGGACACCTTGTTTTCATGTGCAACGTGCCTTCAGAGTGGATTTGAATAGAGGTTAAGGAAGAGCCTGGTGGGGTTAGCTTCCTGCAGGAGAGAAAGCCATGTCTTGATTTGATCCACGATGGGACGTGGATTGTACCTTTTATACTTTGCCCTTTGTTATACTGAATTCCTGGTTGCAAACAAATCCGTCTGTGAAAGCGCACAATTTGGCTTATTGCCTGTCCCCCATTGTGGCTCTACTTAGCACTACCCAGGAGCCTGCCAGAGAATTGGAGATACCGTGGTGACTCTTCCTCTTATTATGGTCATTCCCTATTTTCTTCTTTCTTTTTCTCCTGGCAATTTTCAGAATTCAGCTCTGAAATTGCAAAGCCATCTCTAGTCACTTTGGTGGTTATAACAGCCTGTATCATTTTTTGCAGGCTGTTTGAAGGCTCCAGTCCTTCATGCTGGAGAGGTCTTGTTACTTAGTATACTTTAAATCTTTATACAATACTACCTAGATCAGGGTTGCTAAGCAAACAGAGCTATGAATGCCAGAAAATGGGGAGTTTCCTTGTTTGTCCCTTACCTTCAATGAACCAATGTGCCAAAATTTTCTTAGAAAATGGTTTACCAGTATTCAGTATACCAAAGAAGCACACTCCATATTTAAACTGTGTGTAGATGCTGAGGCTTAGGAGAGGTATTATGTAACCGTTTTGCTTCGGGTTCTTATGTAATGCCAGTCTCGGTACTTATTCGTTCAAATTAATTATTCTCTAGTAAATTACTTCTCACCTGTCAGTAGCCAGTAAATAAGGAAGAGTAACAACACTGAGCTTCAAGCCTACGTTTAGTGACTCATAACATGTTTACTCTTCGGTTAATACATTATCCCAAATATTTTCTTTTAAGTCTTTCATTTGCCTTTTAATTTAGTCATTTGGTTGTTCCAGTGAGCAGCTCCAGAGGGTGAGATGTTACACGACTTCATCAAAGACTTTTGAAGTTATAAAAAGTCTTAAGAGCTCTTCTGCTAAGGCAGTCCTCATTGCTTACAATGCCTTCTATCCAATGATGTGAGTCAATCTTGATTTTCATACAAAAGGCTTTCTATTTTGTTGCATAATTGCGCAAAAAGGTCTTCTTATTACCATAGCAACTTGAGTGAAGTGTTTGAACTGGAGCTTGGAGCTGTCTTTCCATAAATTTATCTTTGATCTGCACTAAGAAAAAAAATCACTACTCTTCCTTTACTAGATAAAATACTTGAAGCAGTTTCTCATATGGTTTGCCCAGAGAGTCTTCTGGAAGCGTCTAGTTAATAAACATATCTGTGTGAGGAAGCATCCTGCTGAAAGTACCCCTGACAAACTAACCTTGTGTCTAACTGCATCTGCCTCCTGAATGGTGCCTTATTTGAGCCTGGACAGCTAGATCTAGGTAGATCCTTCTACCTAAAAGGGAAAATACTACATTGAGGGACTAAGAAAGTGCTTTGTCTTATGGCTTGCTTCATTCGTTCTGCACTATAGATCTGTCACCCAAATCATTTTTCCTTTTTATTAAGCAAGCCACACACGAAGGGTGCGGTTTGCACTGCAGAACTTTAAAGTATTCTATCACTTAGCAAAAGAGATCTGCTTTTTCCTGGTGGACTCTAGCTGGCATCTTATTATTAATCTCATGCTCTTCTCAGAGTGTAGGGAGATGTGTGGGGTGACGGGGGGTGGGGGGAGCCATGGCAGTGTCTGGAGCCGTGCGTCTGTTCTAAGCTGTGATGCGCTCTGGCTATGGAGGGAAGGTGACCAGCTTTGTTTCTCCCAGTGACTTCATTGTAAAAATCCAGGTCACAAAACTTGGGATTCCTTGTGAATTGTGTGTATGGTTATCAGGACAGTTGGCCTTCTCACCTCAGATTGTAAGTAAAATGAAATGAGGCACCCCCCAGCTTGACCCAGTGCCATACTGAAAGGGGCTTCTCCACCCCAGCCATAGGCAGCTTCTCTGGTTTGAATTTTTGAAACTTATCTGGAAAGCCAGTCTGATGACTCAGGCCTGTTATTCCAGCTGCTCAGGAGACTGCAGCAGGAAGGTCTTGAGTTCACAGTTGGCCTAGGCCGGTTAGTAAGAGCATGTCTCCACAAAGAACTAGAGGTGTGGGTCAGTGGCCAGGCTCTTGCCTAGTGTGCCCAAGGCCCTGGTTCAATCACTATATGACAGAAGGGTGAAGAAAATGAGCAAAACAGCTTTTCCTAGGAACATCACTGAAATGGTGAGTTGCCTTTTTATTTTTACTCAGAATTTAAGCTGTTACATGTGTTGTTCTCCAGGCACTGAACAATCTTCCATACACATCTCCACAACTGTCTTCACAACCCTTCCAAATATATAGTCTCCTCTCCCCTTCATAGGTGAGCACACCAGGGTTCAGAAAAGTACACTTGGGGGCTGAGATGGAAGTTCAGGGCCACACTGAATACAACGCTGGTAGTGCCCTGTGCTAAGAAATTAAGTAGGTGATAGAGTCAAATTTAGATCTGTCCAGACTGAAAAGCTGTATTCCCTGTCTTCTGCTACCTTATTATTCATTCATTTTTCTGAGACAGCCTGGCTGTTCTGGAACTCACTCTGTAGACCAGGCTGGCCTTAGAAAACTGCCTGCCTCTGCCTCCCGAGTGCTGTGATGGAAGGCATGTACCACCTCAACCAGCTTCTTATTTAAATGTATACTAAGAAGATAGTGACTCCTCGTTTATTTCTTCCCCTCCTCAGTGAGTGTGGGAAGGGAGATGCACGACTGAAGCAGAAACAGCCCAGATGGACCTCAGACTTTTCATTTGCTGGCCTGGAACTCAAGAGAGATCCGCCTGCCTCTGCCTCCTGGGATTAAAGGCGTGCTTCGCCACACCCAGGCCCTTCATTCTGGTTTTCTTTTTTTTTAAGGACTGACGTAGTTCAGGTTGATTTTGGTTTTTGTTATATTCTATCTCAGCAATAGGATATCCAAACTACCAAAGTAACAATGAGGTAAGTAACTGCTTGATTAAATCCCATGTGTGTCTTTGTCTGACACAGAATTTTCTAGTAATTTTTTCAAAGTTAGATGAGAATGTTTTTATTTTTTGTTTTGAGAAACTGGGTTTTTAGCTCGTCATATTTCCTATAATTGTGCTTAAGGGAAACACTGTCCAACACAGTCTAGACCAAAGATGACATATTTTAGGTAAGAAATATGTGAATATGTCTTCAAGCTTAAAATAATTCTTTAAATGATCTGAATCTTCTATTATACAGTGTATACATGGCAATGTAACCTACCTTTGTAGTAATTTTTTACATATAATGGGAAGAATTTTTTGTTGTTGTTGTTTTTATTTTTTATTTTTTTTTTGAGATAGGGTCTTTTTGAAGACCTAGCTGTCCTGGAACTCCATGTAGATCAGGCTGGCCTCAGACTTAAAAAGATCTGCCATCCAAATGCTGAGATTATAGGTGTCATGCCCAAGTAAAGGATTTTTTATAATCAAATATAAATGCTAGCTGAAAATTAATATGGCTTCTTAAGGATCAAATGGCACAGCCCAACTCCTTTCATTTTAGTACAAGCTCTGACTGTGTTTTTTGCAGCGAGGCATGTGGCATATGACTGGTGAAATGTTCTAGGCATTTTGCCTAATTTAGGAGCTTGCCTCTGGCTGTGGGGCCTTACTTCCCTTTCAGATGTAGAGGACTTAAACTGTGCTGCTTTTGGAAGCTGTAGTAGCCATTTTGCAGGGAGCACACAGGAAGCCGTGAATGGTCGGCACCTCAGGGCAGAAAGCTCTCCGTTTGTCCTCTCAGCAGGAAGTGGGGCCTCCTCAGCCACCTCAAACCTTCAAAAGAGAGAGATCTCATTTGGCAGTTCTGAAAACATCACCGTGTCATCTCTCTCCAAAGGAACGGCCTTGGCAAGTGAAGATGCTCTTCCAGAGACTCCCTTCCCAGCCTTTGCCAGCTTTAAAGACATGATGCCTCAGGCCACTGAGCAGAAAGAGTTCGAAAGTGAGGACTTCCAGGAATTCACAAGGCAGGACCTACCCATAGTGGACCGGAGCCAGGAGACTGCATGTCCAAGCCCAGCTTCCAGTGTCGCTTCCCATGAGACCCCCAAGGAGTGCGCAGACGACTTTGGAGAATTTCAAAGTGAAAAGCCCAAAATCAGCAAATTTGACTTTTTAGTAGCCAATTCACAAAGCAAAATGAAGTCCAGTGAAGAAATGATCAAAAGTGAGTTGGCAACCTTTGACCTTTCTGTTCAAGGTAAGAGTTTCTTCCTATGGGCTTGTTTCACTGAAATGACACACTCCCTTTCCCGAGAATAAAACGGTGATTCTTAAAAACCAGGCATGGTGATACATGTCTATAATCATAGCATTCAGGAGGCTGAAGCAGGAGGATCATATATAGGGTTGTATATAGCAAGCTTCAGGCCAGCCTAGGCAACATAATGAGACACTATCTCAAAAACTAAAAAAACTAAAAAGCTAAAAAAATAATTTAAAAGAAAAAGTAAAATGGTGATTCTTTGTTTAGCAGGAAATAGATGTCCCAACTTCTGAGACTGGGGTCCTTTCCCTGGAGCTGAAGTTGGGTCACTATCCCTCATAACTGCTTATTGAAGAAAGAACAAGTAGAACATGTGGCTTTTGTTCACTTTCTCATTTGCTTAGAAGGTAGAGCAGGAGTATCTCTGAGTTCAAGGTCAGTCTGGTGTACATAGCTAGTTCCAGCACTATGGAGAGAGAGAGAGAGAGACCCTGAGTAAAAAAACAAAACAAAACAAAGTGTGCAATCTAAAATCGCCAAAGTCGTGGATTTGATTATTTTGGCGGCAGGTTACATCTGCTCTTATTTCCCAGGTTCAATATGGCAGTAGGTCTGCATTCAGCCTAGATCTGGGTATGTTATTTGTTTTATTCTTGTTTCGTTTTTGACACAGGGTCTCATGTACCCCAGGCTGGTCCCAAAACCATTGTGTAGCGAGAATAACCTTAAGCACCTGATCCTTCTGCCTTGACTTCCCAAGTTCTCCTGTATGCTGGTGCATACCACTATGCTGGCACTGAGTGCATGTTTGTTTATGTATTGTGGGCACATGTGCCAGGGCATGCATATGGAGGTCAGAAGACAATTTTTGTAAGTCTGTTTTCTACTTCCATCATATGAGTCCTAAGTTTGTTGGGCTTGGCAGTAGGAGTCTTTACCTTCTGAGCCAACATGCCTGTGAATGCATTTTTTAGAGGATTTCTCTGTATAGCCTTGGCTGTCCTACACTCGCTTTGTAGACCAGGCTAGCCTGGAACAGACAGAGATCCACCTGCTTCTGCCTCCCTGAGTGCTGGGAATGCAGCCGTGTGCCGCCATGCCTGGCTCCATGAATGCATTTTCAATGATCTGTTTGGGGTCTGAAGAGATGGCTCTATGATTAAGAGAGTGCACAACAAATAATCTCAAGGTCAGCTCCTAGCACCTACACCAGGCAGAACTGCTGTAACTCTAGCTTCAAGGATGATCCTACACCTCTGGCCTTTATGTGCAAACGTACACATAAATGCGTGCACACACACATACATTTATTTAAAAATAGGAGGCTAGAGAGGTGGCTCAGTGGTTAAGAGTACTTGTTCCTGCCCAGGTTTGATTCTTGATTTCTAACATCCGCATGGTGGTTCACAACCATCCATAATTCCAGTTTCAGGAAATCCAATGCCCTGACTTCTTTAGGCACCAAACATGCATGTAGTGCACAAACATATACACAGGCAAAACACTCACACATAAAATTAAATGAATAAATTTAATAACATCTTAACAAATACTTTTTAAAAGCTATCTGGGGCAGAGGTGGATCAGTAGTTAAGAACGTGGTATGTCGGATTTGGTGGTGCATTCTTTTAATCCCAGCACTTGGAAGGCAGAGGCAGGTGGATTTCTGTGAGTTCGAGACCAGCCTGGTCTATAGAGTGAGTTCCAGAACAGCCAGAGATACACAGAGAAACCCTATCATAAAACAAACAAACAAGGAACATAGGCTGCTCTTGCAGGGGATGTGGGCTTGGTTCCTAGCACCCACATCTGGCAGCTCACAAGCACCTATACCTCTAGCTCCAGGGAATCTGATACCTTTGGCCTCTGTGGGCACCTGCACTCATGTGCACATATCCAAATATATAGCCACAAATACATAATTAAAATGCACAAAAATCAGTACTTTTAAAAAAGGTATCGGTTTTAATTAATCCACAACCTGAAGTAATAGCAAACACATTTAAACATTTGATGGAGGTGATACCTCTCAGTCAGGGTCTCTACCACATCTTTCTCCAAATCCTCTGCTTCGTTGCTGCCCTCACTTCCTATCTCTGAAGCTCTGGATCTCACAGGAGAAAGCCAACCTGCAAGCAAAGAGGCACAAGGGCAATGACAGGAAGGGCCTCGTGACTCCTAGACACCCGTATTTACAAAGGCATCGCATCTGAACACCAGTCATTTAGTCCTTAGAATTATGTAGTGTACTGACAGATCAAGGAAGAGTAATGAAGGAAACTAAGGGCTCTAAGCACCAGAGAGTAAGATTCAAAGAACTCGCCAGACTGGGTTTCAGAATGCCTCTTGACATGACTGTAAAAAGATGGTCACATCAGCAAGCAAGACCCTGCTTGAGCCAGGCTGCATAATGGAACCTTTGTGCTGACTATTCCCTCCACCCAGGATCACACAAGAGGAGCTTGAGCCTTGGAGATAAGGAAATAAGCCGCTCCTCTCCTTCTCCGGCCCTGGAACAGCCCTTCAGAGACCGTTCCAACACTCTGAGTGAGAAGGCAGCGCTGCCTGTCATCCGAGACAAGTACAAAGACCTGACTGGCGAGGTGGAGGTAAGCTGGGCAGCTTCCTGCCAGAGCCCTGAGTGCCACAGGAAGGACACTTCTCCGCCTTCCTGGGGAGGGATGAGGAGGAGACACCGTACACCAGACGGAAAGCAGGCTGGTAGCATTAGCCCAGGATGAAAATGCTCCCTGTGTGTGACAGACACTAAAAGTTGAAATTGTTCATGGGACTTTGTAAGGAGAGAAGCATTTGAGAAAATCTTTCTCAAAGCTTACACTTTATCATCCTACTGAATTTTAAAGCATCAACATAGAGGAGGGGGGAAATGTTTTGGATCTTCTATTTCTGTTTGTGGTACCTTAACCATTTCTGTTCCTTGAAACACATACAGATGTACACAGCAGTGAACTATGGAATGGAAAGCTATAGTTTTTGTTATTGTTGTTGTTTTGAGATGGTCTCACGTAGCCCTAGTTGGCCTAGAACTCTCCATGTAGACCAGGCTGGCCTTAAACTCACAGTGATCCTGCCTCTGCCTCCCAAATGCTGGGATTTGAGGAGTGCACCACCATGCCTGGCTAAAAGCTGTTGTATGGCACTGGCTCATATACTCGATACCTCCATGGTGAGAAACTAGATAGAAGAACAAGTGAGGCAACATTTACACAGAGGCTGCTGTAAGATAGGTCCTTCACGTTCATATTTCTCGCCTCTTAGTGGAGTTAAAATGATAACTGTTTTTGCAAGAGTGCTTTCAATAGAAAGGAGTCTTCTAAGCCCTTTGAAGTCATAAACAGAGGACCCTGAGCCTGCCTGTTGAATCCAGTTTTTTTTAACCCACAGGAAAATGAGAGATATGCGTATGAGTGGCAGAGATGCCTGGGGAGCGCCCTGGATGTGAGTATGCCGCTTCCCTGCGCCTGTCCTGCTCTTGCGCTGTTCTGTCTCCCAGCTCCTCTGAATGACGCGGCAAACGCGAGGAGCGCCTTGCTTCCTCCGCCAGCACAGCGTGGCAATCACTTGGGGAGAGATGCTCCTCCAGAGGACCCCGGGCAGTTCTCAGCACCCACAGGGCAGTTCACAGCTGTCAGTAACTCCAGTTACAGGAGATCCAACACCCTCACACA
Source organism: Pachyuromys duprasi (assembly GCA_028658305.1). Lineage (NCBI taxonomy): Eukaryota > Metazoa > Chordata > Mammalia > Rodentia > Muridae > Pachyuromys > Pachyuromys duprasi. The sequence continues at coordinate 34,378,873 of CM053746.1, read as the reverse complement.
GACGTACATGCAGCAAAACACCAATGCTCAAAACATAAAAATATGTTTTAAAAAAGAAAAGAATATTCTGCATCCTTCAAGTTTACAGTAGTAGAGACTGGCTCATTCTATGTGTCTGTCTGTCTGTCTACCTCTTCCGCAGCAGTGAAGGATAGTTTCTTCAAAGTTAAAATTAAGTCCTTAGACTTGTCTCTGCATAGGCAAATGCACAAGCCAGTCAGGCATGGCTTTTCATGCCGGTTGGGTTTTCTACCAATGGGAGATTGATTTGTGGTGACCTTTACCGTTGAACAGATGCTGTGGTTCGTTTCTCGTAGGTCATCAAGAAGGCAAACGACACCTTAAACGGCATCAGTAGCAGCGCTGTCTGCACAGAAGTCATCCAGTCAGCCCAGGGCATGGAGTATCTCCTCGGTATGCCGGTTGGTTTTTCACGCAGCCAGATCGTGACATGGTGCATTAGGATGAGTGTCCTCTCACTCTTGGTATTTTAGGGCTGTGCTCTCCCATACACACAGCCTCACTAGCAGCTGCATTCATAGGTAAACACTGACGTCATGGGCAGCTGTTACTTAAAATCTGTATAGTGAAGTTTTCGAGCCTTTGTTTCATATCTACGTCTATAAATATGTCTGTGGGGGCTGAAGAGATAGCTCAGGGGTTAAGGGTGCCTACTGCAGGCAGGTGTGGTGGTACACACCTAGAGGCAGGTGGCATCCTGTGAGTTTGAGATCAGCCTGGTCTACATAGTGAGTTCCAGGACAGCTGGGGCTTTTACACAGAAAAACCCTGTCTCAAACCGCCCCCCTCCAAAAAAAAAAAAAGAGCACCTCCTACTTTTGCCGAGGACCAGGGTTCAGATCCCTGTGCCCGTGTTGGCTGTCGTGTAACTGCCGGCAAATCCAGCTCAGTGCTTCTAGATACTTTTCTGGCCGCCTACAGACCCTCTACACACATGGCCATGTAGACTAGGCTAGCTTCTGCCTCTGCCTCCCAAGTGCTGGGATTAAAGGTGTGTACCACCATGCCAGGCAATAAATATAATTTTAAAATTTGAAATTTCTAGCACATAGGAGCCCAACAACTTTTTTTGTTTTGTTTTGTTTTGTTTTTGAGACAAGATTTCTCTATGTATCCTTGGTTGTCCTGGACTTACTATGTAGACCAGGCTGGCCTTGAACTCACAGAGATCCGCCTGCCTTTTCCTCTACCATGGCATCTAGCCCCAATAATGTCTTTTTAAAAGATTGAGGATTCAGTATGAATTACTCTATTATGACATTAACATTCAGATTTTTTAAAAATATATTTCCATTTTCAGTTAGTGGGATTTTCCTGATTCATTAAGAACTCACAAAAAAATTCATAAAAAAACTCAAAGAAATCTGAACTAGGGACTGGAGAGATGACACAGAAGTTAAGAGCACTTGACTACTCTTCCAGAGGACCCAGGTTCAATTCCCAGCACCCACATGGCAGCTCAGAACTGTCTGTAACTACAGTTCCAGGGCTCTGACACCCTTACACATGCATACCAGCAGGCAGAATACCAGTGTACACAAAATAAGAGAAATAAATAAATCATTAAAAAAAAAAAAAAGAATGTTCGGGGGAAAAAAAAGAACTCTGAACTAAAGAGCCAAATAGCTTGCACAGTGTCTTCTGCTCACTAAACACTGTTTGAGCCTTCTACAGTATTCTTGTATTAACCAGAGGCACAGGGAGGTTCATGACTTGCCCCAGGATATGTGGGTAGTAAGGGGTGGGACAGGGATGTTCGCTCACAATGTCTTATCTCTGGACTCTGTGTTCCTACCTGAAAGCTGTAGAGCAGCACTGGGCAGCACAGTGGTCTGATGATGGCCACATTGGAGGCCTGAGGTTGTGTCTAGTGACTATCTTAGAATGAGGAGGTGCCCAGCACCTATTCTTCATGCTTGGGAGAGTTTGGCCTGATTAAAGAAGACAGGAAAAGAACCATTCTGGTAGATCAAGGAGGTTCACATCTTGTGGCTTGAATGAGAATGGCCCGCATGGACTCATAGGTTTGAATACTTGGGCCCCAGTTTGTGGAACTGTTTGGGAAGGATTAGGAGGTGTGGGCAAGGGGGTGGTCTTCCAGGCTTCAGAAGCCATTGTCAGTATGCTCTCTGCCTCCAGCTTAGAGTTTGAGGTATGAGTTGGCTGTTCCTGCCACCGTGCCTTCACTCTGCAATTATGGGAGGTATCATCATATGTCCAATTAAACACTGTCTTCTACACTTTGCCTCGGCCATGGGGTTTTATCACAGCAACAGAAAAGCAGCCGGTACAGATCTCTCCTTGCAGCCCTGCCTGTGCAGCCCTGTCCCTCCTGACCGAGTCATCAGCAAGCCACAGTGCCACCCTGTCTCTGCTTTCCCCGACGCCTGACTGTCCTCTCTCCTCGTCAGGTGTCGTGGAAGTGTACCGTGTAACCAAGCGTGTGGAGCTGGGGATAAAAGCCACTGCTGTGTGCAGCGAGAAACTCCAGCAGCTGCTGAAAGACATCGATAAGGTGTGGAACAACCTAATCGGCTTCATGTCACTCGCCACACTCACAGTAAGTCTGCTGGACAGCTCAGCACTTGCTTCTCTGTCCAGAAATCTGTTTGGAAGCAGAGAATATGTTCTTATTACCTATAAGAGCATGAATGTGCTGGCTGGGTTGTGTTATCTTGATGGGGGTCTGAGACAGCAGTTCCAGGCTGGCTCTTGAGAGTTCCAAGGCCCACTGTACCTTGGAAAAATAGGAGTGTAGGACAAAATCTTTATCTGTTCAGTGTGGGAGGGCATGTTTGTGCGTGTGAGAGAAAGAAAAAGAGGTGTGAGAGACACACAGAGTGAGAGTGAGTTTGTGTGCATCTGGGTGCACGTGCCACAGTGAGTGTGGAGGTCAGAGGGCATCTGTCTGTTCTCTTCCTTGTCTGAGGCAGGGTCCCTGCCGTCAGCCTCTGTGCACACTAGACTGGATGTCCCACAAGCTTCTGGAGATTCTGCCTGCCTTCTCCTCATAGCACTAGGAGTGTAGACAAGTGGCTTTATCGCTCCTGGATTCACATGGGTTCTGGGAACTGAATTCACAGCCGCAGGCCTGCGCGGCAAGCACTTTGCCCTGACCATCCCCCAGCACCAGTCATTCTTAATTCTTACATATGCAAGCTTTACCAAAAAGTAATGGTTTGAGTTCATCCCTTCTCGCTTGACTTAGTTATGTCCCTTTGTATTCTTTAGAAAGCTGTGTGGTAGACATCATGTTGCTGGCCATTCACCGCTGTTAATACTCCCCTTGGATTCACTTTTCCATGTTAGGAGTGGCGGTGCTCCGAATAAACAAATGACCAGTTCCCCTGTGGGTGGGTGTTGCAGTCTCTCAAAGTGGATGGAGACGGCCAGACTGTGTCCGCATGCACGCAGGCCGTGTGCCAGGCATCGACATTCATGAGAGCTCTTTGCTATATTCTAAATGGTAACTTTCTAGTCCTCCAGTTAACTTGCGACCCTCCCAGCAAGGTCACTTCTCTGCAGGAGACAGGAATGCTTAGTGCTCCCAGTGGTAGCCGGCAGTCCCATTGTGTCCTAAACAGCAAGTCTCACAGTTGTGCCATTGCTTCTGGCTTTGCATTATTAAGTTCTTAACAAGTTTAAACAAGGAGCCCAAGAGATGGCTTGTAGGAATACGAACTGTTCATGTTTGTTTTGTTTTTCTCTATGGTGGTGCTAGGGATGGACCTCAAGGCCCATGATGGCTAGAGCCACACACCCCTATCTAGTTCTTTTATTTTCTTCCTTTTTTCTTTTTCTTTCTTCCTTTCTTTTCTGTCTGTCTTTCTTTTTTTAAAAAAAGCTCTTATCAATCTATCCTTTGTGCAACCACCTAACTGTTCTTTTTAAGCTCTAAATCTGATTGTTCCATTTAAGTTTCATTCAAAGTCCTGTAGTGGGCCTCCATGGTCTTCAGAATATCAGCCACACTTCCCAGCTCAAGGTAGAGCTTTCCTGTTGCAGAACTCAGCCGTTCTGCTGAGCTGTGCCTGGTTCTCCCCAGAAGGCATCTCCAGTGCCCTTCCTGTGTGGGCGTCATTAGCCTGTTTCTCTCTCGTGTCGCACAGTGCTTGCCTCATTAGTTACCTTTCTTGTTGTTATAACAAAACACCTCATTGAAGCCTCCTGAAGAAGGGATTGTGTGCCCCCAGCTCACGGTGCCATCCTTCCATCGTAGCAGAGAAGGCTCCTCTCGCTCTGGTGGGAGGTTGAGACAGCTGAACTCACTGTGTCGGTAGACAGGAATGAAGTGGTGATCTGTGGATGCTGGTCCTCGCACTTCTTAACTCCTGTGTTCCAGTGTGCTCGGTTCTACGGTTCACTGTGTTCACAGCATAAAAATAAGCGTGATAGTCAGGGAAGCTTGATTATTGCTGGCAACAACAGCAGGAAGGATTTATTCTGTCATCTCTCTGGCTTCACCTGAGCCCAGCATTTCAGAGGCAGACCGGAAGTAGTGCTAAGTGCATGAGGGGACTCACACATCCAGTAAGGTCACCAAGGGAAGCCAGCAAAGTGCAAAGTGTTCTGTGCAAAAGAGAAGAGTCGGACCCGCCTCCAAGTCCCAATCCAGAGTAAGTGAAGTAATCCATAGTGGCTCTTTATATGGGTGTTGTGGGCATTTTGTCAGGAAGCACTTGCAAAATAGCAAAACTGTCACCACACGGGGGCTTAGCGATAAAATCCATGTTTACAAGTATTCTCTGTCTTTCCCAACTATTTTTAATGAGTATTTGTTGCATTTGTGGTGGGAAAGAGATCTTTCCTCTGGTAGAGAAATTTCTCATTGGCTTCACACACTCAAACCCCTTCCTAAAACCCTTTTGATATCATGGCCACTTCTGCCTCAGCCGTCCTGGGTTATCCAGTTGGCTGAACTGTGAGGTGGAGCCTTTCACTGCATTAAACCTACGCAGCAACTTGCCATCCTTACTCTTCCATCATCCTGTCCTGAAGCAGGAAGTACTAGAGGCATCCGGCCTGCTCTGGGCGTCATTCTATCCTAAAAAGGGTGAGGTAGGTGGGTAGAACCAAAGCCGTGCAAAAGCTCTCACGGGGAGGACGGTAGACTGGCCGAGCATGAGGCCACGAGCAGCTAGCAGCAGCTGGCCCTGGCACTCTATGAATCCAAAGTCAGCTCTCTTCTGCACCTGATTTACCTCCCAGGGTGGTGGAGCCATTTACAGCCCCCCACCTCCCACTTTGACTTGAAGCTCCCTTGTTTTGGTGGCCATCTGTCCTCCCTCACTGTGCTTAATGCCTTGAAAACTGGATCTCCAGCCTTCCCTCCAGCCGGCCACCCTCTTCCGGTGCTGCTGGAGAAAGCTGGGCTGGATCGGAACGCTCACCTTTGATTGCCCAGTAGTCTTAGACGAGAAAATACCCCGAAGCCTCAGTGCATCAGCCAAGTGCACGTCTGTCTTTCCAGTTAGGATAAAGAGTGTCCATCCTGGTTGCTGGCCTGTGTTCATTACGTGAAGTAGCTGCTGTCACCAGGGGCAGTGGAAGCCATTTTCCTCGGGGTGCATCTTCCCCAACTACCAGGCACCTGGGTTCTGCCACTCACTGTTCATGGAAAGGACTTGCCTTCTAGGCTCTGCTTTGTCATGCCAGGCCACTTGATTCATACACTGCAAAACCTTAGTAACACTGTACCATGCATTTTGTGACTTTTCTCACCTGCTGAGTTTTGGCCCCATCTGTATGGCCTGTCTGTGCCCTGACAAAATGTGGACCATTAAGTCCTCCCAGACAGCTTCCTACGAGTCTACCCAGTCTCCTCAGCTGCAAATTTTCACACCAAGCATCACTTTGTTCAGACCTTTTTAAAGGAAGCCATGGAATCTGATTTTGTTACTTTGAAGGAAGCTAGTCACCCATTTACTTAGAATGTTCTGTCCATTAACATTTGGTGACTCTAACTCCACAGGGGGAAAATCTGAGGTAAATGGAGACATTTGGTGACTCTAACTCCACAGGGGAAATGTGAGGTAAATGGAGACTCTGCAAGCATCCATTCCCAGCACCCACATCTAGACTCTTGAGCATAACTGGACTGGCTTTTCAGACACATGTAATGGCCCAGAGATTCCTCATCTCACCTCTGCGGTGTCTGGATGCGTGTAGAATATTCATAAATACCAAGTGTTCACTTCCTGATTAGCCATGCGCTTCAGTTATAGTTGCTATTTTTTTTTTACCAGGGTAGCTATGACAGAGCAATGATTGTTCAGAGGCTTTTCTAGAGTCTGCCAGGTCATTTCCTCTTGAGAATGGGCACATGGGTCCTCAGTCTATAAACATCAACTTGAATTACCCACTGCGTGAGGAATGGCATGTATCCCACAGAAATATAAGGCATAGATTGTCATGAACAAACCTTTACTGTAACAGAACCAACAGAGAAAGCCATAGCAATGTCAAAGCATCTGAACACAACCCTGAACACGTTAGTCCAGCTGCTACACAACTCTGAAAAACTCAGCAAGTTGGCATGAGATGCTCAAAGCCAGCACATCACTGCTTGAGAGAGGCATTGATGACAATGGACTAAACCTCTGAACTTGTAAACCAGCCCCAATTAAATGCTTTCCTTTATAAGAGTTGCTGTAGCCACGTGGTGTGGTGGTGCAGGCCTTTGATCCCGGCACATGGGGAGGCAGAGGCAGGTGTATTGCTGTGAGTTTGCAGTCTACAGAGTAAGTTCTAGAACAGGCAGGACTACATAAAGAAACCCTGTCTCATAAAACCAAAAGCCAAACAAACAAAACAAACCCACCAGCTGTATTACTTTTTTCCACCCATAAAATCCCCACTTGTAGTACATATGTAGGGATGCCTGGGTTAGGTAAAGCAAAGTACACAGTTTCAACTCCAAAATGTGACTTAGTATCTTATTAAGCTGAAGGAACATTACATAGTAAAAACCTTTTATGCTCTGGGTGATTGTAGACTGAAGCTCCCTCTTGTGGTCGATAAAGGCGTTTCTCTGGTGGAAAAGGCCAGCTAGTGCACTACGATGTGGGCTCTCGGCTGGTGAGACTGCAGTGAGGTGTGATTGCTCTGCTGGTGAGATTGCAGTGAGTGTTTTCTGTACTTAAAACATTTCTTTTTGGAAAAAAAAAAACAGAAAACTTCATGTGGTCAGTAAGAACTCTGCAGTTTACAGCAGGGCCTGGGATCTGACAAGGTATTTGAGGCAACATTTACTGATATGTGGTGGGGGGCATGTGCAGTGCAATCTGTATGTTGTTTGTCCAGCACAGAGTGATACCACATGATACAACATGAAGAAGTGCTGCCAGAAACACCTCAGGTTCATTAGCATTTGATTCTGAATCAATGTTTGGTGGTTCAAATTCGGGAACCTTTGACTGTTGCCAACTTTCTGTAAATCCCACATTCATTTAAAGAGCTGGGGTACGGTGCTAGAGAGATGGCTCAGCACTTAGGAACACTTGCTGTGTGTCTTAGTCAGTGTTCTATTGCTGTGAAGAGACACTGTGAGCCATGGCAACTCTTACAACAAAAAGCGTTTAATTGGGGCTGGCTTACAGTTTCAGAGGTTTAGTCCATTGTCATCACGGTGGGAAGCATGGCAGCGTGCAGACAGATGTGGTGCTGGAGAAGCAGTTGAGAGTTCTACATCTGGATCCATAGAGAGCAGGACCTGACTTGGACTTTTGAAACCTTAAAACCCACTACCAATGACATAGTTCCCTCTCCCTCAACAAGGCCACCCCTCTTCCTGATCCTTCTCAAGCAGTGCTGCTCCCTGATGACTAAACATTCAAATATATGACCCTAAGGGGCCATTCTTATTCAAGCCGCATTCTGCTCTTGAAGAGGACCTGGATTCAATTCCCAGCCCCTACATGGTGGTTAACAACCACCTGTAACTTCAGTTTCAGAGAATCTGAGGCTCTCTTCTAGCATTCAGTCGTACTGGACACATATGCTATGCAAAGACATGTGGGCAAAACTTTCATACACGTAAAATAAAAATAAATACTTAAAAAAATAAAATGCTGTGTAATGTAACTATGTTTTCATCTTTATTAAATATGTGAAATACTTGCAAAGTTGACAGTCAGCTTACAGTAGTCTATAGCAGGCATGACTTATCATTTGGCCATTGATTGGTGACACATTGTAAACATTACAATATAGTCCTCTGCTTATGGGTATATGTTTAAGAGGACTAATTTTTTTTGTTTGTTTGTTTTCTGAAACAGGGTTTCTCTGTGAAGCCCTGGCCATCTTGGAACTCACTCTGTAGACCAGGCTGGTCTCAAACTAATGGAGATCTACCTGCCTCTGCCTCCTAGGTGCTGGGATTACAGGCATGTACCACCACCACCTGGCTAAGAGAGCTAATTTTATCATTTGGAAGACTAATTTAATCACAGGGTACTTTATGCGGAGCTTACTGTTCTCATGGCAGACTACAGTGTGCCCTTTTCATTTTCATTTCCTGTGCCCCCCATAAACAGATATTAAAGGGCTTTTATTAATTTTATTAGTCATAGTTTTCCCATATTCTAATCATTTCTCCAATAGACTCTGATCCAATAACCTGATGTCAAACTATTCCCAATGCTTAGAACTAGGGTGTTAAAACCAGAGCAGTCTTGGATAAATGCAAACAGTGGGTCAGCCTAGAGCAGTGGTTCTGCTGCTGGGCATCTCTTCCCAGCTCCATGTTCAGTGATGTCACACAGCAAGCTTGAGTCAGCCCTGATAGAGGTGCTTATAATACGGAAGTCAGCGAATGTTTCACTGGGGCTTGATTTATTGTTTTGCTGGCTGTTTACATCTAAGAACGTGGCTGAGAAAAATGCTGATAATGCAGATCTTAAATGTGTCCAAAGCCATCACCTGTGAACAGCACAGAAGCTAAGGAAGTGAGCCGGTGCCCAGCAGACACTCAAGTCTTTGACCAGTCAAGTCTTCAACATGTTTTTGTTGTTTCAGTTTAGTAAAGTCTACTTAGGGTCAGGGGAGACGGCTCAGTGATTAAGAGCACTGGCTGTTCTTGTAGAGGACTCAGGTTCAGTTCCCAGCACCCACACGACAGCTTACAACCTTCTTTAACTCCAGTTCCAGGGGGTCTGCCGCCCTCTTCCAGTGTCTATGGTCACTGCCTGCATGTGGCACACAGAAATACAAGCAAACAAAACACCCATACATATAAAAATGATTAAAAATGTAAATCATCAATATTCACGCCAGTATTTTATTTACTTGTGGAAACAAATAAAAGTTGACTATGAATCCAAAAGATGGGCAAAAATGAAAATCATTTGGCAATATGGAATTTATAATGAGGTGAACATATTCTCTGCTGTTTTGGTTTCCAAGGTTTTGTCTGGTTGGTTCAGTTTTGGTTTTTAAGAGTAGTCTCACTATGTAGCCCTGGATGGCCTGAAACTCCCTAGACCAGATGGGCCTCACACCAGCTCACAGAGACCTGCCTGCCTTTACCTCCTGAGTGCTGGAATTAAGGTCCTGTGCCATGAGGCCTGGAAAACATTCAGAATATTTTTGTCCCTAACTAAAGTTCCCTCTTGCTGTTTCAACCCCTGTTCTAATTCCAAAAGCCACCACTGACCTGATTTCCACAGCCATTTCTTTGTTTTAATACTTTATAATAATTTACTTTTATATATATGCATTGCTGTTTTGCCTGTTTCACACATGTATGTCTATGAGAGTGTCAGATCTTGAGTTACAAACACTTCTGAGCTGTCATATAGATGCTGGGATTGAACCCAGGTCCTCTGGAAGAGCATCCCATCGCCTTAACTGCCGAGCCATCTCTCTTGCCCAGTTTTAATACTTTATAAATGTGAAGTGATGTCAAATGCTGGCATCTTGTGCCTGGCTTGCTTGGTAGCATAATACTGAAATGCAGCCATGTGGATTAAATATCACTTTGCTTCCTGGCTGAGTAACAGTCTATTGTATCAACATGCTACGACTTGTTTATCCATTTTCTTATTACTAGACACTTGTTAGTGCAAGATTTGGCTAAGATGGATACAGTTGCTATGAATGTTTTTCTTTTTTGAACAAGATTTATTGACATATTTTCCTTTCTCTTAGATAAATAGGAATGAAATTGCAAGCTCATATAGCAAATGCATATTTAATCTTTAAGAAATTGATACCTTTTTTTACAAAATTGAGACTTACCCCTTTAATCATTGTATTGCACTCACCATATTTTATAGGTTTTTGTGGTTGTTTGTTTGTTCGTTTGGGAAGGGATAAGCTAGATAATGCCTGTAAAGAGCTGAGCATAGTACTTAGCCTAAGCCTGCCAGGCACATATTCCATTTACTGTCTGTAGCTGCTGACCTTAAAATCTCTCCTAGCATTAGCTGGGCTGTACATCCCCACCACCTGTATTTCTGACACTCAGCCCAAACCAAACTATCATCTCCTCTGTTCTTGGGCTTAAAGAGAATCTTCTCATGTGCCCATGCCTCCCTCCTTTCATAGCTGCACATGCCCCAGCGCCTGGAGAGTCTGCCCCCTCAACAGCCCTCGTGTGAGTCCTCCCACTCTTCCCTGTGCTGTCTTAGTTCTGCCTAGCAGTCCTTACGGCATGGCTTACAGTCTGCCAACCCCCCGTCTGCTGGTGACACGGCCTTGAGAAGGCAGGTTTGTCCCTGCAATGCGGGTGTGGTCCCGTCTCGCCTCCTTCCATTCTGTTCTGGACCCTTGATGTTGTAACTTCATCCCCCACCCAGTCTTTGGCTCACCCTCAATTCTGTCTCGTAGCTGGACTTTTGCTTAGATGTCTTTGCTTTTTGCCGCTATGTGTTCCCTTATCCTATTCCCGACTCATCAACTCATTGACCCATCACCTTCACCTCCCGTAGTCTCAGTACTCAGGTAGGATGATTCTGCGTTCCAGGAAGCATTCTTTTGGCTAAATGTCCCTGTTGAGTGCCTGGACACTCAGCACTTAACCTAGACTAAGTAATGTAGCACTAATGGCCCTGCATTGCTTGACACCCCCTAGCTCCACCCTAGACCATGGGGTCCCCAAGGCTAGAGAGTGGTTCTATCTCACTGCATTGCCAGCAGATGGACCATAGCCACTCATTGTCAGGGCCTGGCGCTGGTGTTATTATTTGATTTAACTTTATAGTTGACCTACATGGGATTGGAAATTGCTGTGTCCTGACCCATCTTTCTCTGTCATCCTCAGCCAGATGAAAATTCACTGGATTTTTCCTCCTGTATGTTACGGCCTGGGATTAAAAATGCTCAGGAGCTGGCTTGCGGGGTGTGTCTCTTAAATGTGGACTCCAGGAGCCGGGTAAGTCCTTGCCTTCCCCCTTCAAGTGGCAGCGTTCATTCCTAACATGACTTGGGGGGCAGCCGAATGTAGCCCCCTTCACCAAGGTCTGTGATGAGCAGTGGGGATGTTGAAATCTAGAAAGTTCCATAGAAGCAGATCTGTTTTTTCCCACAGGGCAGTGGGGGAAGCAGCTGAGGGCATGGACAAAGTCCTTCTGTCCCTGCTGAGCAAGCATTCAGCCCATGGTGGGTGGGAGAGAAAAGGTCAAGCCGGTGTGGATTCACCTGAAGGCAAGAGTTCTAGGGACTTTTGTTTTTGTTTGGTTGGTTTTTGGGTTTTTTGGGTTTTTTTGACCTTATGGTTTTAACATTTCAGAAAGAAGAGAAGCCTGCAGAAGAACAGCCTAAAAAAGTATGAGCCAGTTACACGTTACTTTAGTGTCTCCATCTCAGTCTTGTGTGTGAGGGGACGACAGATAACTGTGTGGTCGTCCTGGACTGTGCTGGTCCTGCATCCTGCACTGACTCATTTCTGTCCCCGTAACGTTGAGCAGATCAGCTGACATGTCTGTGTGGAGCCACTGCTGTCTTGTGTGCATGCCCGTAGCTGCTAATCAGCTCCTGGTGTGGTCGTTATTTTTCTCTGCCATGGATCAACACCAGATTCTGGAAGACTACAAGTTGTTGTAGTGACGTCGAGTTTGGAGGGCCTCAGGACAAAAACAAATCATTGGGGTTTAGGATCTTATCTGTGGTGTTTAAGAAAAGAAACTGCGGAGTGTTGTATGGGTGATGGGAGCCCAGAGGAGCGGACTCTGGCCTGTGCTCAGCTGCCAACCCCCGGTGGCGTTAGACGAGTGGTTCTCAGCCCTCCTGGCGCTGTGACGTTTTAATAAATTTCTTCCTGCTGTGGTGACTCCCAACCATAAAATCGTTTTGTCTCTACCTCATAACTATAGTTTCGCTTAGTTACCATTGTGAATCGTTCTGTAAATATCTGATATGCAGGATATCTGGCATGGGGTCGCTGCCAGCTGGTTGAGAACCACTGCATTAGACATAAGAATTAATAGCAGTTGATTTCTAGCCCTTTCAAATGTTTTCAGTCCTGAGAGGGCTGTCATTAGCCGCAGATCTAGCACTGGCAGCCTCCAGGGACAGCGGCCTTCACAGTGAGAGAGACAATTACCCACAGCCCTTGGCTATTTTAGCCCCTGTGTCCCAGCCCTTCCTTCTCTCCTGTAACCTCTGCCTGCTTTTTCTGTGAAGATTAGGCCCTTTGCTGAAACTAGGTTGAATGGTGCTGAGTTCCATACCTTTAATTAGCAATAAAATAAATAAAACTTTCCTACTTGACTCCTGTAGCAACCTGCTCAGCTTTTGTCTCTGTGTGCCATTCTGGCCTCAGCCTCTGTGACACCTGGGGAGTGCCCGTGGTTGCTGCTGACAAGCTCTTAGCTGTAGGAAGAACCTGATTCATCCCATATTTCTCTATTTCTGGCAGGCATTCAACTCGGAAACAGACAGCTTCAAGCTGGCCTACGGAGGGCACCGGTACCACGCCAGCTGTGCCAACTTCTGGATCAACTGCGTCGAGCCCAAGCCCCCCGGCCTCCTCCTGCCAGACCTGCTCTGAAGAGCTGCGCAGTGAAGCGCCAGATGATTTCTGGTTATTTCTGTCACATGACTCGGGGTGACAGGGATCAATAAATAGAATGCAAGCACTGCAAAGTTCCCTTCCATCAGTCTCTTTGAAGCATTCCCCAAGAGGGGAGGGTGGAAAGCTGCAGTGGAGGTTCCCATCAGACAACCTTTGAACACTGCTTCTGCCTGCCCCTCTCTGAGACTTGAGGTAAATTGCTAAACCCAAACTGCATGAGGCACCGGACACTTGCATATCTCCCTCTGGTTTTTTATTTTGATGTTGGTTTGATTTTTTTTTTTTTTTAAGGATAGGGTCTTAATGCATACCCCTGGCTGATCTTGAATTTGCGGCAATATCCTGTCTCTGCCTCCCTAGTGCTGGATCACAGGCATGTGCCACCATATCCTGTCTCTCTTTCTTACTTAAGATATTTTAAAGTGTGGACCACAGTTCTTTGTGAGGAGTAATCTGCTGCTAAAGTGTTTAAGATGTGAAAAATTAACAAAAGAAGAAAAAAATACATTATCCTAGGACTGGAATCTGCAAGTTTGTGTCCACCCAGTACACGTTTGTATCTCCAACATTATGGTCCCATGAAGCACAGCACATTTTACTGCATTCTACTTGAAATGAATAAAAGGGGACTTGTGATTAAACCCATGCTGTCCTGGTAAAGAAAACACTGCTCGCTCGCTCATCTCCACTGGGTGGTGGCAGGCAAGGAGGACACAGCGTCACCTCCTCCTCTTCCCTTCCCTGAAACTCAGCTCTCGAGGAGCCCCTCCCTGCTTTGACAGTCCCAGAGTCTGTGTCCTGCACGTCCTTTTCCTTGGAGCCTTTGTTGAGAACATGCTGTTTGACCGAGACATCAAGACTGGCACAAAGCGTGGTGTTTTCCCTTCAGACAAAATCTGGAACAGCCGTGGGATGAAATCTTTTTATAGTGACCTCTCTCCACACTCCCAAAGGTGGCTGCACAGGGCCAGCAATGCTGGACTTTGCAGGATTTCAGGAGATACCCAAGAATGACCTCAGGGTGAGAGGGGAGTTCTGAGCCTTCTGCAGTGGTCCCCAACCTTCCAATGCTGTGACTCTTTAAGACGGCTCCTCATAGTTATTGTGGCATCCCCTAGCCACAAAATGCTTTTCCTTGCTCCTCCACAACTGTAATATTGCTACTGTTCTGAATAATAATGTAAATACATGTTTTCCAACGAGGTGACCCCCGTGAAAGGATTGTTCTACGCCCACCCCCAGGAGTCACAACCCACAGGTTAAGGACCACTGACCTAGCGAGAACAGTAAGGGAGGTGCCTGTGTGTGTGTGTGTGTGCACCTCAGATGCAGCAGAAGAAAGCAGTTATCAACAGCACTGAATTTTCAAAGGAAAGGGTTCATGCTGGTGCAGGAGTTTGTCACATAAAACGCACAAAACTACGAAAAGAAAAGCTCAAGTGGTTAAAAGGTGTAATTCTCAGGAGAAGCCAAGCAGTCTGGGACACCTGTTTCTCTGGCACGTTGGCTCTGGGCTTTGGGAAGGGCTCTGCATCTTCTGGGCTTCACTGACCATAGTTTCCATTTGGAAATCTGAAATGTCGGCTTTTGCCTCTCTCACTGCTGCCTTTGTGTCACTCGTCATCAACTCCTCCGGGACAAAACCTAAGGGGATTCTGTATTGTTCCATCTTGTTCCTTGTGTATTTCCTCAAGAGATGGATTATTTTCTGTTGATGCCGCTTCTCCTTGGCCCTGCTGTAGACCAGAGTGCAGGGAGAAGAGCTGACGTATCCATTCACTCCTCTGTCCCACAGGAGGTCCTCTCCTGCCACTGACATCCAGGCAGCGGTCTGTGCTGTGACCCCATGCCCTTTCCCTCCCGGGGGCCGCTGGACTGCATGGGTGGACTGGTTTTCAGCAGCCTCTTCTGATGAACTCGCTAGTGTCTCACCATGGCCCAGAGTAACAAGCAGGCCTCCAGTCTGTATTCTAGATTATTGCCTTGTAGAGCCTGTATTAGGATTGACCTCAGCATTAAGAATGTTCTCAGGTTAGCTGCGTTTACACTGCTGAAGCATTTTCTAGAAATGCTATGGGAAGTCTTTTCTGCACAGTGGCCGGTGTCCGTGGCATCTGCTAAAGTACCTGGTAGCTAGATTGTCTCCACTCCTAGATTTATTCCAGAACACCTAAGTTAAAATTTCTTACCATCAAGTTAGTCACTCCTCAGGAAGTGCCAGAGGAAAAGCCAGTGGACGTGAGCAAAAAGCCTTACGATGAAAGTATTGACTGTTTAATGCTTCAAACGTTTAGTTGGATAACGCCGCCACGGCTTGGGGAGTGCAGAGTATTAGCCGGCGGATTTTGTTTGCATGCGTGTATTAAAATGACTCACAATGCATTCAGCTTCACCTCAGCTCAGCTCTTGTTAGCCAAGAGCCTGGTGTCCTTGGAAACAGTAACCAAGGTTACTCATCTCCGCACTGTGCATTGTGTCAGGCAGCTTCACCCACTGCCTGAATGACGATTAAGAAGCACTTGGTTGGGCGCTATGCCTCCGGTTTTCTGCCCTGTGGGCTGGTGTGTGACATGTGTGGACATGCTTGAGAGGCTCCAGACGCACTCAGGTCATCGGAGCTTTCCTTCTCTGAGTCTGCCAGTTAGCTTCCCATCTGGGATACACATCTTAAGGTGTTCTGTTGCTATACATATTTTAGGTGTTTGGACTTTGCTTGTTCCAGTGTTTTCTGTTTATGTGTCATCAAAAAGATTTCTTGAAAACAGAAGTTGGAAATGCTTTGCGTCAGGGGCTGCCCTGAGAATTCTCCTAGTACCTTTGAGGTCAGACACCCTTTGTGAACAGTTAATGCAAATGAACTCTGACATTTCCAGACATTCGTCATGAAGAAGGGGCCATTACAACCTGTTGCAGACGTTCCAGCCGATGCCAGAATGTGGTCAGGATGTGTGTAGTGCGTGGCTTTATGTCTAGATTGGGTCCCATTTCCTTGGAAAAGGGTGCACCAAATCATATTGAAAAGCCCTCTCTTTCCACAGTCCAGCCAAGGAAATAAACAGGGCTGATGTGAGACTGCTCACTCTTAAGCCACTTTGCCTCTCTAACAAAGTATCATTATAATAAAAATTTTACCTAGTTCCATTCTTCATATGGTGAATACAGTGTAAGTGACTTAAAGAACATTCACGTGGGATCTCTCATGTCATAGCTGTGGCTGAGGTAACCTGGTGAATGTCACGAACCCACACTTGTGTGTGATGTGGAACATGGTCCATAAAGGATGGCATGTACAAAGCTTTTCTCCTTTGTCTACATCCTAATAAACAACTGCTGATTGCTGTGTTTATACGCTGTAAAGCTGGGCATGTTAGTCGTCTCAGGGTCTGTGCTGAAGTAGCCCCTTCCTCAGCAGGGAAGACTGCTGGCTGCAGCAATTTCCACAGATCAGTCGCCAGGGTGAAGCCAGGACAAAGCACTTGGAAGGGCGTCAGACCCCGGGTGCTCAGTTACATCCCGTACTAACGTTTAACCAGGAGGCCTTTTTAGGGGAGAAGAGAGGTGGTCCTGTCTGCATTCCCATCAGAGGACAGCCTTGGGGGACACTCCCCAGGTGGGGAGGCTGCCAGGAGCAGAGCAAGGAGATGGAGAGACTTTAGGAAATGAGATGGCAGGTGGGGAGGAAGCAGTGGCCAGGAACTTAAGCAGGCCCAAATGCCTGGCTAACAGGGCCCAGGGATCCCCAGTGCTAAGGTTACAAGTATGCACCACCATGCCTGGGATTTCTTTTTTTTTTTTTCCTTTTATTGAAAATAAATTATTCTGGGGATGGTAGGGCACACCTTTGATCCCAGCCCTTAGGAGGCAGAGATAGGCAGATCTTTGTGAGTTCGAGGCCAGCCTGGTCTACACAAAGAAACCCTGTCTCAAAAAACCTAAATAAATAAATGGAAAATACTTTTTTTTCTCATATCATACATTCTGATTATGGTTCACTCTCTTCTCCCAGTTTTCCCCATTTCCTATCCGATCCACTCCCTTTTCGTTAGAAAACAAACATGCTTCTAAGAGATAACAATATAAGATGAAACCAAAACTAACACATCAGAGTTGGACAAGACAAACAAGGAAAGGGGCCCAAGAGAAGGTGTAATAGAGATCCACTCAGGAACTCCATAAAAACAAAACACTAAGCGGGAAGCCCTGTCTCCAGAGGGCCTGGTACAGACCTCTTCAGGCTCTGAGTTGATGAGCTTTGATCATGTTTCCCTGGTGTCCTCCATCCCCTTGGGCTCTTATACTCTTCCCACCCCCTTTTCCATGGGCTAGGAAAAGGCCCCTGGGCTATACAGGTTCTGGTTCTTGGTCACCCAAGCAGAGTTGGGTGTGGGTTCCATCTTGTGGAGTGGGCCTTGAGTCAAATCGGATATTGGTTTCTCCCACAAGTTTTGGGCCACCATTGCCCTAGCTATTTTGCAGGCAGGGAACTACTGTAGATTAAAAAAAAAAAAAAATTAGTCTGTGGCTGGCTTGGTGTTCATGTTTCTCTTTTTGTAATACACCAAGTACCTTCCAGTACCAAAAATAATAGAGCCTTGGGAATGGGGACAGAGTGAGGAGAGGCCACCCCAGAAGATGAGACTTGGGGGTTGGACTTGCGGGAATGGAGGGAGAGTGAAAGATCTGCACTGGGCCTACCTGCTTCCTGAAAGATCTGCACTGGGCCTACCTGCTTCCCTGTCACAGTAGCCTGTGGCTTCCCTGGGAGTGGCTGCTGGGGTGAAGGAGTGTGAGACATTGGAGCTGGGGTCAGGGGGAGGGAGGCTGCAGCAGGTCTTCCGCTGCAGAGCTGTGGACGAGACCGGAGGATTGGGTTTGGAGGAGCAGAGGGAGAGGTGAGGCTCTGCAGTCAGCCTGCCTGCTTCCCTGTAGGAGCGCTTACCAAGCGTTTCTCACGTGGGCTCTGGGCATGGTACCAGGTCCTTAAGTTTGCACAGGAAGCACTTTTCCAGCCGAGCCGTCTCCCCAGCTCTAGCCAGGATTTTCACAGGAATCTTTTCCTTAATTACAATGTCAGCAAGTATTTTCTTCCTGTAGTACAGTGATTGCTATGGGGTGTATGCAGAGACTGACTTAAAGCTTGGCTTCATGCTAAAAAAGCCAGACTCCACGGATTGCTTTTTGGCCATTTGCTAATGTTGCATATATGTTCCTCAGATTTCCCAGAGAAACTTAAGATTTCCCGTTTAGATAAAGATGGGTATGTGTAAGGGTATATAAATAGTATAAAACAAGAAAAGGTAAACTGGTGGAATGCCATTGTCATAAACCAGGTAAAATCTACAAGATAGAATCCATTTACGTATGTTGCTGGCATATCTGTCTTGTTAAAACAGATCAAAAAGCCAGAAAACCGTTTCATGAACAGATGACCTGGCAAATAAAATGAAAAGGTGCTCTGGGCTGCCTGGCCTCCCAGCAGTCGCCCAGGACAGCAAACACTGAAGAGCTTGTTAAACTTCTGCCGCTGCCCCGGGGGGTTATGCTGGCAGGTTTATTGCTCTTTGCTTAAGCTGAGGTCTGCCGCAGATAGAGGCTTCCTGTGTTTCTAGGTGACCAGAGGCACGCCTTCTGCTTCTTGGGAGGTGGACTTGATACTTTGACCAAGGGAACGCAGCAGCACCTTTTGTCAGTGTGTGCAAAATGCTACCGGAGGTGCCCAACCTTTGACTTTGCGACGTGACTGTTGTCTGCTACAGTATGAGGCCACAATTCACAGCTGTCCTGGAATCTTAGTGCTCACGAGCTGCAGGTTGGACACATCTACTCCGCACTGTTCCCACGTGCAGATGACACTGATTTCTGCTCATCTGCAAGGACATGAAATGGTGACCTGCTACCACTGGGGTTTCTATTTTAAGTAGTGACCGTGACAGTCCTAAGAGCCACAGCTCAGCAGTGACTGCAGACCATCTTTCTTCCACCGACACACACACACCTGAAATGATTAGTAAAGGGCTTATGTTATGCAGGTAGGTTTATTAAAAATAATGCTAATATAATCCTGGGGCACACTGATTTCAAGAGGGTCTTTGCAACAGACTTTATCATAATCACTTATCAACTAAATAATAATGGCTAACTTATAGAATCGCTAAATAACAGGAAAAGAAAGGACCGGGCTAATCCTGTAGAGACTGAGCTGGCCTTGATCTCCCCTAAACTGCTGTCCAGCCAGCAGCCATAGGCAAAGCTGGTCTCTAGAGGGTTAATCAGGACCCACAGTGATATTTGCAAGGAGCTCTTCCTGCAAATATCCAAGAGGAAGGAGCCAGAAAGAGAACAGGGACAGTAGCCTATACTGTTCCAGTTGTTACAAACGATTAAAGGCCAGTTAGAGATTTTCATGGTCGCTATTTCAAAAGGCTAGTCTTAAAAAATGTTCCTAGCAATGTATTTGTTTCCCCTCCGCATCTCTTAAACCCAAATGCCCCAGTGTAGAAACACTTGTGGGAGAACCAGAGAGGAAGAGGGGAGCAGACGGTGTGTGGCAGATGCTGGTAGTGCTGAGGGGCTGTGGCTGCCGGCTGTGTCGGCACTAAATCCCCCAGTAAGGCATCAGGTGTCGGGACTCCTTCTCGTAAACGTCTGGAATGACGCCGTAGGGCGTCTGTATCATCTTAACCGTAGACTTCCCAAAGAGCTGGCTCTCGTAGTCTATCAGCTGCCTCCAGAAGCCCACGTTGGGCCTGATGACAGGCCTCCGGGCTTTCACCCAGTTGTACGCCTCCAGCAGGCACACGTTGTGGAATTTCATCAGGTACGCGATACAGAGAGTGGCCGAGCGGCTCACCCCCGCAGCGCAGTGCACCAAGGTAGCCCCATGCTTCTTGCTCACGCTGTGGATCTTGTCGGCCACAGTGTCAAAGTACAGTCTAATGGGGGCATGAGGAATGTCCGCCAGAGGCACTTTAACATATTCAAACTGCGGCCAGTTGAAGTTTGGGATCTCGATGGTAGCATTGACGATGCAGGTGATGCCACGGGCCTGGAGGAGGTGCCGGTTGGAGGCCACGCTGCCTCTGCCCAAGAAGAGAGAGGAGGTGATCTGCGCAATGCCTCCTATGTCTCCCTCGGAAATCATCCGAGGGGCCATGAGAGTCCGTGGGAGCGTGCTGTGACCTCTGGAGCTCATGAAGACGCCAGCAGTCACACTTTCATCATCAGAGGGCAAAGCCAGAGAGTGTGGAGTCCGTCCTCCACCAGAACTCAAGACTGCAGCCTCCTTCCTGCAAGATACAGGAGTCTGTCAGAGCCCTGCACGTTATTCACCTACCACGGCTGCCTCCGGTGCTTGGGGGAAGGGAAGGGAAAGAATCAGGAAGACAGACAGAGTGGCATGCTTTGCAGGAAGTATATAAATCATTTTCTCTTGGCTACAGGGAAATGCAGCCTGCAATGCCAACATGTAAAATCGATATAAAACGAAGCTTTTTTTTTTTTTTTTTGTAAGTGCCTCAGTGAAAACAGTCACCCTATTTTTAGAAAAAGTTAAGACAGAAAACATGCCTGACTGGTTCCTGAAGAGCCATCTGGCAGAGTCCTGCTAGAGGAAGGGGCACTCGTTGATTCCTCAGTGTTGGGACCAAACCCAGACCCAAGCCGGCCAGGCAAGTGGATGAAGGTACGGGCTCTACCCAGAAATCCCAAGTGTTGTACTCCACAGAGCCACGAGACCGCGTACTTTTTACTCCCGTGTTTTCCTAATTCTGGACATGGAGACCTTGTGAAGGTACAGAAGTGACAGCCCAGCAGGTAAGGGAGTTAATAAACTGCCTTTACGGAATAATGCAACTAAACTGGAAGCTAGCAAAAGGAAGCCGAGTCATGTTTGCGCTTCACTGTTTAAAAATACTTTTAATATTCATTGTGTGGTGTGTGTCTGTGTGTATGTCTGTGGAGGTCGGAGGATGACTCGTGGGAGTGAGTTCTCTCCTTCCACCACATGGATTTCAGGGACTGAACTCAGGTTGTCAGTCTTGGCAATAGGCACCTTTACCTGCTGAGCCATCCCACCAACCCCAAGACACTTTTGGAAGACCAATTAAATTTGGGCACTGTGGTCTTTCCATGGAAATAATCCCAGGCAATTTGTAGGTACAGTCTGTGTGTGTGTGTGTGTGTGTGTGTGTACACAGTGCTAGAGAGTGAACCAGTACCTGCCTCAAACATGCTAACAAGTACCACAGGAGTTGAACCCTTAGCTTTGAAGGTCATACATGGTCTTCAAATTGTATTACCATCAATGAGTTAAACAGGAATTTATTTGAGCTACTCTGGGTACCTCCTTTGCCAATTCTAAGCTCCCACGTGACTCCTCCTGGGTTTAGGGATGTGCTGGAATTAACATGAATTTAGTTCAGTTTCTGAAATCTATGTTTTTCTCATTAGTAAAGTGTTTACAATAAAATACCAGTATGCATTTGTAACCACAGAAGAGGAAATTATTAAGCTGAGCATGGTAGCATAGCCCAGAAAGAAGATTTCTGGGTCCAGGCCAGCCTGCACTACTAGGTGAGACCATGTCTCAAGAAGAAAAAGAGAGTGTAATTACTGGCTTCTGTGATTTCAGACACACTACTCTCTCACTGCCAAGACAACTTGTTTCATAGCTTGTACATCCTGACAACCGTGTAACACCCGTCTGATGCCACAGGAAGCCAGAGTATGCTCAGACAGACGAGCCCGCATAGCAGCAGCACCCTGGCTACTCACGTTCTAAGGAGCCAGTGAGCTGGAGCCCTTGGTCTGGATCCACAAGGTCTTAGGTGAGCAGTGCTGGTGGCTGCCACGAATACAAATCAGATCTGCAGGAAGACAAAGAGACAAGGTTGTAGCCAGTCGGGAAGCCCCATGCGATTCCTCCTGGGTTCTTGCTACTAAATCGAGTTTGGGAGGAATCTTGGAAGTAGGGGTCTGCTGAACACTTCTGGTGTGACTTAACAAATATGCCTGTAGGAAATACCAACTGGGTCTCAGAAACATAAGCCCAGAGCCTGCCAGCACTAGGTACAGTTTGGCAACGACAAAGACAAAAGCAATTCAAGGACCACACCACGATACCAATAAGTATCGCATTAGTGTGATAATTTGCAATGTATTATCAATCAGTGTATTTGCAGCGTGCTCCTTAGGCCTGAAAGATGTAAGGCTGAGCCACAGCCTCTCCCCGGCACCTGCTGTCTTCCCAGGAGCATGAGGAACTGGGTCTGAAGTCACCACAGGAAGAACAGAGAGGCAGGTGACAGGGATGGTAAGGTAAGCTGTGACCCAGGGTAGAGGAGTGCAAGGTGGTACGGGGTTAGAGCATTATCTTCAGCCATGGGACCAGGACAGCTTCACAGACAGCAGGGCCATTGCCACCAGCTGACCCTGCTGTTTAGGAGATCTCAAAGTTCACTCTCTCCCTCTTTTTGGCCTTTGGCCATTATGTAGCCTGAGAGGCGCCATGAGCATCTCCCGAAAGGGCTTCTCTCCCATGCAGATCCGCATCACACATTTTTGGTTACAGCTTTGCTGGCATGTAAATGCTATATAAACTTCCACCAGTGTGCCCCTTGACAGTTCTGTCACAAACACTCCAGACATGGGACCTCAAAATAATTATAAATGCCCATGCCGCTCACTCAATATCCCCATGTTCCTTTAAAACACATTCCTCTTTGCCTTCCACCCTCATCTTACTTTTTGAGATTTGTATGTGTGTCTGTTTGTTTGAGACAGAATCTTACTACACAACCTTGACTAACTACTAGCTAGCCTCAAACTCTTAATCCTCCTGCCTCAGTCTTCTGAGTGCTGGGATTACATGCATATGTTACCACACTTAGCTTTGAAGTTGTCCATAAAAGTCCTTTAAGGGACTGGGGAGATGGCTTAGCAGTTAAGAGCACTGGCTGTTCTTCCAGAGGTCCTGAGTTCAATTCCCAGCAACCGCATGGTGACTCACAACTATCTACCTGGGGCCTGATGCCTTCTTCTGACGTGCAGATGTACAAGAAAATAGAGTGCTCATATACATAAAATGAATAAAATCTTTTTTTTTTAAGTCCTTCAAATTTGAGGGTGTCTGCCTTCTTTGTGCATAGCATGAAAGTCCTCACTGATGCTAGGCAAAACTCCATTTTTATTGCTGAATACTACGCCACAGTGTAAACACACCACGTGATTTCTGTATCTGCTCACCTACTGATGGATACTGGATTGTTTGTACCTTAAGACTATTGTGAGTAAAGCCACTTCAAATGTTCAGGAGCAGACCTACATATGAACAAAGGCCCTCCGTTGGTTAAACACCTAGGAGTAAAGACTGTTACATGACATGTAGGTTTAGTACTTGCAGATAGTTTGGAAAGCTAGTCATGGTGAGGGAAACCCATAACTCCAGCATGGGAGGGAGGAGGGAGCAAAAGAACCAAGGACAGCCTGAGCTACACAGTGAGACCCTGCCTCCATAGCAAACCAACAGAGAGAACAGAATAAAATGGTTTAAAAGAAAGGTTAGGGGTCAGGGGCTAGTTCTGTGGTAGAGTGCTTGCCCGTCATCGGTGACTTCCCTCATCCGCCCCAGCAAAGGGCTGGCAAGATGGCTCAGCAGGCAAAGCTGCATTCCACTGGGCCTGAGGGCCTGAGTCTCATCTCCAGAATCCACAAGGCGGAGGACAGAACAGGCCCCTACAGTTGTCCTCTGACCTCCACACCTGAGCTACGGTGTGCCCCACTCACCGCCACTACCGACTAGACTAGACTAGACAGACAGTTCAGTGGCTCAAAGCTCCACACCCTGTTCTTGCAGGAGGCTGAGGTGCAGGTCCAGCACCCACAAGACCACTCACAAACCTCTGCAGCTCCAGCTCTTGAGGGATATGATGCCCTCTTCTAGCCACTGTGGCCATCAGGCATGCACACAGTGCATTCATGCATTCATTCATGCATTCATTCATTCATTCACTCAGGCAGGCAGGCAGGCAGGCAGGCAGGCAAACAAGCACATGCATAAGTGGTTCATGCCTGTAATCCCAGCACTTGGGAGGTGGAGGCAGGAAGATCAGTAGTTCAAGACCATCCTTAGTTATATAGCAAGTTCGGGGCCATCCTGGGTTACATAATACCTTATGCTATACCCAAAGCCAGGCTCAGTTCTATCACAATGCAGTGGTTTTCCTATCAGAATCCCCTGGGAAGTGTGTGAGGACTCAGGCCAGTGGGCCCCGGTTTCTGTGGTTCTGGTGCAGAATGGGAGAAGCTGAATTTCCTCAGTTCTGCTGATGCCAGTCAGGGACAGTGTGAGAACTGATAAAGTAATGGATGCCTTGAGATACCACCCAGGACCTCCCTCCCCAAGGCTGAGGCGTTCAAGGGCTGCCCCACCTTGGAGCTCCATTCCTGAGAGCTGGCCCATGCCACAGGAGTCCACAGAGGACTACAAGTATACATGCATTCTGGGAAGGCAGAGAAGGTGATGCAAAGAGGTGTGGGCACCGGACAGAACAGGTGCACCTACCAGAGGCTTGTGAGGCCTTCCCCCAGCAGAATTCTCTCAATTTTAAAGAACAAAACCACGGAGGCGATAAATGCAAAACCTCCAAGTGCTGAGGATTCTCTATGCAAATTTCTGCATGGCTATCTCATTGCCTAGTTAAGAGGGACTCAGCCTGTGCTTCTCCCAAATGATCCTGCCATCCAGGAGGCCACCGGCCTTCCAGAGCTGGGTGCCCAGGCTTTGCAAAAGCAGGCTGCAGGCCCATTCATGCACTAGTGTGGACAGAGAGGACAGATTATGCATCCTCCGGGCAGAATCCAAGCAAGGCAGACACGATGCTGTTCCTGCTGCTGTCACTCAGTCCCGTGCCAGCAAACCTGCTCCAAATGCCAAAGCTGGCTACAAGGTTTAGGGAGAAAAAAAAAAGCCACCTTCTGCCAGCAAGAGGGCAGGTACCTTCACAAGCTTCTCTCACTAATCCCCTTACCCCTTACGGACTGGAAAACACAAGTCTGAGCAGGGCGAGGTGACTGCAACTTGGAGAAGGCAAAAAGCCAGGTAAGCTCCAAAAACACTGCAGCATCTAGCTCTGCACCATGCACTGCTTCTCTGTGGGACCGTGCGGGGCACTGTGGCCTCATCACAGTGTCCTCGCAGCAGCAGCCAGGGGGGACCCTGACAGACAAGCCTGAGCCCAGGTGGACTGCGCTCCTCCTGCTTGTCCGGGTCAGAGGACTGCCACAGCCTCTGATGGTTCTGTGGCTCAGAACCTTCCTCATGGCAGAGGAACACCAGCAAGGGGCAGTCCCAGTGTCGGGTGTAAGCAGCCTAGGGCCTTGCTGTAAGGAATACAAAGGCCCAAGGGTATTACATGACAGGCACACAAAGTCAATTTAGCAGATGTGTGCTGGGAGGCAGGAAGGAAGTCTGCTAAGAGTCGAGTCCGGCCTGTGTGGGGAGCAAAGACTGCCCCAGAGCCCAAGTAAGCAGGACCCTCCACGGTTATCCACCTCAGCCTTCCCAAGCTGCTGGGCAGCTGCATTTTCTTCTTGGAGGTAAAAATGTTTCCTGACCCCGGCAAAGGGACATCAAAGGCAGAAAAGCAGAGCTGTCTTAAACCAAACACAGAAGGTTGGGAGGGGTGCTCTGTGAACTTTTCAAAGCCAGGTGTGTTTGGCTTACACCTTTAATTCCAGCACTTGGAGGCAGAGGCAGACGGATGTCTGTTGAGTTCAAGGCCAGCCTGGTCTGCATAAGATACGCCCACTGTCTCAAAACAAAACAAAAAAATCAGGTGTAAGGACATCAGAAGTGCCAGGCACGGTGCATACCCACAATGCAGTGCTCAGGAGGAACCCCAGAAGGACAGCAATAAGTTCAGGGGCAAGGCAACCTACCCAGGCCCTGGTCTCTGAATGATAAGCATCCGGCACTAGGGGCCAACAGAGTTTAGTGTCTCATAGGGGACCTGCAGTCTTAGTAGAGTGCCAGCTAAGAGCTGCCCTTGCTCCCGGCATGCCGAGCTCTGGCCATGTAGAATTTGTCTTGTGGCTACACACTGGTACTCCACACCTGGATCCGTGCCAATGTGGCTGTGACTGTCTGGGAGTCCCGGCCTGTGCAGGGCAATTGCCCGAGTGTCACCAAAGCTGCTTTTCCTTTGTAGGGCCAGTGGCCACTAGACTCTTTGGTAAAAGATGTCAAATCCTCTCCGCTGTTTGTCTTTTCTTATGTTAAAAATGTAGAAAGCAGCCACTGTGGTCCCGGAGGGCTACAGAGAGCGGCAAAATGCTCCAAAATAGTCCTAGCTGGGACCATGAGGATGAGTAAGGGATACTGGGAAGGGAATAGCAGGATATGGGTGCTTACGAAGAGGGAAATGGAAAAACATTGTGAGGGCTCTAATCTGGGGAGAGGGAAGAAGGACAGAAGAACTTGATATACAACATACACACATATACATATAGACTGATGAAGTTATCTCTTGAGCTGACAATGTTCTCCACAAGAACCACAGACTACAAAACCAGTACCAATTACAGGATATATTTTAGGTTGTTGGTCCAGCTCCAAATGACTCCACAAACAACACACAGGCTCTTGCTGTTGCCCTTGGATGCCTCTCGAGGCTGAAATTAACTGAAGGTGCTGGGATCGCTCTCATCTAGATCCCAGGACTCAGACTATTGAGCTGGAGCTAACCTGGACGCCTCCTTCCTGAACTCAGGCTTCCACAGTGCCAGCAGGTACTACCCAAGCTGCCAAGGGAGGGAGGCTGTTAACAGTCCTACCTATGACGTCACAGCTCCTGCATCTATGGCTCAGGGAACATCGCAGAAGATGGGGCAGGAAGAGTCTAAGAGTCCCAGGACCAGGAAGTGTGCTGTGTGACTGCCTCGCTTAGAAATGGCCACATAAGGAATGGAGAGATGGCTCAGAGGTTAAGAGCAC